>OX589587.1:28241407-28772033 GCA_951329385.1 Polia nebulosa | reverse complement strand
AAACGTGTGCAATTTTTGCACAGCTGATGGCATTATGTTTGTTTTAGGTTGTCAACCATCACTAACGCTAACCGTATCATCTGCATGGACCAAGGAGCCATCGTTGAGGAGGGAACGCATGAAGAGCTAATGAAAACCAAAGGTGATAATATATAACCATGACACCATCTTGTCCATGACGAGCTCGTAGCTAAAGTAATGCAAACCGCACGGCTCGAGCCCTCAGGTTAAGCTAAGCTTGTCGGGGTTGGTGCATAGATGGGTGACCATCTTTACATACCAAGACTCTTGCGTGCCTCGGAAAGCACGTTAAGCCGTTGGTCGCGGCTGTCAGTCGTGGGTCTTTGGCAGTCGTTACGGGTCGTCAGAAGCCCGAAAGTTTGACAACCAGTCTTACCAAGGGGTATCGTATTACCCAGTAATTGGGTTGTGGCTGTCAGATAGGCAGTCGCTCCATGTAAAATACTGGTATTCAGCTGCATCCGGTTAGACTGGAAGCCGACCTCAAGATAGTTGGGAAAAGGCTAGGCAGATTGATTCTCAAATAATCTACTATTTTATTTTTGTGGGGCCAGAACATCTCCAAATCTTGTCCATCTTAAATACTTAGAAGTACTGAGTCAGAATAGCGATTAAGTTCACATCTTGAGGAGTGACGCCCTGACATTCTTAACTGAAGGTGATTTTCTTTTGTAATGTGGTAAGACAGAGACAGTTATTATAAGTATTCCAAGTTATGGGCAATAGGGTGGAAACACTTGAAATATTTCTTTCTTATTTAAGACCGTCGTTCCCAAGTGACCATAGAACTCCCAGTAACTATTCACTCCTATATTCTAGGTTTCTACTACAAGCTAGTAACAACAGGAAAAGAGGTCAAGGAACCTGAAGAAATTGAAACATTAGCTGAAGAAGGAGATGGCGAAGAGAACGGAGAAGCGGTCCTGGCTCCCCGAACCGATGTCAAGAGGACATCAAAAAGGCGCGTGCACAGACATCACTCGATTAAAAGAGGTTTGAACAAGTCGATAATAAAGCCAGATAATGAAGAGTAAACTAACGTAGGTAATCTCTACAGTCATGACAATGACTGTCTAATTTCTTAATTACCTGCACGTTATTCATTGGTGTTGGGTAAACCCAGTCTATTATCACAAGCGCAGGCCTTACCAAAAAATAAGTCCTAAAATTAGTTTTTTATGAGTGGGTTACTCACTCCCTACGCGACAGCCCTTCTCTGGGTGTCTATAAGAGTAAAATGAATGAGCACTTCCTTTCACATTGACACAATATTAGTATATATTGGTATTTATTAGTAGGTAGGTATCTATAATATATATTTAGACTTAATTAAGTAGGTACATTGTACACAGGATCCTACCCTTGAATGCAATCTCTCTCTATCACTCAAAGGCTTGAAAACTCAACGTAAGTTCAGCTAACATGAATTGTTTATTCACTCTGTACTATATTAAGTTTCGGTTATTTATTATTTTCGGTATTGTAAGTTTACAATATCGAAAATAATAAATGTCAAAGTCAGTCATGTTTGTTATTGAATCACGCCACTACGGCTGAACGAATATTACTGGAGATAAAACTTTTTACAATAAAAAAAAAAATACAGACCTCTTTTTTGAAGTCGGTTAAAAAATACAACCACCTTCCAAAAAAAACACAAAAAATGCAAAATAACTTTAATTTCGGAAGTCGGTGTTTCTAGTCTGGTTTCTTAATTATTTGACACCGACTTGCAAAATTAAAGTGCATTTTGTTGTGAGCGGTTCAGAGCGTATCGGCGTGATGTTATGTTATGAAGTGGTGTAAACAATATACAGACATGCGATTGCAGCAATCCCAGAAGGTTTGCTACCATTTATTGAAAAGTTTCATTGTCTATCTCCGAAGTTCTTCATCACATCTTCAGCAAATTTAAACGAGCCACCTGGGAAGTTATTCTTTCAAACTACTCGTAATAACGAATTTTCCAAATCGGTCCAGGTGTCTTCGAGTAATCGGGGAACATACAAAATAAAAGATTCCGACGAATTGAGAACCCCCTTTCTTTTGAAGGTTGTTAAAAATACGACCAGAGAAGACACGTCCAGCAATGGACTGCTATAGTGGTGATCATAATGTACTCGTACCAAACAATGAATTTATCTTGTTAACAGATTCTCATGACTGGATGACACCCCGCGGTTCCATTTGCTCTGTCGTGTCGACTGGTCTACAAAACTTCGTCTATAATGCTGATTATGAGTCGGACGAAGAAAAGGATGACGAGGAAGTAAGTTCTACGATACTTAAGAAATTATTTACCACGTGTAGGACATTTTCCAATGTATTGTGGGGATCATCTCTATCCATCTGAGGTCTACAAATACGAAGTGCTTAAAATGCAATTTCCAGATAAAGTTAAAATTATTACCTACGTAGATAAATACCTACTTCGGTTTGTGTTCGTCTATGGATTTGTAAACTACTTATGAACATCACGTAAATGAGGTTTTTACCTACGAAATTGCCATTTTAATAAAATGGCAATTTCGTAGGTAAAAATTGCTCACTTTGAGCTGTGCTAACTTCGGATTCACTAAGAAATATAATTTAAAATAAATTTAATAATTAAGCCAATTTATTTCTTTTCCAATTTGTTTCTTTGAGTTTTAATTTCTGTAATGTTGCCATATTTAGAACGATGAAATGATTTTTTCATAATATGAGTTCTAACGTGGAAATAATGTGATTACCTACTACTACCTTCTAACGAACGAGCTGTGTGTTTTAGTTTAATTGCTTTCGTTTTGGAAATTTTATCCCGTAACCACTCAGAGAAGAAGGATCATTTGTGAAGTAAAATTTCTCAAACATAAGTGATTGAAATAAACATACACAGCTCATTCGTTAGCAGTTTTACGTCCGTACACATCATTACTATTGGGTACCATTAAACGATTCCAAAAAACACGGATGTCTTCATTTCATTTTAAAAAATATCAATATATGGAAATTACAAAAAGATCTATACTAAAAAAAAAACAAATGAATAACTAATTTCGAAAAACCAATAACATACGAACCTTAAACATAAAGTTTATTTGAACATAAAATTCCAAGTCGATCCGAAGTTATCACAGCCCAAAGTCAATGACTGTGGTTTTATTCTCTTTGCCCAAAGTGATCCGTTTTTTAAAACAGAAATTGGATAGGTGAAAATGAAAATGTTTATTTGTCCTAAAACAGTAACATGGGTTATAAATTGAATGAGACATTAAGTAAGTAATTGATAAATACCTACTTGTGTCCCCAACACAAGTCAGAAACGGCCGTTTTTGGTACTTTTGCCTACTACTTTGGATACGAAACATTCTGAGACCTGTTTCAACAACGTAAAAATACTTCATCCTCTTTGTAAAAAACGTGACGTTGGATTCTTTAATATTTATTCTCTATACTACGCTACGATTTTTTATTCAATGAGGGCGCCACTTGGCCGGTAGTAGACCCTTAAGCAGGGTTTGTGTTGTTGTGTGTGAATCTATCCTGTATCTGCATATCTTCTTTGAAGTTCCGATGTGTTCGAAGCGCAATTATTAATAGATTAATCCGTCAGGCCCCTCTCAATAGGTTTTTAATTGTGTCTGCTAATGAGGGGCTTGACTGGGTTAGTACCTACTTACCTACATTATTGATAAGAAAGAAATAAATTGTTTAACTAAGTCTAGCTAGAACTTGCTCAGTTTCCTCGTATTTTAAGGTTTTTAGCCACTCGGTTATTACCTTTTTGCATACGTGTGGAACCACAATTTTACGTTTATTTTATTATAAATGTGGACTGATTGGGTAGCATACTGACGCCGTGCAAAAGCGGTTGGGACCCTTGGGGAGTAAGCCACTGTATCCTTTCGTCTTTTCTCCTGACTGTGGTTAAATAGTTTCTTTTTGTATATAAGGGGTATAATTTTAGTAGGGATATAATTTCCGGGTCCCCTATGTTGTTTCGAACGCCGCTGTTGCGACACACGCTGTTGCGAATTATTTTTCCACTGCCTCACAGATTCGAAAGCTCATGGACTCGAATGAAGTAGTCGCGAAAGACGCTGTTTCGAAAAACCTTTTCACTGCCTCATTCGCTCGAATGCTTGTGATTTCGATTTATTTAGTCATAAAGTGTACAGAAAAATATTTAACCAGTAATTAAATAAAATCAACAAATTCGGTGTCAACATCAACATTTAACATTATTATTGAGGGACCCATAATTTTCTTACTGAAAGTAAGCCCCTGATTCTATATAGATCAACTGTGGGGTATCTGTATGGTTTATAATAGTACCTACCTACATATCTTTTATAAGTGAACTTTGGGCTCTTTCTAACTCATGGAATTTAGTTATTATGGCTCCTTCCCAGACTTGTAAACGCAATGTAGATGCTATTAAGTGTCAAAAACCCATATAAAATTTCACACCCAATTTGACATGACGATCTCAATATGCGGATGACAAGAACACTCGTCAAACGCGATTTTTTTTGCGATTTTTTCTCGCAATTGAATCGCACCGCACCGCGTTCAATTTGCATCAAATCACAGATATTTTTAGCGCCAGTGCGGCTACTCCTATATGATTCAATGTGTTACAGAATTACCAGAAAAAATCGCGCTGTGAAATATCGCGTTGCGGACAGAGCCTTAGAGCGGTTGCGCACTACGTCCGATACTTATCCGTGAAAATACGGTCCGACGTGGTCGTAGAACAATTTGTATGGTAGGTTACGCACTACCGATCCGAGTTCGGTTCGAGTTTTCTATAGATCTGTATTTTGACGGATAAGTATCGGATAAGTATCAGACGTAGTGCGCAACCGCTGTAACTCCCAGGTATCTTGTGGACGTTACATGTTTAATAGCTTGACGATTACAATTTTGGTCCAAGTGGTCCGCACACTTGTGATTCAAATTCTTAAATTAAGGCCTGATTTAGACCTTATACTAAGAGAAAAACAAATGTAGTTTGTTTTAGGAACACTAAGGGTTAGTAAATTGGCTTTGAGCCATGTATCTATAGCAACTAATCCTTGCTCGGCATTATTTCACGCAGCTTTCCACGTGTCCACTAGGTAAAGACCTAATATCTAAAATATTTATATACCCACTCTAAATCATCAATGTGTTTTCAGGAAGTTAAGCCAGTAAGCGACTGGCAGATCTTGAAGCTAAACGGACCAGAATGGCCACTCATAACAGTTGGATCCATTGCTGCTTTCACCCAGGGCGCTTGCTTCCCTGTCTTTGCCTTACTCTTTGGATTTTCCAGTGGAGTAAGTACACTATTGAAGTTTTTCTTATTCATCTTCTAGGTATGTTAGAAGAACAAAGTTAGATTTTAAAAATAAATTGTTTCTTTTCAGATATTTGTTCTTGATGACAGAAAGGAAATCATTTACTTGGCGGACCTGTACTCTGGCATGTTTATCGTGGTGGCAGCTGTCGCTGGAGTCTCCATGTGTCTGCAGAGCACCACCTTCACTACAGCTGGTTTGAGGATGACCACTCGATTACGGCAGCAGTACTTCTCGGCTCTACTCAAACAGGTAACTAGATTTCGTCAGTTAGCGCGGGGACTAGGGTATTTTTATTAATAGCTATGTCCACACTGTGCCCTTTTTTGTTGATCAAGAACATGCGTCACAGCCCAGTCAACAGCGTACGTGAGGCATGCCCTTGACGCTATGACAGTTGAAAGCGAAGCGCACGCTGTCATTCTCAGCTTACCGCGTCGGGTGGATTTCTGTGCCACAAAGCGTTCAACATCAAGATGGCGGACGAAGGAAAAGACAACTATGAAGTTTATTGTAGATTACAGAAGCTTTCGACAAATTTGGAAAATCTAATGACTACGTTGGCGTCGCGTTCGTTGACGCATTCAATTATTGAATGCGCCAAAGGAAAGTTGAAAAGAAAGACGCAGGGGCGCAGTGTGGACATAGCTAATGGGTAACAAGCAAGCAAGCTGCCTTAGATATACCGAAACCAACCCATATATTATAAAGATTAGAAATGTTTTATGTGCCTGTAATACCAAAACAAAACACGGTAACGTTGCACTGAAAAATAAGTAGTAAAGCATACGTAATGAAAAAGCATTAATGTGAACTGTTTAAACAGTTCAGATTAATGCTTTTTCATTCAGTGGTTATGATTTACTACTTATTTTTTTCAGTTTAATAGGTCACGCAAACAGATATTGAACACTTATCCTGACGAAGTTCTACAAAAAAGTTACTTTCGATATCAATATTTACCAACGAACGAAACTGAGGTCTGTGGACATTCCACAGACCTCAGTGACTTTTTATAATCTAAGCCTCAGTGTATTAAATAGTCATAGGCATTGCAGAAGGTAAAGTATAAGCCACACAGAAAATAATATTCAGTAACATAGTAACAAATTAATATTCTTTGATTCCAGGAAATCGGTTTCTTCGACAGGGAATGCAATACGGTCGGCGCAATGTGTGCCAGGCTTAGTGGTGATACAGCAGAAGTGCAAGGAGCTACCGGACTCAGGGTAGGCCTCATACTGCAAGGAATAAGCTCCGTGCTAGTGGGATTCTTGATGGCAATCTGCTATAACTGGAAACTCACTCTAGTTGGGACAGTTTTCTTACCATTGGTAAGTATGATTTTCAAAATTTCATAACTGTAGAACTTTTTGAAAGATCAAGTGCACTTCTGGTGCCTACAGAACACGGCGTTAATATGGCTCGGGAAATCAGAAGAACTTTGGCTTTTAACTTAGTTACTTACAAAAATGTAATTTGGCTACATAAATGTAGTGTTGTGATGCATGTCTACGTAGGTAGGTACTATTACTTTACTTTGGAAGGTACTTAACGTGACATTTATCTATAGATGGTAGGCAGCATCTGGCTGGAAGGCATGATCTCGCAGCAGTCTCAGATTGATGAACGTTCGGCCATGGAACAGGCTACAGCCATAGCAACGGAGGCAGTCGTCAGCATCAAGACAGTTCAGAGTTTAGGTAAGGACACTGATTGATACTGATTTGTTGAAATTAATCACCTATTCACTTCTCAAATTTAGTCCATTGAGCTAGTTTGGGAGTTCCTGGTCTTCTGAGTGGAGAATTTTGGGTTTAAATTTCAGCCAACTTATTTTCCATTAAAACGCGAGAAGTGCAAAATACCTATGTACTCGTACATTTTACAGCATATGCCTGGTTTTAATATTTTTTTGTCCCGATCTTCAAAACAGTTGTCAAAGTCAGAACAGCTAACTGGCTGCAACAGACAAAATTATCCGGTCAGATTCCACATTGACAATTAGACACAACATAATTAAGCAACTAAATATAAACACATCTTTTGTTTAGGCGTTGAACCAGTTTTCCTGAAACGATTTGAAGAGGCGCTAACTGATGCCTGTGCGGCTGTAACCAAGAAGACCCGCTGGCGTGGTCTGGTCCTCGGCCTGGGAGTATACGTCCCGTTCCTGGCGTACTGCAGCGCCACCGTCTACGGTGCCGTCTTGGTGGCATATGGAGAGCTCGAATATAAGATTGTCTTGCTGTAAGTACAGCTTCTCTAGCCTTTCCTTTCAGCAGTGTACAATGATTACAGGGAGTGGTGATTCAGTAGAGCTGAGGTAGCTGATTGGTAGCGGCCCGACTTACCTAAGTGTTTTACATTATGGGTTCGAACACAGGCAGGCACTTAATTTGGTGAAATTTATTTCGTCACCACTGCTCGTAAAACTGTGAAGGAAAACATTTTGAGCAAACCAGCGCGTTCAAGAACCAACAATATTCGAAGACGTATAACCCAGTGTGGGTTAATATCCATTTGCAAAGAGGAGGCCTGTGTCGCAGCAATGGGAATGTTATTGGCTGAATGTGCCTATATATCCTTAATGCTTTGCCAGGCACTACACTTATTGGTTGAATGTTCCTATATATCCTTAATGCTTTGCCAGGCACTACACTTATTGGTTGAATGTGCCTATATATCCTTAATGCTTTGCCAGGCACTACACTTATTGGTTGAATGTGCCTATATATCCTTAATGCTTTGCCAGGCACTACACTTATTAGTCATCTAGGGTGCTTAAATTTCGGGCAGTTGTGAAAACAACCTTTTGCAAATTGACCTTAGGTAAATCATTAGTATTGTTTTCTCAAGTGTCAACGAAGCTATTATGTATGGAGCCTACATGCTGGGACAGTCGTTGGTGTACGTGCCAAGCTTCAACTCAGCCAAGACCTGTGGAGCAAGAATCCTGTCCATCATCCAAAGGACGCCCAGAGTCAGGACAGAAGATGGAATCAGAGACAAGAAGGATTGGGTAATATAAAATACCACTTTGTTTGCTTGAAACTTTAACATTTAATATGTTTTGAGTGTCTTGTTGGTCTTGTGGTCGTAAGCAACGGCTGTTGCGCGAGGGGTTGTGGGCTTGATACCTGAGTTAGACAACCTTTTTCACTCGGTTTTGATTAAGGACTCAATAACTGCTGAGAGTCGAGATCTGTAGGTAGGACCTTAGCTCGTGCCCTCGCTTCTGCAAAGTGAGTGTATTAGGCACTACAAACACACACACATCTTTTTTACCCATTATTTGGATATTTATTTTACTGGGCATCCACTAGTTCTGGAGATATTGAAGGTCAAAGTCGCAATTTTTTTTTTTACTTTTAAACGAAAATGAATTCAAAGTGTTAAAAAAAAACTAAACTTTTTTCTAAACAAATATTACCTGAATTTTCGATTTTTTTTTTTTGAAATTTCAAAATTATGTATTTACAGTTACAAAAACGCAATGAATATTAAACATATCCAACAAGTACCTACGTGGCTTACAGCGAAGGGGCGGGGTTTAACTCCACTTGCCTGGGTTCGCGTTACATTGCGTGCAATAAAAAATAGTTTATTTTTTCATACCTCAAAATAAAAGTCGTTTCCCAGCAATAATTTTTGCACAAAGCTACTTTGTTAGACGTACAGTATGCGTAGTTAACGGCTCTGTGATGTGTCTTTTTACACCCCGTATTATTTGCCTATTTCGGCGAAAACGGCAAGCATGACGTTATTTTACTAATTACGTTTCTTTATATATCTAGGCTGCCACTGGAAACTTCAGCGTTCGGGACATGGAGTTCAGTTACCCAACCCGTCCGCACCAGAGGATTCTGAAAGGCATTGATCTGAAGGTGGACGCCGGCAAAACAATCGCTTTGGTCGGGTCTTCTGGCTGCGGCAAGTCTACTATCCTACAGCTCATGCAGAGGTTCTATGATCCTGATTCTGGCAACATTGTAAGTATTGATTTATTTACTTACTTGACAGAATACCTACCAAAGATATTACTCCTATTCGAAATATTTACTCAGGGGCCCTCCGTAAATTACGTCACAGCTCCTCACACAGCTGGTCACATTTGTAAGACTCTCTCTCCCTACTATGAAGTAATATATTTTTTTAATTTTACATCTAGAAATGATTAATTATATTACCGTTTCTGCATCCATCAATAACATAATTTAACGTAGAAAAAAAATTGTACCTCATTTGTTAAGATTTTTTTATAAAAAAATACGTGTAAGTAATATTTTTCATTTTTTTTTTATCAAAACAATTTTTTTTTAATAAAAAGAAAATTAATAGTTAATAACAGTTTTTTTTAATATTTCGATTGTTTAAATAATTCATTTAGATTTTTTTTAATCGATATTGGTATTTCTTTGTAAATGATAAATGATGTTTATTCAGTAAATAGGTTACAAGGAACACTTTTACACGTCAATGGTTTTTGTCGGTTTAAGCTAGATGAGGCCGGTGTTTCCTAGCTGACTACCCTGAGAAGAAACACCGAAACAAACTCAGAGGTCAAAGTCTCTTTTAAAGTGTGTACTGGTTAAATCATATGAGAACCATGTACGTTTATGTCTGGGATGAGCTTTTTGAAGAAAGCAACATACGAATTCGAGTGGACCTGTCCAGACAGTGCAAGCATTTGTCAGTCATCGCGAAGCTCAACTCAGAACTTTGAGGAGCTCAACGAACCGACGAACAATACCAAAGTAAGGACATTTGAGTAGGCCGCAAAAATACTCAAACTGCCAGACAATCATAAAATCTACATGAATATAACAACATACATAGTTCTCGCATTCACATTATTCTATATGAGGACCATGCAGCTTAGTGTCTGTAGTGGTCTTTTGAAGAAAGAACCAAACATATTTGAGTGGACCTGTCCAGTCAGTGCAAGCATTTGTCAATAGTCGAATAGCTCAACTTAAAAACCACTAAGGAGCTCAATGACATGACGAACAATACCAAAGAAACGACATTTGGGTAGGCCGCAAAAGTACTCAAACTGTCAGACAACGTTAAAAATTACTGTAAAAAGGAGGAGAAAATAATAATAATAACCCACATAGTCCTCACATTTACAATAATTAAGCAATAAAAAAAAAATATATAATACTTTACAAAGTAAATATTCGTGTCAAACAAAATAGTAATAATAATAGGTCAATTAAAAAATAAATATAATACTTAACAAAGTATTCAAGTCAAAAAATAATAATAATAAAATGTCAATAAAAAAAAAAAATTAAAATATAATATAATACTATACAAGTATTCATGTCAAAAACGAATATTAAAAAAATATATATAAAAAATTTCATCAGTAAGTAGTACGAGTACATATGAAAACAATGGCTCATGTATATCATTGAAGCAGCTCAATCCCACGCCTTTTTGTCCTCAAGAAAGTCATTAATTGTGTAAAAAGCTTTCTGGCATAGCTTACGTTTAATAAATGATTTAAATTTATTTATGCTTAGTTCTTGAATTTGAATTTGTAAGATAACAGAAAAAAAAATGTTTTTGTACATAATTTTATTATTTATTCAGTTTAACAATTTGTCATAGGCAAATTGTTAGTCCCGTTACATTTTTTCCCCAAAAGAAAAAAAATACAAAAACAGCAATTTTAAACAAAGTATGATAGCCATATATACGAGTATATAAGGAGTTCAAAGAAAAATAATCTAAATCATTTTTTTTATAACTTTTTGAAATATCGACATAATTATTTTTCCAACGCGTCTTTATTTTTTCAAGTGTTCTAATGACAACAATTTCTTTCAAATTTTTAAATTAATATTTAAAAATATTTTATGTGATATACTGTCTTCAGCGGCGTTGCTCTCATGCCGTAACGGTCATGCGAAGCCCTATTTTCGGCATTAAATAAAAATTATAAATAATGGAGATAGAATTCCGAGATTAAGGTTTTTTTTATTAGAAATTTTCTTCTCTTTAAGGATCTTTTTTCAAAAGTTCTTAAATATTAATAGTTTTTAAGTTTTTTTTGTATGTTATCTTACAGTTTTTCGAAATACAATATTTGCGTAATAGCCATTTTTGAGTGTCAGTATACCGGAAATCGTTTTTGCACATGGCTGTACACCAAACAGTGTTACATAACATCTGCTATGTTTTACTAGAATCTTATCATGGCGCTAATCGTTACCTTATGATAGCAATAGAGCGATTAAAACAAAGATAGGCGTAATATTTAATCACTAATCAAATTATGGTTATAACCAGAATTAGGCTGGGTCCAGACTTGTACGCGTTATTGTGATGTCACATAATGAAGTGTAACAAGATAGATATATTGTATAAAGAGAGAAAGAAAGACTTATTTTCATTTGTTGCTATAAAATCTTAATTGTACATAATGTAGGTTATAACGGGTATTTTTTTTTTTGTTTTTTGGTAAATCATCCAATGACTGCCAACCACGGGAGGGCGTGTCACACTTTACTGACTAAAACCCACCCGTGTTCCTTCCTTGCCTGACTACCCAGGGTCGCGGTAACTCTGTTTTTTTTTTTTTTTTTTTGGGGGGTGGGAAATCATCTAATGACTCTTTCCGCTCTGGGGTGGAGCGGAAGGGCGTGTCAGACTCTTACTGACTAAAACCCACCCCTGTTCCTCCCTGCCCTACGCGCCCGGGGGCGAGGTAACTCTTTCGAATTTATCCTCCACCCCCGGGCAGGCGGTAACTCTGTTACGAATTTATCCGCGACCCATACTGGGTATAATGTAATGTAGGATCAATAACATGCAGAAAGCTTTAATTGCCTCGAAAAATGTTTCGCCTTTATTTACGGCATTTACTCAAAGTACATAACTAGATCCGATAAATTACGAAACGGGAAATCTGTTGACTACAATCCAAAAGATACAACTGCACTAACTATAGAAACTACTAGCTGTGCTCAAGGTTTTCTTTATTATCAATGATAGGCTCGCCTTTGACCACTATCTCACCTAATGGTATGCAATGATGTGGTCGAAAATGGAGCACGCCTAGAAGTAACCTATTTACTTTCGACTTAAGACTGTCAGGTTTTAGTTATCAGGAAACAGACTCTGGGAATTAACACATTCAATTTGTGTACAGATAACTGTACACAAATTGAATATGTTCCCAAAACGTTTCGTGCGTCCAGCCCGTACCGGTGACCCATCGCCGTACGTCTAATGGTCCGATGATGGAACGGGCTAGGTGGAATTAAACTAAGCAATTCCGACACACACTCCCCAAAATGTAACCGATAGAAAACCGACAGGCTAGCAACTGTCGATGTTTAAGACTTTAGAGCTTTGCCTCGACGAGCTTATCATTGCCGATGATCCTCTTCCCTCGTTTCTCAATTGACACAAGCACATCAAGCTGGTATATGGCAGATCCGTCCCAAAGATGAGAGAAGCACTCACATACACGATCGAACTTGCGCTTGCTAAAGTTTGAACAGCTGTTCCGGCGTGAAGTATTGCCTCACCTTTGCTAGGATTCTCAACTTTTTGGCAGCCAGCTGAGCCATTGTCGCGATATATGGCCCAAAATTAAGAGTAGATGTTAAAGTGACACCAAGAAGATCAAGATGATCGGTTATCGGCACGGTTACACCTCGGAAAGAAGGAGCCGGGTGGAATTGGCTCCTTTTAGCGACTAAGACATGCCTGGGCTTTAACAGCATTGAACTTGACCAAATTGTCATCGCCCCATTCAGAGACTGCCTTCAAGGACAAGTTCACGCGTTCAACCATAGCCTCTCGGAGAGACCGGACCTGCGACCCACTAGCTGGCGCATTGGACTCGTATCTCTCAGCAACAGTGCTGTGTCTGCATACCCAAAGGTGGGCTTAAGGATCATTTATATGCAACTAAAATAATGTTACCTCGCCCCTGGGCACTCAGGGCAGGAAGGAACAGGGGTGGGTTTTAGTCAGTAAGAGTCTGACACGCCCTCCCGCTCCACCCTAGAGCGGGAGAAGTCATTGGATGAACTTTCAGGCACGCACTGATAGGACGGTATCATTGGGGGACTAGTCTGGAGACTGCGGA
The DNA here is from genome assembly GCA_951329385.1 of Polia nebulosa. Taxonomy (NCBI): domain Eukaryota; kingdom Metazoa; phylum Arthropoda; class Insecta; order Lepidoptera; family Noctuidae; genus Polia; species Polia nebulosa. Next base: position 28,758,578 of record OX589587.1, on the reverse strand, counting down.
GACACCGAAACCCCCTGGGAATGCCTCTGCAATCGGGTCCTTTTATCTGGTCGCCAACCAGAACGATGGTGCATTCCGGGCTTTTTCGACAGCTGGCGGGGTAGCCTTTCATGTGTGGCTAACACTACTTGGGCCCCAACTACTTGGGGTCGGCCAGCGGCGCACCGTGCCTCGGATCCCGCTACCCTCCGCGACTAGTCTCCCGATACGCCCATATCAGTGCGAGCCTGGTTGTGACTGCAATGAAACGACTATTTCGACCCAACTTCTCTAAATTGGCCACACTGAGCATCGTACCGGAACATGACTAGGCCGTTTGGCGGTACGTCTTTGCCCATTGGGTGGTCGCAAGCCATCGGTCGAAACCTACCACCAGTTAGTGTCACCTGATTAGCACCATCCGGGGGCCACGTGTAAGGACTACCTATGGGTATTGTCCTATGGACGCGGGTGACTCGACCCCCAAAAAAGGTTTCGCTTCCATGGGCTACACAGACTTATAGGTACATGTCAGCACAGTTGTTAAATAAAACCAGCCAAGTTCAAGTAGGACTCGCCCGCAAGGGCTTCCGCATTAATCATACTTTAAAAAGTTTTTTTTTTTTTTACTATTAATTCGTAGAGTGTAATCTATAAGCAACGAACTATTTTCTGTATTGTTTTCAAAATTGTAGTCTCAATACTTTCGGAAATAAGAAGGAAGACAGGACAATTTGAATTTTTTATTAACTTTGTAACTATTTATTAAAAAATATAACCCCTTTTCAATATTTGTTACGTGGCATCGTACGGTTAGTATAAATAAATAATAAGTAACCTATAGAGGTTACACTCTAACTTTATTTATTTAGGATACACGTCCATGTTTGGGTCACAGATACTCATGTAAGTATAAGAAAGAAAGAAAGAAAAAATATTTATTCTGCCAACAATTCAATCGGTCCAGTAAATTCGGAGCAAATTGTCTGTGACAGGCGGACAGACTGACAAATCCTATAAGGACTAATCTTATAAGGTCTAATCCTATAAGGGTATAAACACAGCTATTTTGTTTTCAAGTTACAAACCTGGCCAAGGATAGCGATCTTCTCTAAGAATGATTCATATTGATGATTTACAGGAACTAGACAGTCGCGACATCAGGTCATCGTTGACCCTACCACGGCTGCGTCGACAACTCGGGGTGGTCCAACAAGAGCCGATTCTTTTTGACCGCACCCTCGCTGAGAACATCGCCTATGGAGACAACAACAGGAAGGTCACCATGCACGAGGTGGTCGCTGCGGCCAAGGCTGCCAATATACACAGTTTCATCGTGTCTTTGCCTAAAGTAAGTTTAATATGAAAAACTCCAAGGGATATGTACTGGGCCCCAGAAAGTAAAATAAAATAATATCGGTTCGATAAACAGGGAAGTAACGTGTCTTGATTGATGTGAGGTATGCTTAAGCTTTGGACTTTGTTACATGCCTACATCATCCTACAGCTAGGCAAAGGCAGGCCTCTGTCCAGCCAATGATGCAGGTTTACAGGAACCAAGATCAATAAAAAATTGTTATTTCCATAGGTAACTGTAGTGTGCTAACTGTGCCATCAAATTAACATTTCTGGGACTGCCTTTCCAAGCTTTATGTGAGGAATTTTGGATCCGAAGCGCAAAATCATCTCACGTATCACCCAGCTTACGAACCTGAAATGCTTTGCTAGCTTTTTGTCGAAGGTACCACTGATGATTGTTAAATCCCCAATTTTTTCCAGGGTTACGACACAAACCTAGGCTCGGGCGGCGCCCAGCTGTCGGGTGGTCAGAAACAGCGCGTGTGTATTGCGCGCGCGCTGATCAGGTCGCCGCGGTTGTTGCTGCTGGATGAAGCCACTTCGGCGTTGGACGCAAACAGCGAACGGGTAAGGGATACCTGAAATAAAATAAAAACGTATGAATCTTTCTCAGAACTAGCCATAAAGCCAAATAAAAATGGGCATTATGCATTTACGCTATGGACAACGACAATAGACTAACACACAAAAAGGGCTACCTTCTTATGTTTGTTTCGGTTTTAGGGTTCCGTACCCGAAGGGTAACAAACAGAACGTTTCGTATGCGAGTCAAACTCGAAATTAACCTTTTACTGGTACTGTTAAAGTTTAGGTACTGGGAAATACTTGACTAATTAATTTTATTAAATATTTTCAGGCTGTATCGGAAGCTCTGGAGAAGGCAGCTAAGGGTCGCACGTGTATCACAATCGCTCATCGGCTCTCCACTATCAAAGATGCCGACCTCATATGTGTGCTGGATAAAGGTATGATTAAGTTTTTTAATGAAGTATTATTTCTCAATGATCATTTTTTCCAAAGTCTCATTCAAAGTTTTTAAAATAATCATTTATTTCAGGCAAAATTGTGGAGCGTGGATCCCACTCTGAACTCTTCAACCAACGGGGCGCCTACTGGAAAATGTGCAAAGGACAAAATATGGCTTGAATCCTCTTTGTTCGTGCGACTCTTTGTATATGTACAGGAAATATACATAATTACATCATGAAATCTCAACCAGCTGGAAATTAAACAGTATTCCTAATACATCTCAGCAATAAAGATCTCCTAATGACAATTAGATTTAAGAATAATTTTGTACTAATTGAAATTAAAAGGGGATTTCACATGTTCCATTTTGACAGTATTAGCAAGCAAACCGTTTTGTATTTGTATCGTCATAATAGTTTGAGGTGCAACCAAATACGACACACGGCACAATAAGATTGAATGAATTCATCTAGATATTACGTTTTTTTTATTAGCAATTTTGAAGGTTCATTTATGTTTTGTCTTTATAATATATCTTTCGATAAGGGTTTTTTTTCTGAAATTGTATTCATCTTAACTTTGCAGAGAAAGTATCTATCGACGATTTAAATATAATTTTCTTTTTAAGCCAGTGTTGTTGTCAGTTCGATTCTTATGTAAGACAGGGAAAACGTTAGCTTAGTAAAATACGGTATTTTAAGTGAATCTCGAATATTAGATGTCAGATGCCTTTTGCAAGAATTTTGTAATGTGCTGCTGTTTCGCGAATCAGAAACCCTAACAAATATATTTACTTGCAAATAGGTACGAGTGCAAAACAGTGAACAGAGTGAGAACTATGTTACAAGCCTAACCCCCACTACGGTACAGGTTGCAATACATGTTGCAGTTTGTGCTGAGCACATGTATTCGAAATTTTACATTCCTGTTACCAAGAGAACTGTGCCCCAATGTGGATGTGGCCTTATGTTAGGTAAATATGTTACTACACGGAATGTATCTTCCATTAGAATATAAGTGTTCTTTTACGTTAAATATTAAAATCTGTTGTAATATTTATTGCTTTTTATTTTTTTATGGTTTTCTCGATATGACTAGATCTTAAGGAACTATTAACTGCCAACGACCTTGAGTGGTTAGCTTGCGTGTTCTGTGCTGAGCTCATGTAACGCGTTGTATGCCCATCCAGTAATAGGACTCGCCCATCAAAGAGCGCTGTTCGAAATTAGACGCATTAAGGCCCTACTAACGGTCCAGTGGCGCCCTCATTGAATAAAAAATCGTAGCGTAGTGTCAAAAACGGCCGCTTTTGGTACTTTTGCCTACTAATTTGGATACGAAACATTTTGAGTCCTGTTTTAACAACGTAAAAATACTTTATCCTCTTTGTAACAAACGTGACGTTGGATTCTTTAATATTTTTTGTCTATGCTATGCTACGATTTTTTATTCAATGAGGGTGCCACTTGGCCCGTAGTAGACCCTTAAGTATTAATTTATTATAATATAAAAAAACAGGTATAATACTAAAACACGTTTACTAAAATATAAATAGTTAAATGGTCTTTAAAATGGTTTCATAAAAATACGTTTTATAGTTTTTGCGTTATTCTCATTTTTTTATCTGGGTTCGACATAACTTTACAAATTAATTACACTATGTTATTTAAATGTAATTTCAAATATTCACAAAAATATCGACGGAAATTGTCTAGAGTAACATATATTTTTTTCAAAGAAATAAAACTAGTCGATTAGACGTGGTGTTCAATTAAAAATCATTAGAAGTCGTATAACTGCGCCTTAAGGATACTGCAACTATCGCATGAGTAATAGTGGCGAAATGTTTCACAATTAGGTACTTATCTATTGTTTTATGCTGACTTCTATGACTTTGCACAATTTATCTTATTTATTCACCAGTCGCGTAATAAACACTTATTCATATCTATACTAATATAAAGAGGAAAGATTTTTTTGTTTGTTTGTTTGTACAGAATAAACTCCAAAACTACTAGACCGAATTTAACCATTTTTTCACCATATCTAAATTATCAGCGAGTAACATAGGCTAATTTTTATCCCGGGAAAAATAGCAGTGCCTGCGGGATAGGTCACGGCAGCGAAGCCGCGAGCAAAGTGCTAGTTTATTTATGAAATACAGTACAGTAGACGGTGTTATCGCTGTCCACGATCTATCAGACAAATTGACTTAACATGTGGTATAATATATATTGGAATGTGCTCACCAATCCCGAGGATTATTGAACTGCATGACTATACAATCTTTCATAATATTTACTCATATTTGAACTTGCGTCCGGTTTGACTGAAAGCTGACCCCAACGTATTTATGAAAAGGCTAGGCAGATTGGTTGGAATTGAACTTGTATCCCAAGAAAGTCGTAATTAATGTTTCATAGTGTTGCTTTGGGCAAACCAAAGTAAAGCAAGGAAATCTCTTTGCGGACTTGCCCGCGGGCATGCTAGGAACTGCCGGACCTCGCTAATAGGTCAGTCTAGCGGTGACTTTCACACACTATACAGCCATTGGAATCATATGATAGTCCTATAGTGGTAAGGTCCGTCGGCTATTTCTCGCAAGCATGCCTACGGGCAAGTCCGTCTAGTTCTGGGGGCTTACTATGAACTCTTAAAGCAGGTCAATTTTAGACGAAAAATAACCTGTCGTGCTAGTTCGTACCATGAGCGCGCTAATTAGCAGGCGAGCCAGCGATCACGTGGCCTAAGCCGGTGAGTGACTACGTCACAGCATTTCAGCACTGACCTGCGACTTATCCTACCATCAAGTATTTTTTGACATTTAAACATCCAACAATTGAACTGCCCTGCCGTCATAATTTGCAGTCTTGGGGCCTACTATGAACTCTTAAAGCAGGTCAATTTTAGACGAAAAATAACCTGTCGTGCTAGTTCGTACCATGAGCGCACCAATTAGCAGGCGAGCCAGCGATCACGTGACCTAAGCCGGTGAGTGATTACGTCACAGCATTTCAGCAGACTGACCTGCGACTTATCCTACCATCAAGTATTTTTGACATTTAAACATCCAACAATTGAACTGCCCCGCCGTCATAATTTGCAGCCTTGTGAAACTAACTTAAATTGACCTGTTTCAATTAAAAAATACAACAAAAACGTAAGTAATTGTAAAAATGTGCATAAAATATATTTCGGACGTTATTTCAAAGTATTGTTAAACATAAAAAATACTCTATATGCAGCTGTTATCCTTTATTTGAGATGTGTGATGAAGATGAAATTTTTTAGTTTCTCGAGGCAGATAATTGTTTCAATATTGTTAAACAAAACGCTAAAATTCAAAGAAATCTTATACGAAACTCGATAAAACCATTTGCATTTCCTGTTGTTAAACGATATAGGCTCACTAAAGAGCTTGCACTTGAGCTCTGTAACGAGCTATGAGCTTTCATGCCACGCCCTACGAAGTCAACAGATTTGTCGATTGAAGTCAAGGTTAGTACATAGGTACTAATTTATTCTATTTATCCGGCTAATCATCGTAATCATATGTACCTAATTGATTGTTGCTATGTTTCAGGTTTTATTAGCATTATCTTTTTACGCGAACAGTTCGTATCAAAGACCAACAGGTGATATCGCTGCACATTCTGTTGCACAGCAAACAGTATCAACTGCAATCGCACAAATAACAGAATGCCTAAATCTACCACATTTTCGCCGAAAATATATAAAATTCCCAGCTAGTCCTAGTGAACGGCGAGTAAATGTGGGTAAATCCTGTAAAATTCTTTTGATTTTATAATTTTATTTTACTCTGAATGCACAACTTTGTTTTACTTATTTCAGATTTTTAAACAAGTTTGGTATGCCTGGAGTTTTAGGTTGCATTGATGGATGTAGCAATAAAACGGCCAACACATCATGAACGTTTTTACTGTAGAAAACAATATCATTCTTTAAATGTGCATGTGGTAGGTATCTTTAAGTAATTAGAATAAGGTACATTGCAATCATTTTTTAATGTAGCACACAGAGTAGACCAAAAACAAAATAGATTAAAAAAGCATGACAATTATATTACAGCCAATTTACACAACAATGATTTATATTTTATACTTTAAGGGTCTACTAAAGGTCTAGTGGCGCCCTCATTGAATAAAAAATCGTAGCATAACACAGAAAATAAATATTAAATAATCCAACGTCACGTTTGTTACAAATAGGATAAGTATTTTTACGTTGTTAAAACAGGTCTCAGAATGTTTCGTATCCAAAGTAGTAGGCAAAAGTGCCAGAAACGGCTGTTTTTGGTCACTGGATCGTTAGTAGGGCCTTAACACTAAATACTTGATTCTCAACAAAACCAGTTCAAAATGATTGTCTTGAATTTCTATTTAAAATTGTATAAACACATTATTATATGTCAATATAAAAACAATTATCCTATTTGACTATAAGACTACTACTAAGTAATAATAATATACATATTATATGTAGGTACACAAATGAAATGATATCAAACAGTTTTTCTTGTTTGATATAAATATATAAGATAGATTATTATAAGACAAAGTTATTATCCTAGTTAGTGACATTGTGTAAATTAAAAAAATGACTACAATTCTAGATTTGCAACTCAGACATGGAAATTATTAGCGAGGATGCCAGCAATGGAGGAGCAACCCGATCATTCATATGGACCATCCATCCATTAAAAGTACATATGGAGGAGTTTATGTGGCTTTTAGGTATGCAAAAACAAAAAAATACAAAGATTGTCTGAAAACATCTGAGTCTATAATAAAATAAAGTAATGTTTAGATCACCAATTTGTTTATTTTTTCTAGGTAATTCTGGATATCCGTTAAGGAAGACCATGATGACTCCTATTATAGATGCTTCTCCAGATTCACCTGAGGCTTACTACACTGGATTGCATGTGAGAACTCGTAATGTGATAGAACGAACAATTGGACTTCTTAAAGCACGCTTTAGATGCCTACTAGTACATAGGGTTCTACATTATGAACCTCAAGTAGCGGCATCTATTGTAAATGCATGTGTTGTACTGCACAACATTTGCAATAGGGCCAATGTTCCTGTGCAGGAGTTCGATTCTGAAGAAGTTTTAGAAGAAGCACAATTGCAACCTTCTACTCAAAATATGACAAACAGCACTTCAGAGACGTTCAGACATTCTTCCAGGAGGGCCCAAAATCTTGAACTGCAATATGGCCTCTCTACTAGAAGAGAGCTTATTGCACATTTGTGGGAGCGCCGACATGTAACCTAGAATGTTAAAATAATTTAAGTACATACATAGCTAACACCTGTAAACAAGCAATTCTTGTTTAAATACATATAATGTGAATCTCGGAAAAGGCTCCAACGATTTAATGAAATTTAGTATGCTAAAGTTTCGATCTAGCTAGGTTTCATTTTTATAAAACGTCGTTTTATCCATGTAAAAACATGCAGGTACTATACTTTTAAATCAGTTATATAATTATTATTAGGAGATTACTAAGTTAATATAATATTTGTCGTCATTAGTAAATTTATGTTTTAAAGTGTATTGTAAGTCAGGAACTAATTACCTATTGTTTATGCTGTCTAATGTAGCTGCTATATGAGAAAGTACATTGCAAATATTTCTTAGGCCTGTGCTTATTTTTTGTGTTGCCTCTGCTCGCACTTGGCTTTATTGGACGAGAGCTCTTCTTGCCATCTCTTGAGACATAGGTGCTGACCGACGCCGCCGTCTCCGGGACTGAGTAGACGTCATAGCTTCTGCTGGCTGAGTGAGTTGGGTTGACGTGTTGCCTTGTTGATGCACAAGATCTTCTTGAGACGACTGTTGGACGTGTGGTTCTTGGAGGGACGGTCCAACAGAAATGTTTTCTCCCACAACTTCATCAGGCATTAACAAAATAGATGGGGAGGGTACATTTTGAGAAGCACTTAATGTTGATGCCTGAAATTAATTAATACAAAACTTAGTGACTCTATTATGTAACAAGACTAAGAAGTTAGTACCTATGTCATTCTAAATAATAGATAATTAAGTTGATAGACTGAAAATGAAGTCTCAAAAAATTCACTCTTTACCTTTAGGTTTTGCAAATAAATATTTGATTTGATTTGATAAAGAGTGAATTTTAATTATATTTAGTATGCTTTTAACTCTATGTCTAATAAGGATATTATAGTTAATTCTCTTACATATTGAGTGTCAAAACAAAAGTTCATGGCTACAAATTTTGAGTACTTTTAATTCTAATTTCTTCAACAAATTAGAGTACCTAATTACACCATTGCTATTTTAATAAAGTTGGAAATGTAAATCTATTTTTATTTACAAAAATTCTACTTACATGAGTGCTTTCTGTGTGAAATGGGTCCACTTGGATTCCTGGAAGACCCGCACCATAATCCTCACCAAGAATTGACAGATTTTTTTTTTCTATATCTGTAAAAGCTGCCGGTTGATTCTGTTATCAGCTCACCTTGAAAACTTAGGTGGAGTGAGCGTTAAGTGAACTGTCATTCCACCTTGATTGTATGGACTGACAGCCCACTTCACATTCACTTCACCTAAGTTTGCACGGTGAGATTTTACAGAATAGCACTGCAGGTATATAACATGGTCCCCCACCAGTGTGTAATTGGGACGTTCGGATAGTGGCACATTTTCTTTTTAATTTTCCCTTGTAATCTATCCAATACTGCAAAAACAAAATAGTACATGTAAAACCTATCTATTTAAGTAGGAAGTCAAAGGTTGATTAATAATTAACATAATTTTATTCATGTAATTACGTATATAATTTAAATAATTGTAAAACTTACAGCCCAAGTTTTCCAATTCTTGTTAGCACCACCAACAACCGAATTTAGTTTTTCTGCCACCTCAGTCCACATTCTTCGGGACATTTCCCGAGCTTGAGCACTTTTATTTTAGCCCATAGCGATCAATAGCGATGTCTTTGTGAGCATTCAAAAATCCCACAAAGTTTCTAATTGTTCGTAAGAAACTCTTCTTGAAGCCATGATCACAAACACTTGCCTGCCACTTACAGACACGGCCGCAAAACTAATTTCTATTCTGTTTTCAGTTAATAATCTAAAGTTAAACTTGAATCTACAAAAACTAAGTTACACCTAAATGCTCGTAATTTTTTTTTATTTACCCCAAAGGGAAGGCTCATGTCTTATGATCATATTGCCTAGTCTTACGTAGTGTATTTTTACTTTTTTTCCATTATAATGCAGATGTAACACATTCTAATGTTTTTTGCAGTCTTTGGCAACAAATGTGTTGAGTCAGCCTTCTCGGCAAACTTCGCTGAGGTAGTCGATACTACAATAAAATTCTCAGCTCCAATTTACCGAGATCGCGCCTGTTTCAATGATTCCACATATTGTTCGATTGCGTAGACACTTGAGACACAAAACTACACCAATTCGCTCTCACAAATAATGTCAAATTCCTTTTTTTGCCACGAAACAATGTTTCCTTCATCACTCTTTTTAACTGTTATCTTAGATACCTAATTAATTTGTATAATAACCGTAAAACCGCTTATGTATTTTAGAACGTTTAATTTTTATTAATCTTACTTAATCTGTGCTGCCAGCTTACTGAGCAGTATGTAGCAGGCCAAAAGTTGACCTGCTGCAGGTCAAATGTTGACCTGCTGCAGGTCAGTGGGAAATGCTCATGGTACAAACACAAAACCTGTCAGGTTAACATGCTGTGTTGAACTGCCGTGCACTTGGCAAATATTTTTAAAGTTTATGGTAGGCCCCCAGCTCTAGTTCCTCGTCAAACGAATACATTCACGTAATGTAGTTATTAAAAGCATCTGATCCGAACGCCTTGCGTCACTTCTGAAACTAATAATATCTTAGCATTTGGCAACGACCAAGGTTAGGTTAGTTTACAAATTTACACATGGTTTTGCTTCGTTTTTTGTGCTACAGGTATGTAGCATGTTACTGATAAATGGCTATGCCTTCAGCAGACTTTGTTTATTATTTACGTCACTGCTTTTTAGTAGAACAATACCTATTTACAGTATGCGGCCATAATTACTGCTCATCTAGATAATTCTCGATTACTAATGTTAAATTCGGCTTTGTATAGCGCCGTCTCTCTCTCACTCATAGCTGTGTGTCTCTTTCTAAAGCTGAATGTGTCGTTCTGAACGTAGCAAAAGAATTAATGTGGAATTTAAGAAATACCTACGTATCAGATTTTTTTTTCGTAAGGTCGACGGGTAGAAAGTGCCCAAGGCATCTAAATAATTCTCGATTACTAATGTTAAATTCGGCTTTGTATAGCGCCGTCTCTCTCACTCATAGCTGAGTGTCTCTTTCTAAAGCTGAATGTGTTGTTCTAAACGTAGCAAAAGAATTAATATTGAATTTAAGAATACCTACTCGTACATATCAGATTTTTTTTTCGTAAGGTAGACTGGTAGAAAGTGCCCAAGGCATTAAGTCCATCTTCAAACTTTATCAGTTTATCTCTTTATAATATTAGTAGGTATAGATGAGAGTATCTGAAATCCTTCATTTCAGCTGATGTATAATTGGTAGGTAGCCAGTAAGCAAAGTTGTAAGCGGGCTGAGCTAGTTTGCCGTTCGTCACTCGTTGAGACCTTTTAAAGATCTATTCACAAAAATAACTTAAAGTATGCAATCATTGACCAACGCGCGTTATATAGGTAATGTATTCAGATGATTTGAGGCCGGATTTTCTGGGGACATTTTCATAAAAAAATTCACATACAAGAAGATAAACTAGATAACTGAGATTACATTAATATCACAAATACGACATTTAAGATAACGTGTATAATGAGCTCAATTAGGTACATGATTTTTATTTTTTTATTCGCGTTAGACCTTTACAAATTAATTACACTATGATTGCCATAAAAAGATAATTTCAAATATTCACTTCAAATTACGAAACAATTGTCTAGAGTAACATATATTTTTTTCAAACAAATAAAACTAGTCGTTTAGACGTGATGTTCCATTTAAAATCATTAGGGAGTCGTATATATGCGCCTTAACATTTTTCGTGAGAGGATGACGCTCACACGATTTTAGCAGTTGTTGTCGTTCGTTAGGGGTCTAGGTTCGGTCTATAAAAGGTCAAACAAGTCTCTGATAGGGTTTTTAACTCTCTGGTAGGGTAATCTGTCACAATATAACAAAAATGCTAAACGTATGAGACTAAATAGATTTTAAAAAATTGCAGCTAGAGAAGGGCATTAGTAAATTTTACTTAGCGTGAGTCTTGGCTAAGTACACAACGTTCTCAATTCATTTCAATTCAATTCAAAGCATTTATTTCAAATAAACCAACAGAGGAACTTTTGAATTGTCAAGCCGGTCATGGTCAAAGATGAAGATTTACACATTCCAAAGCGTAGATCTCTATGGAGAAGAACGTGTAAGAAACTCCATGGACACTCTTTTGAACCATGATATCTATTACAAATCCTGGTTACAATATATCATGTTATTTCTATCATGTGGTTTCTATCATGTGAGAACAATGTTAATAAAAAATAAACCTTTCCAAAAAAATAAAGATTACACTAAGCCAGTGGCGATTGAGAGATGACCAGTCTCAACTGACGGCGCCCGTTGACGAACATGACGCGTGGATAAGCACCACTTAGCTCAACCATTTTGAAGGGAACCGAATGACCCGACAGACGTGCCACCAGCAGCAAGAAATTTGAGTGAGCATGATAAAGTCTCAACTGCCATGCTCGTTCATGTAAAAAAAAAACAGTAATATTTAAAGTATATAAGTTATATACACACAAAAAAAAATCAGTAGCATTATAATGCCCCATGGTACTCACATTTATATAAAAAACTTTTTTAGAAAAAATACAACCGACTTCTAAAAATTACAAAATAACTTTATTTTCGGAAGTCGGTGTTTATATTTTGTTTCTTCGTTATTCGATACCGACTGCCGAAAATAAACTTATTTTGTAATTTTTAGAAGTCGGTTGTATTTTTTGTAAAAAGAGTTTTTCTTTTTAGTGGTTGTACCCGAGAAGTAAAACTAAATATTAAAGTTATGCCCGAAAGGATAACCCCAATAACATGAAATTTGAACATTAGGAGAAAACCAAAACGTCATCTGTGTATACATATTTTTTGTTTAAGTAGATGTTTTCAAAAAGTGCTGAATCATTTCGATAAAATTTATATGGGACCACCTCTGAAGTATGAACTACCAAACAAAAAAATAATCATCAAAATCGATTCACAAATGGCGGAGATGTCGCGTAACAAAAATAAAAAAAACATGCAGACGAATTGAAAACCTCCTCTTTTTTGAAGTCGGTTAAAAATTAGAAAAAGCTTTGAAATTATACAAAACTATTTCGAATAGTAAAAAAAGGACTAATAAATAATCATTACCTCCAAAAACATTAAAATGATAAAAAAGACTAAAAACTCCAAATAAAACTGCCAAGTACGAGTCGTACTAGCTCATGTAGGGTTCCGTACCATCGTACAAGATTATACGCGTCTACTTGTTGCCATTATTAAGATCGAACAAAAAAAGCCAAAAAAAACACGTTTCTAGTAGAGGAGCCCCGTTTAATTTTTAATTTATTTTCATAACTTTTGTTATAGCGGCAACAAAAATACACTTTCTCTAAAAATTGTAACTGTCTACCTATCGCCATTATTAAGATCGGGCTAAAAAAGCCAAAAAAACACGTTTCTATTCTAGTAGGGGGCCCTCTTTAATTTTTAATTTATTTTTATTATTTGTTATTAGAGCGGTTACAGAAATACACATTCTGTTAAAGTTTAAACTGTGTAGCTATTACGGATCGTGAAATACAGCCCGCTGACAGACAGACGGACAGCGGAGTTTTTTTGGGCTGTATCTCCAATAGCGATATACAATCAAATGTTGGCTTTATTCAACTTTAAATTTGTACAGACATGTACACAACAACTTCAAACCACTGAAAAGCATAGACATAAATCTGTATGTGGCGACTAAGAAGTTCACTAGATTCTCCCCCGCTGCATTCTAGCTTGAGGTGTCGTTAGTCCGGCAGATATACAGGTGGTCTTCTATTTCTGGTAGTCTGCCGAATTGAAGGAGTATCTGGTATCTGGCCCTCTGTAGAAACAAACGAGTCGCTTTCTGTTTCTAAAGTTTCAGTACGTTCGCCTTCTTCCCCGCTCTCTAGCCCTGTTAGGACTAAATGTCTGTTAGACAAGGTCGTTTTTCGGCCGTCGCCCAGTGTCACAAAAGAATAGTCCGGGTTGGATTCCAACAGCGCAACTTATTTAACTATGGAAGAGTATTTGTTGGTTCTGTTGTGCTTTTTGAGTAGAACAGGACCAGGTGTTGGCAGCCAAGTTGGTACCGAATGTCCGTTATTAAATTTTTAACCGACTTCAAAAAAAGGAGGAGGTTCTCAATTCGACTGTATTTTTTTTTATGTGTGTTACCTCATAACTTCTTACAACGTGAACCGATTTTGAAGATTTTTTTTTATTTGAAAGCTGTTGCTTCACATTTGATCCCATTTTAATTTGGTGAAGATCTGATGAAGGACCTCGGAGGTACACAATGGAACTCTTCAATAAATGATAGCAAACCTTCCAGAATTTCTGCAATCGCATGTCTGTATATTGTTTTCACCACTTCACAACATTAAATCACGCTGATGCGCTCTGAAGGGGTATATAGATTTGTACAGTTCACCCTGATACACCCTAATTTCACCAACTACATTCAAATTCCCTATTTTTGGGCATAACTTTACTATTACTTTAGTTTTAGAATGGGGTAAAACAACTAAAAAGTGAAAAATAAAAAACTTTTTACAAAAAAAATACAACCGACTTCCATAAATAATACTAAAAAATGCAAAATAACTTTAATTTCGGAAGTCGGTGTCAAATAACGAAGAAACCAAACTAGAAACACCGACTTCCGAAATTAAAGTTATTTTTTAGTATTATTTATGGAAGTCGGTTGTATTTTTTTTGTAAAAAGTTTTTTCTATTGTGTACAAACATAATTTCATGAGGAGTTTCGTTCGTTGCTGTACATAGCGGAGATCTCATTGAGTGCAGTTCCCTCTCGCTCGATTTTTAATCCCTGTGATTTCAGAGCTATTTGTATTGTTCTCCAAATTGTTCCATTTGTGCGCTCTATTTGCCCATTACCTTGTGAGTTACATACCTCTACTGTGTAAGTAATCTTTTACTTCCTTTGACATAAAAGCGGAGCCACGATGGGAATAAATTTATGCTGGCAATCCAAATGTGCAGAAAAGAGTCGATAAATATTTAATTACAGTCGCAGCGGAAACATCTTGGCACGGGAAAGCGAATGGAAATCGAGAATATTCATGTATGTACGTACTTGTTACATGAAGATGACGGTACTGGCCCTTTAAAATTAATATTCAGTCTTTCAAACGGTGAAGTCGCTTTTATCAAATTGCTGTTGTTTTTTAAAAAAAACGAGGTTTCACGACTGCACAGTCTGAGCATCCGTTTGTCATCTTTCTGACGTCTTCTACTGAAAATGGTAGATTCTTACATCTGATCCAGTGATACATTCGTGGAACACCTGGATGACATAGTTCACTATGCAAGTCTTTCAATTTAGATTGTTTGTGAATAGTGCAGATACGTGAGAGCGCGTCAGCAGCGTCATTTTAATTTCTTGGTCTATAGACAATATCATATTTGTAACAAGATAATTCTAGTCGCCATCTCTCTATCTTCTCGTTCTTTATCTTGCTTGTATGTGTGCGATTGAACATAATAGAAACTAAGCCTTGGTCTGTGATCAGTCGAAAAGATCTTCCAGTTAAGTAGTGTCGCCACTACATAAATAAGACCTTAAATATTTACCATTTACCCGGTGGTCTTTTGAGAAGGAAGTTGACTGAGTGGTTGAAATCATTGTCATATTATGACGCAACTGAAAAAATTGTGGAAACTTAACTAGCTCTAACACTGACACACCTAAACCCTCACTCACACACACATACATCCCCCACACACCACACAAGCACACCATAACACTCACTTACACACCCTCCCATGCACTCCCACTCCCACCCATACACAAACTCTCTCACATACATTCCCACACACCCCCTCTTTTCTACTATAGTTTACCCAAATGTAATAGTTTAAATCTGGAACAATTATTTTCTTGTTTAAATGGGCGTTGATAGCTGCGACACAGTTATAAACTTTTGTAGCTACATATCTTCGTTTTCTCTGTGATTGAGCCAACTGTCTATGTTCCAAATATAACTTTTTATACTTACGGAGAGCTTCGACAATGGCATATGCTTCCTTTTCTATGGCTGAATGTCGTTTTTCTGTTGTGGATAGTGTGCGCGAAAAGAAAGCTACTGGGCGTCCTTCTTGAGTAAATGTAGCCGCAATAGCATTATTGGAGGCATCTGTTTCGACTGTAAACATTTTGTTTTCATCGATGGCAAATATTGTAGACATTGCATTGCAGTTCTTTAAGTCTTTAAAAGCAGATTTAGCTTCATCATTTAATGGTAATTCTGGATTCACGAGGCTGTGTATTCTTGCCGGGAATTTTGATATCCACTTTAAATAATGCGAAAATATACCGAGGGCTCGTTTAAGTGAAGTGTTGACAGTCAGTATAGGTCTGCTCATAAGTGGTTTACGTGTACTGTGTATTGGAGTCGGTCTGGATCAGGTTTAATAGACTTTTTCGAAATGTTGTATCCGAGTAGGTTAATTGTTTGTATTGAAAACGTACTGCTCAACAGCATCCATGAATCTTTTTAAATTCTTATCATGTTCTACCCTCTCTTTGCCGCATACCATGACGTCATTTAAATAGGCATATGTATCTATCAAACGTTCTTCTTTTATTAACCAGTCCATGACTCTTTGAAATCCACTGACTCCATGTGTAACGCCAAACGGGATACGACAAAATTGATACAGTTTCCCGCACACCTCAAATGCTGTGTATTGTTTTTCTACTTCCATTATGGAGACCTGATGATAAGCGCTTTAAATCAATTTTAGAAAAGAAGTCGTATTTTGAAATGTCATTCACCATTTTTTCGATATTTGGTAAAGGGTAGGCATCCAAATCTGTATATTTGTTAATTGTCTGAGAATAGTCTATAACCAATCGTTTGCGGTGATTTTCATTTCTGGTGATTAGAAATTGCGCTCGCCAAGGTGATCTGCTCTCTTCGATAACTCCGTCTGCTAAGAGCAGACTTATTTCATTTTATATGAATTTCAGATCATCCTTACTGTATTTTCTAGACTGTACAGCAATTGGTAAGCAGTTGGAATGTAAATTAGAAAATAAGAGAACTGGTGGAACAGATGAAGCCAGCACTAGATAATACTTATCTAGATCCACCAAAAGTAATTTCAAGTTTCGAGTGTTTTTCAGTATATTATGTCCTATGATAACATCAGCGCAAAGATATTTAACGATTACAAGCGAAGCTTTTTCGTAAACATTCTCATTTAGACCAATTTTTGCTTGAAGTAACCCTTCACAATTGATTGTGTGAGTTGTTTGGGCTATTGTTATAGATTCAGTATATTCTGGTTTCTTAAAAGAAGAATTTGTAAAAAAATCATTATTGATAAAGCCTTTAGAGCTTCTAGAGTCAATTAGGGCGTTTTTTTTTTCCGTTAACTTCAATAGTGGCGACTGATTTCTTTAAACTGGCCGGAGCAGCAACAGCCGTAACTTCGTTTAATGTATTTTCAGGAGATCCATCAGCAGCAGTAGCAGCGTTAAGATTTGTCTTAGGGCTCCTACAAACATTTGCGAAATGTCCCCTTTTCTGACAATTTTGGCATTGGCTGGACAGTTCTGACGCCGGTGAACTTTATCTCCGCAAAAAAACAACATTGTTTCGAATGGAATTCTGGTGTAAGTAGATTATTTTTGCCTTCCGTTGCCGTCTTTGGCAATGCCATGACAAGAGATTCACCAATGGTCGTATTGTTGAATATTTGCGCATTATTTGGAGTTGTTTCAATTGCTTGTGCCTGGCTAGCAGCTTCATCCAACGTCAGGTTAAAATTTTCTAGCAAGCGCTTACGAATTTTATGCGAAATAATGCCAGAAATAAATGTGTCTCTTATACACTCATTCCTATTACTTGATGCATCAACATTTATAAATAGACAGTCCTTGCTTAAAATTCTCAGTTGCTGAAGATATTGTTGAATGTTTTCATGGCTCTGCTGTTTTCTTATGGCCAGACTATGTCTTGCATAAATTTTATTTTTTGGTTTAACAAATATGGTGTTGAGTTTACTACTGCAGTATTGTATGATGTGCACTCTCTTATGTATTCGTATACTTTGGGTGATATATGATTAATAAAAAGTTGCGTCTTCATCGCATCGTTAATTTTCTTCTCTGCTTCATTCGCAATCAGAAATATTTTAAAAGTGGATACCCAACGGGCCCATTTTTGAGCCGCAATAGGGAACGTGCACGGCGTAGTCTGTGCCATCTAGTGGTAAAAATTCGAAACTTTTACCCTATAAAAAGTTGTCATTGACATTTCCGTGTCATATATGTATACACACACGCATCATGCACACATGCAGCACGCGTAACGTAGACTGCCATCTATTGAGTGAAATCCGATACTTATACTGTAGAAATACTTGACATTGACATTTATGTGGCGCCCTCTATAGTTCCTGCACGCTCCCTATAGGCGATGACGGATCAAGATCGAGAATATTTGGTCGAAGATATTTCTCCATTGTTACAGTTAATATTGAACAGTGTTTTTCATATTTAAAGTTGAATAAATTGTTATGAAATAACAATAGCGAAATACAACCAAATGTTGGCTTTATTCAACTTTAAAGTACAGACATGTGACAACTTTTTTTTTTCAACTTTAAACCACTGAAAAGCGTATACATAAGTCTGTGGCGACTAAGAAGTTCACCACGATTGGGCTGTCCTAATGAAGTTTGGCACCAATGTACGGGGCACGTAGTTCCAAAACGGTCAACTAGATGGTGTTTTACATTCACCACCGAATCCTGAATCGCGCTATGGTTTTGTTACACGGCGCTGTTTATATCCTCCCCTTCTCTAATGACATAATAACGGCATACAACCTGTGCCAATAATTTTTAAATATGTAAATAAACGATCTAAAGATTTTGTACCAAGAATTCCTTGATTACAATGCAAGGACTTGGATGAAACTTGGATGGCATGTATGTATTTTTACCTACATGGCATGCGGGTTTAAAATAGATGAAACGGCCATTGCACATAGTTATGTATGCACAGTTATTGAATTCAAGTATAATAAAGATCTGAGCAACTCCAATAAAATGTTCATTAGTTTCTTTATTTTCTTTTTATAAAACGCGGCTTGGCGGTTGACATTTCATGCAAGATATTATTAACTCTCGTTACAAAAAAACTTGGCTTGTTCCATAATAATTATTTTCAATCAGATGGATGAACAGACACCACTCTAAAAACTGAGTGTAGGTATTTCATAACTTTTTTTTTATTAAATTAAAGGGCTTTGTCGCTTGGCCCAGTACAGAAAACACAAAAATGTTATAATCTACCTTAAGAACTCATACAATAAAATTGTTTATCTTTATCGGAGTATGGAATAGCGAGTATTATAAGTAATACAATTGTCAATATCATAAATTTTACAGCGCCCAAAAATATTAATCCTCGTGTTTTCATTCCGGACACACTCCATCAGAATATGAAAAACATCATCAACCACTCCACAGTCGTATTTTTAATAATACGAGTATGTAATTCTTTTAGACTAGATTGTTTCTCGGTGGGTGTTAGGCACGTGCGATCAATACCTTTTTTCACAACCGATAGCCACAAATATTTATCGACGCATTGTTATCAACGATTATAGAAGAGTTTTAGATATGAGTTTTGATTCTTTTCCTGTAGTTATAAATATGGCAACAGCGGCCACACGGCAGCACATTAAGTTGCCTGAGTATCCCTAGTTTAACTTAGTAACTAGTAAAATGTTTCGTGACAAGTGCAATGAACAAATGCCGCTGAAAAGTGTGACCAAGGAGTATGTTAGTCTAGAGAAAGTTTCTGTGTATGAGTTTGAAAGGTATGGGTGCAGATTTTATTTTTATTAATTATGGACTCGCGTTTGACCACTATCTCAAGTGATGGTATAGCTTTTATATGTCTGGTTATCTGGTATAGCTTAACACACACGCTCGATATCACACTGAAAAAAATAATTTCTTACTACAGCACATTAAAGCGATTTCATTAACATTCACTGACTTTATACAGTAAAGCGAAATGTTTGTAACACATTAAAAGGCAAAACAGTAACATTTAATGATTGAACAGTTAATTTAACGGATAGCACTGTAAAACACACTGATCTTGATGCCCGAAAAAGTAACCGTGTTGTAGCAGTAAATTTTAAAGGTTTGAACGATATCTCCAAATGACTAAAACAGTTAATTTAACAGACAGCACGATAAAACTGACTGATCATGATTCCCGAAAGAGTACCCGTGTTGTAGCAGTAAATTGTAATGGTTTGAACGATATCATCAAATGACTAAAACAATTAATTTAACAGATAGCACAGTAAAACTAACTGATGATTATTCTCCAAAAAGTACCCATGCTGTAGCAGTACGTTATAATGATAGAAACGATATCACTAAATGATTAAAACAGTTAATTTGACAGATAGCACGGTAAAACTAACTGATCATGATTCCGGAAAAAATACCCGTGCTGTAGCAGTAAATTTTAATGGTTTGAACGATATCATCAAATGACTAAAACAGTTAATTTAATAGATAGCACAGTAAAACTAACTGATCATGATTCCCGTAAAAGTACCCGTGTTGTAGCAGTAAATTGTAATGGTTTAAACGATATCACCAAATGACTAAAACAGTTAATTTAATAGATAGCACAGTAAAAGACACTGATCATGATGCCCGAAAAAGTAACCGTGTTGTAGCAGTAAATTTTATAGGTTTGAACGATATCTCCAAATGACTAAAACAGTTAATTTGACAGACAGCACGGTAAAACTAACTGATCATGATTCCGGAAAAAGTACCCGTGCTGTAGCAGTAAATTGTAATGGTTTGAACGTTATCATCGAATGACTAAAACAGTTAATTTAATAGATAGCACAGTAAAACTAACTGATCATGATTCCCGTAAAAGTACCCGTGTTGTAGCAGTAAATTGTAATGGTTTAAACGATATCACCAAACGACTAAAACAGTTAATTTAATAGATAGCACAGTAAAAGACACTGATCATGATGCCCAAAAAAGTAACCGTGTTGTAGCAGTAAATTTTATAGGTTTGAACGATATCTCCAAATGACCAAAACAGTTAATTTAACAGACAGCACGATAAAACTAACTGATCGTGATTCCTGAAAAAGTACCGGTGCTATAGCAGTAAATTCTAATGGTTTGAACGATATCATCAAATGACTAAAACAATTAATTTAACAGATAGCACAGTAAAACTAACTGATGATTATTCCACAAAAAGTACCCGTGCTGTAGCAGTACATTGTAATGGTTTGAACGATATCACCAAAAGACTAAAACAGTTAATTTAATAGATAGCACAGTAAAAGACACTGATCATGATGCCCGAAAAAGTAACCGTGTTGTAGCAGTAAATTTTATAGGTTTGAACGATATCTCCAAATGACTAAAACAGTTAATTTGACAGATAGCACGGTAAAACTAACTGATCATGATTCCGGAAAAAGTACCCGTGCTGTAGCAGTAAATTGTAATGGTTTGAACGTTATCATCGAATGACTAAAACAGTTAATTTAATAGATAGCACAGTAAAACTAACTGATCATGATTCCCGTAAAAGTACCCGTGTTGTAGCAGTAAATTGTAATGGTTTAAACGATATCACCAAACGACTAAAACAGTTAATTTAATAGATAGCACAGTAAAAGACACTGATCATGATGCCCGAAAAAGTAACCGTGTTGTAGCAGTAAATTTTATAGGTTTGAACGATATCTCCAAATGACTAAAACAGTTAATTTAACAGACAGCACGATAAAACTAACTGATCGTGATTCCTGAAAAAGTACCGGTGCTATAGCAGTAAATTCTAATGGTTTGAACGATATCATCAAATGACTAAAACAATTAATTTAACAGATAGCACAGTAAAACTAACTGATGATTATTCCACAAAAAGTACCCGTGCTGTAGCAGTACATTGTAATGGTTTGAACGATATCACCAAATGACTAAAACAGTTAATTTAATAGATAGCACAGTAAAAGACACTGATCATGATGCCCGAAAAAGTAACCGTGTTGTAGCAGTAAATTTTATAGGTTTGAACGATATCTCCAAATGACTAAAACAGTTAATTAACAGACAGCACGATAAAACTAACTGATCGTGATTCCTGAAAAAGTACCCGTGCTATAGCAGTAAATTCTAATGGTTTGAACGATATCATCAAATGACTAAAACAATAATTTAATAGATAGCACGGTAAAACTAACTGATGATTATTCCACAAAAAGTACCCGTGCTGTAGCAGTACATTGTAATGGTTTGAACGATATCACTAAATGATTAAAACAGTTAATTTGACATAAAGCATGGTAAAACTAACTGATCATGATTCCGGTAAAAGTACCTGTGCTGTAGCTGTAAATTGTAATGGTTTGAACGATATCATCAAATGAATAAAACGGTTAATTTAGGGTGTGTGTTCATGAAAATGGATAATAAACAACCTTTATGGGACAAAAGAAATAATTTCCTATCATACTGATGGTGACTAGTAGTCTTTCTTCGGGTGAAATGGGTTGAACATGCCAGTTACACCATCTCTTACCGATTTTCTATTTTATTAAATACTAACTGCGCCCCGCGGTTTCACCCACGTAGACCAGGATAAAAAGTAGCCTATGTGTTAATCCAGGGTATAAGCTATCTACATACCAAAATTAATCCAAATCCGTCCAGCCATTTGAGCGTGACGAAGTAACAAACATACACACTCACAAACTTTCGCCTTTATAATATTAATGTGATGTAGTTACTTATATGTTTCTTGTGTCATCCAGGTATAATCATAAAACTTTTGTTCATCAAACTTTGTCTTTTATAAATAAACTAGCTGCGCCCCGCGGTTTCACCTACGTAGACCAGGATAAAAAGTAGCCTATGTGTTAATCCAAGGTATAAGCTATCTACATACCAAAATTAATCCAAATCCGTCCAGCCATTTGAGCGTGAAGAAGTAACAAACATACACACTCACAAACTTTCGCCTTTATAATATTAATGTGATGTAGTTACTTATATGTTTCTTGTGTCATCCTGGTATAATCATAAAACTTTTTTTCATCAAACTTTGTCTTTTATAAATAAACTAGCTGCGCCCCGCGGTTTCACCTACGTAGATTAGGATAAAAAGTTGCCTATGTGTTAATCTAGGGTATAAGTTATCTACATACCAAAATTAATCCAAATCCATCCAGCCATTTGAGCGTGACGAAGTAACAAACATACACACTCACAAACTTTCGCATTTATAATATTAGTGTGATGTAGTTACTTATATGTTTCTTGTGTCATCCTGGTATAATCATAAAACTTTTGTTCATCAAACTTCGTCTTTTATAAATAAACTAGCTGCGCCCCGCGGTTTTACCCGCCTAGAAATATAAGGTAGCCTTTATGTTAATCCAGGCTATAAGCTATCTACATACCAAATTTCATCCAAATCGGTCCAGCCGTTTGAGCGTGAAGAAGTAACAAACATACACACTCACAAACTTTCACATTTATAATATTTTTTTTTTTTTTTTTTTTAAAAACGTTGCCCCACACTAGGATTATTCCTGTATCGTGGGTGCGTTCACAAACATGTAAATTCACATACACAAGACACCCAGACCCGGAACAACTATCTGCAGGTCATACAAATATTTGTTCCGTGCGGGGATCGAACCCGCGACACGCAGCGCTGCAGCCGAACGCTCAACCACTGCACCAACCGTGCCGTCAATATTAGTAGGACTAGCTGCGGCCCGCGGTTTCACCCGCGTAGACCAGGATAAAAAGTAGCCTATGTGTTAATCCAGGGTACAAGCTATCTACATACCAAAATTCGTCAAAATCAGTCTAGCCATTTGAGCGTGAAGGAGTAACAAACATACACACTCACAAACTTTCGCCTTTATAATATTAGTGTGATGATAATATGACCCATACCTACTTTTTTCTTTTCCTGTTATAGACACAAACTGTTCTTTTCTTTCTAAATTTATAATAACACTTTCCCAGAGTCAAAAATTTGTCGTCGAACGAACTGTAGGCCGTGGTTGTCAATAAGGGCAGATTTACTTGTTTCTTTATGTAGACCAACAGCTGATCGCGGCGGTCACTGCCCTCACGCGCGCGCGAATTTCAAACTGTTGTTATTGTGAAAAAGTGAATACGTGTAAAAAAAAAGTTTCTTTGGGAAAGTTGTTTGTAATCATGAATACAATCACGTGTTTAATTAAGTATCGGTCAATAATTACCAGTCACCCTATATATGTATATATTTGATACATTTTATTCAAATTTTAATTACCTCGATTAAAACTACGACATTGTACAAAATTTCAAATAAACTACTTTCGTCTTATGTATTTCAAAAACATACATTTTCTCATATTTAATGGTTGCATCTGGGGAGTGTGCGGACGGAATTGAAACCCGTTTCATCATCGGACCATAAGACGTACGGCGATGCGCCACCGGTAGATGGTGGACATCCCACCTACACGCACAAAACGTTTTAAGAACACATTCATTGTGCGCACAGCTAGGGAGTGAAATTCCCTACCAGAGTCTGTGTTTTCTCATAGCTACAACCTGGGAGCCTTTAAGTAAAGAGTGATTAGTTATGTCCACACTATGCCCTTTAGGCAAGCGTAATCCATCGTCGACCACCATACAGAATAAATTACCTATTAATTACCTGTGCAGAATAAATTATTTTTCTTTCTTTTTTTTATTTCAACAACTTATGGCTTATTCAAAAGCACGTTTTTCCTGGCACAAGTGTATTGCTTTGTACTTAATTTTTTGTTTTACTATTATGCGTTAAAAAGAGGTAGGTAAATACCTGTCAATTGCCAGAAGACATAATAGTTAAATAGTACGTACACCGTTTAGAATCTTCATTAGGTACAGTACATGTACATCATATTGAATAATAATCAAAAATTTAGGTACAGAAAACAAATAAAATCTAGATTGTGTTCTTTGTTTCAACTTTTTCGCTTAGATTTTTCGGGACCCTGAGGTCCCGGATCTTTGGAAAGCATACCTAGCTACGAGGGGCCGAAACCAACTCGCAGAGGCCCATTTAGACGCTTTTTATGAAATGAGGCACACGATTATTTTTATTTTTAAACTAGGTACTTACCGATTCTTAAGCAAGTTTATTGTTTACGAATAATGAAAAAAAATTACAAATTTACAAAATTTACACCCTATTTTAACTGAGAATATTCTTGTAAAAAAGTGCTTTCTACAACGAATCTTAAGCTGCAACTAATGATCTTATTTTGATTTAAAAATTTAAGCAGCTGACCCATTGTCCTTGACAAAACTCTTTATAGTAATACTAGTGACCCATCCCAGCTTCGCACGGCTAAAAATTACACCTAAACCTTTTTCATGAATCATTCGGTGTATTGGTGAAAACCGCATGAAAATCTGTTCAGTAGTTTTTGAGTTTATCGCGTAGGACGCGGCGGAGGACTTTGTAGATCAAAAAATATTTTTAAAAACAAGCTCATAGCTGGGACAAAAAACTAAAAAGGTAAAAATAAATTCTCGTAAGTAGGTATCTGGCTTGTAGATACTTACCTATATTCTTAAAAGCTTGAGGCACTACCCGTTACAGGTTAGAGGTTAGGTACCTACTTACTATACTTCTGTGCCTCAAGCTTTTAAGAATATAGGTGAGTACCTACCTAACTAGCTACAAGCCAAATACTTAGGTACTAGAACTTATTGATATTCCTGGAGGAACATTGGCTCATACACGGAATAGAAAAAATATCTATTCCGTGGGCTCATATAACACAGGCTTTTTGCCTAGTTTAGGAGGCTGCAATTCGAGTTTTGATTGTCACCATGTAGGTACAACATTATGTTTTGTAACTGTGTTCTAAATATTCAAGTGTAAATGTACAAATGAAAGATTAGTAGGTATTATTATTTTTAACTTTTTAGTTCATAGTCCCAGAGCTCGTGGCTAAAATAATAACAGCCGCACGGGTCGATCCCTCAGGTACGCTTGTCGGGGTTGGTCCATGGATGGGTGACCATCTTCACATATCGAGACTCCTCCGTGCCTCGGAAATCACCTTATGCCGTTGGTCCCGGCTGTCAATCGTGGATCTTTGACAATCGTTACGGGTCGTCAGAAGCCCGAAAGTCTGACATCCAGTATTACAAGAGGGTATCGTATAACCCAGTAACTGGGTTGTGGAGGTCAGATAGGCAGTCGCTCCATGTAAAATACTGGTATTTAGCTGCATCCGGTTAGAATGGAAGCCGACCCCAAGATAGTTGGGAAAAGGGTAGGCAGATTTGAGTCCCAGATAAGCTTGTTTTTTTAAATTATTTTTTACTTTTAACTTATTTTTTACTTTATGTAAGTAGGGTATTTTAGAGTAGGCGTAATGCTTTAAAATATTCTACGGATATTATGATGTGATGTAAAGTGCTCCTCAAGACGAACGATCGAGTGCAAACTCGGTGAGGTTATGTTATTTTATCACAGAGATGCTGTGGCCACCTTCTAGCTTCATCATCAGACCTTGGATATTGTCTAAGTGTAAAGTGCTCCTGAAGACGAATCTATCGAGCCCAAACTCGGTGGAGTTATGTTGTTTTATCACAGAGAAGCTTTGGCCACCTTCCAGCTTCATCATCAGACCTTGGATATCATCTAGGTGTAAAGTGCTCCTCAAGACGAATAAATCGAGCCCAAACTCGTTGGTGTCACGTTGTTTTACCACAGAGATGCTGTGGCCACCTTCCAGCTTCATCATCAGACCCTGAATATAATTTGGGCGTAAAATGCTCCTGCAAGACGAATTAATCGAACCCAGACTCGATGATTTTATCTTGTTTAGTTCAGAAGTTCCTAAGGCTATCTTCCGTCTCCATCATTAGACCAGCGTCATGGTACCATATCATTATATTGTCACCAAAGATACATAAGTACACAAAATTTCAGTTCATTCGGACTTTGGGAAGTGGGTCTAATTTGAGTTGCAAGATTCCACCCGAACAAACATACCTACATTGCAAGTTAAAAGCTGTCGACCCACTGTCCTTGACAAAATTCTTAATAATAATACTAGCTAACCATTCCAGCTTCGCACGGGTACAAATTATGTACACCTAAACCTTTCAACCACGAATCACTCTGTATTTTGTTGAAAATCGCATGAATATCCGTTCAGTACCTATTTTTTTAATTTATCGCGAACAGACGTTAAAAGTTATTGTTTAAACGGTTAAAATAATGGTTTGTTTCATCGAACAAGTCATAACTCGATTTCTTCTAAAAAAATATATTATTATTTAACTAAAAAACTGTTTGATAACCAGTGACTCCAACAATATTTACAAAAAGATATTACTAATTTAAATAAAAATATTACTGCATAAAGGATGATTCAAGTACACCGTGTCGCCACCGAGCCTCAGCCGTGCCCCGGCCGGGGCACGGCCGGGGCACGTCCACCGGGCTAGTCGTTCATGCTACACTGGGCTGTCACCGTGCCGCCACCGGGCCCCGGCCGGTGCACGGCCGGGGCACGTCCGGGGCACGGCCAGGCATGGATCAGTTCATACAAAAAGTATACTATAGATATTTGACCGTGCAATTGTTTGACCGGCAATTGTTTCCCGGCCGGGGCACGTCCGAGCCCAGTGCGCACGTTCATGTTACACCGTGTAGCCACCGGGCCGGTCGTTTATTTCTTTTTCGTCGGTTTAATTTTTTTTTTTTAGTTTTTTATATTATGATTTTTTTGTGGCTCCTATCATCTTTTTATATCTAACTACTAATTGTTTAGGAAAGGTATGGTTTCCATCATCAGCTCAGCTTCATGATTTGTGATTAATCCTAAACGTAAATACTTGAAAAGTAAACAGAAACACTATTTGTGCCCACAATTTTCGAGGGTTTCTCTCAATTTTATCAGGATCCCATTATCAGATCCTGACTTTCTCGACATGGGACCACCCTTGAGGTATACCCTATTAAACAAAAAAATAATCATCAAAATATGTTCTTAAATAACGAAGTGAGGGCTGAACATTATGTTAAAAACCTCCTCTTTTTTTTCGTCTGTTAAAAACAAAGATTTTTATCAAATAAATGGATTTTCATTTGTGTATTGATTCTAAAAATCGGCGTAGTAAAATAAGGCGTTGACAAAATCTAATATTATTATTTTAGTTGAGTGAAGTGCGTCCCACAGACTCCACAAAGCACTAATATAATAGGTGCGTCCTCAACAGCTATAACAACAACATGTCTAATTATGAATAATTGAATATGAAAGCGTGCAGTGCAAAGTGAAATTATGGTGTATGTTCCAGGGTAGCCCTCGAAATTCAAATTTTCTTAAGTTTTTTGCAATTTGCAGGTCAGTGTCAGGTTGTATCTTGGTCAAAATTTGCTCGCGGCCGTAGCAAGTATGTATTTATAGAATTTTAATCATTAAAATCATCAATACAACTCTTTCAGTCAGAATTGATGTCAAATGTAAGTATTTCATGAAATCATGACATTTTTAAGAAAAAGAAGAGTTTTTGAAGTATTATGAATGTGTTTAAGTGTACCTAGTGTTTCGATTTAAACATTATCTACTTATTATAAAGAACATAATTATATAATTATAAGTAGCGATGTGTTGCATTTGCGTCGCCGCGTCAAAGTTAGTTCGCGCCGTACACGCACGCCGCTACAAAGATCGTTTCCGCCGCCAGCGCTCGCTCGCGAGTCGCGTATTCAGTCAGTCAGTCGGCCGGCCTCCCGCTATGCAAGTACGCATCTAGAAACACCACCTAGCGTACGCTGCGATCGTGCAACTGACGCCATAATTTGTCGTAACGTTAACTATCCAGACTTATTGAGTGTTTATTGTGCTGTTACCAATATATATTGTTTTACCGAATCCGTGTAGTTCCTACGAATCGGAAAAATAACCGACGCGTGTGTACGAAATCCACGCGAACTGTGTTCTACGTTCTACTTCTAGCTGGTCACGGATCGAGTAATTTGTGTACCTACTGGACTATTCTGCCGTTATTCACCGTTTGCGTTCATCGCAGAGTGTTATCTTCGAGAAAACGCCGCCGAAAAAACGTCACGCGCGCGCAAACGATTAGGAAAACAATGTTTCCAGTAGCGATGACAAAAGCCACGCGGTAGCTAAAAAGCGTGCTCATCTACAAAAGAGTGCGCAAGTGTAGGTATCCGATGACTACGCCCTTCGAGGTCTACCTATGTTACGGAGACGCCGCAGTGAAATCTACCGTGGAAACCTGGGACGAAGCGATACGACGACTTCGATTCATGTTTGGCGCCCCGCGCCCCGCCCACCGGATCCTTCGAGAAATATTCGCGCACGAACAAAGTGATAATGATAGTGTCGATGCCTTTATTATTTATATATTATTATTTATATAGTGAGTGAATATTTATTTTTACCTCACAACAAGAACTTAGTAACTATAAATACAAAAAAAAAACGACTGCGAGGCCAAAAAGTCTTTGTCACTACCACGCTACAAGCTACCAGATGTTATACAAGTAGTTATATTTTACGGCCTTTTACACCGTAAATTCCGTAAAAGAGTGTCACGATACTATTACCTATAGTGTTTAAGTTTTTTTTCTTACTGTTTTCAGAAAAAGAAATGACTGCATGTGCGTTGTTATTATTAGATAATGTGCAAGTGACGGCATTAATTCCCGCGTTGTGACCGCACACAAAATTCAAAAAAGTTATTCCAAAAAGGAAGAGGAAAAGTTAACAGACAGTCTCAGTAAGTCTCAAAAGATAATATTTTCTGAGTTTGTTTTGTTTTCACGATCATCAGTATCTGTGTCTTTTTCACTGGGCCAATTTGTAAGTAGATTTATAGGGTTCCGTACCCGAAGGGTCCAAACGGAGCCCTATTGCTGTCACTCACGTGTCCGTCTGTCTGTCTGTCCGTCGACTGTCACAAAATTTTGTTCCGAAGAATTTTTTAACATCCCATTGACCTATGAACTTGTTTGGTGATAATGTTTATTATTACGTATATTTTACTAACAAATACCAAAATATTGATTTCCCACATGGTACGTAACCTTAAATCTGCAAAGATTGAGAGTTTTTTTTATTTGTACTACAAAATCACCAATACCAGTCTCCTGAATGGTACACATGATAAAATCAAGCCACTGTCCCCTATTTTTAACAAACCACACAAAACATTTTAGTTATTTTATACATACCTATAAGACGATGAATGACATGTTTTTATTTTTAGGGTCTTGTTCGCTCTTGGGAACTACCACAGATGGTCAATTGCAACATGATCAAGAAAAGACCTATGTCTTTGGACAGGAGAACAATATATAAATATATTAGTACAAGCAATTTCCATGGAAATCCTTAGACATGATCCCAAGGCAAATGTAACTGCAAAAACTTATTTAAGTTGGCTTAACGAAATAAGTAAATAAGCTTTGGAACTTTTAATGCACTTCACGTCTTTTAATGCTTTGTTGGTGTTTTTCTTTTCAGAATGGTTATTACCTTTAAAAATCTACACTGTTGTAACATCAAACCAAAAACTGATATACAGTGGCAAATTTAAAAGCCAAGTATAGACGCTCTCAAGCGAAGACTCCATCTGCCTTGTGTGCAGAAAAGTGGCAAAGAGAGAGAATTATATACAAAAAATCCCGTTTTTAGCGCTCGTGTGGACATGAATTGGTAAACTTTTCTTTCACTGTTAAGGCTCCCCCACACAGGCGCGTTATTATAGGTCGATAATATCGCATGCGTTATTGCGATATCTGTTTTCAGTACATTTTATATTAGGATGGTCATGTAGTTACACACTGCTGCGATAATAACGCTGCAATGGAAGTAGGACGTTATCGCAATACCGCATGACAAAAAACCTATTTACTAAATAAACATAATTTATCATTTATAATAACGCGCCTGTGTGGGGGAGCCTTTAAGAGTGTCTATTACCTTAGTCGTAAACTTATAAGGTTTCTGCAACTGCATGTCTTAATTTCAGGTGACTGCTGACTTCAATCACTGCTATCCTTAAAATTAACATTAATTGGATAAACTACTGCTACTAAAGAGCAAATTACTCAAACATCTAAAACCTTATCAAGATGATCACCATTTAAAGAAGAACTACATAAACTTGCACAAGGTGAGTTTGCTATATTCATACTTTCATAGGTATTGCCATTATGTTACACTGTATTTTTCTGCAGGTATGTCACAGTCAACTAGTTGAATCAGCCAGTTATTTGGATGTCTAGTCAGTTAATTGGTCGGGCCCTGCCAATTTAAAAATCTAGATTTGTCATGGGTTTACAGTACTGTGTAATGAAGATATCGCAGCCATCTGGTTGAATTCGCCATTCAATTGGACACTTAGGCCATTCATTAAATGCCAGCATTCCATTTAATGACTGAAGGACAACCAGCCAAGTCGTTGAACGCAACGTTTAACCAGATGGCTGGATGTCATCTAGTCACATAGTTAAATTGGATGTTGATGAGTTTGTGATCATCACCACTGATCATGATTATGTATGTACATAAAAAACTTTTTTTCAAAAAAATAGAACCGACTTCCAAAATAAGTGCAAAATAACTTTAATTTCGGAAGAAGGTGTTCCTGGTTTTGTGTCTTCGTTTTTTGACACCGACTGCCGAGATTAAATTATTTTGCACTTATTTTGGAAGTAGGTTCTAATTTTTATTTTTAAGTTTTTTATTTTTTAGTTGTTGTTCGCCATTAAACTGTGTTGACAATTCATAGACATACAATAGCAGCAAACGCGGTTGATTTGCTGTCAATTTTAGAAGAGTTCCGTTGTCTGTCTCCTAAACCCATGATCAGATTTATATGAAATTTAAATGGGACCATTTCGGAACAAACCCCTTTCGAACAAAAAAGAATTTTGCAAATTCGTCAATAAATGACGGAAAAAATACAAACATCCGAATTGATAACCTCCTACTTTTTTGAAGTCGGTTAAAAAGGCAATGTTAGGATGCAAGAGCGATGTAGCAAATAAATTGTTTTTTTTTTTTATGAATTTAGATCGTATGGATATATACGGATATGGATATATACAGGGTGTAACGGAAAGGTGTGGTCATATTTTAAGAACTGCATCTGCCCATCGATATGAACAACTTTTTTCAAGAAAATTCGAGGAAATACAAAAAAAAAATTTTTACTCCCCATACAAATATTGATCAGCTGATGATAACTTTGTACGGAAAGTCCAATTTTTTTTTGGGATTTTTTTATTTTTTCTTAGAGAAAGTTGTTCATTTCCATGGGCAGAACCGGCTCCTAAAATATGACCACACCATTCCGTTACACCCAGTATGGATATCTACGGAAACTATTAAACTCGCGCGTCACCGTCATCAACCGTCGTAGCACTCGTAGCTATTTTTTTTTACAAATTTAGATCGTACGGATCTTTCTATGGGGTTTTTTAAAGGGAGCCCAAATTTTGATTATTTTTGCGATTGGACTTACCGTTTTCGAGATATTTGTGATTTTATATCTTAAGGTGCGGTATTACCTCAATAGTCAAAAAAATTGGTTTCTTGGATAGTCGAGTATGACGTAATGCAATGAAAATATCCTTTGCAAAAAATACAGTGGATAGAGAAGGGTTTAAAGAAAAATTGTAACGGAATAGAATATTAAAAAATAGTTTGATATTCCCAATAAATAATTTGGAAATTGCTCCACAAAAATAAACTTTGGCGTCGAACATCTCTGTATTTTCAGCGATAACAATATATTTTTTTTAAGAATTGAATAGAATTAGCATTTTATTAAAATTTTGACCGAACAATAATTTAATTTATTGTGTATATTCTGCATAATCTAAAGAAAACCCGTAAAATAAACAACACAACTATTATGTTTAATTCTCAACCTTATTTGAAGCTATCTCAAATCGTAGTCAGCCCGCACCTGAATAACCCCCTCTAAGCCCCATCTATCATCATTTTTCATTTAACTTGAAGTTTTGAATCACTTGGCTGAGTCTTGGTCAGTCATCTTCAACGGGCTGACTTTCAACAAGTCAGGTTGTTAAACGTTGAGTGATCCTAGTTGAATTAACTATCTGCTTAGCCATTTAATTGAATTAATTTTATGCGTTGCGCGTTGCGTTTAATAAACGGCCTAAGCATCCTATTGAATGACGAATTCAACCAGATGGCTGCGACATAGATACAACATACATTTCCAGACACTTAAAGATATCAGTAAAATTCATTCATTTGTCCACCTCGATGATAAAAAATGATGGTCACTAATTTTCGTTCTTGTTGCTTGACAGATAAAGATCCTGAAATGATTATTCTCGTTGTATTACTCCTTATGCCGCACATCATTGGACCAGTTCACTTAAAAAGGAAGAGAATATCTGCTGCATGAGTGTGTCAAAGTTTTATTTTACACTTTGAAGAGAAAAGGAAGCGCCACAGGTTCGAACAATATTACTATGCAGAAGACAATTGTTTCCGTAGACATCCTTTCGTAGACATCACGGTTTGTTAGCATTCTAGTTTCATTCTTTTCTAAAAGTGAAAGCTTGTATGTGGCTCAGATTTCAACAAAAACAATTTTTTTTTTTTTTTAGCTGTAAGTTTCCAAATAAAATAAATAAAAACATAATTAACTTTTTAGGGTTCAGGTCACCAAAATTCTTTCAAAAATCGATATTTATAGAATAAATTAAAAATATGTTTAATGAAAGTACTACATCTAGAGTAAATCTTATTAAAATTATTTATTAGAATTAAACTTTTGTTTAATCAAAAAAGCTAACTAACGATTAACTTTATAGCTATAGTACTTCAATTTAACATATTTTGTTTATTTAACCAGATTTGTTCTTTAAATATCGAGGATTTGGAACAATACTTTTCGCAGAATTTTGTGAAATGGCTCTTAAGACACTAGGAGGTTTATCTCATTAGGTCTGCTAGCAGTCCATCTGGTTAAAGTTAAAAGAGTAATGTGCATTACCCGGGCAAAATGTTGTGCTTTAGAGAGGTGAGACTATAACAAATAATTAGTGTATCATGAGAAGCAATTTGATTACTAATAGCAAAATTTGTGTGAATTGTAGTTTTAAGATTATATGAGAAAACCAGATTTTGCTGGTGTAACGTTTGAAACATTACCCTGGCAAAATAGTTTTTCAAAAAATCGTTTCAGCCCGAAACCAAAATACATGAATATTTATTCATGTATTTGGTTTCGGGCTGAAACGATGTCTTTAATTGTGTGTTATGGTTCTTAAGTTATTTAAGATTTTACTGGGGTAACGTTTTGGGATTCGCTGGTAGCGATGAAATACGCAATTGCCAAAACATTAAAAGAAAAATGGCATACTTTAAACAAATTAAAATGATTCATGAACATTTTTTCCTGTAAATTTCAGCATTCAATTACGGCTATAATGAAAGTTATATCAAAAACAAGAATCTGTCAGAAATTCTCTAATAAGCCGACCAAATTGAAAAGTTAGCAGCTTAGTGTCCGATGTTTTGTACAGTTAAGCAGAAAAACTTTATTCGTGAAGCCGAATTTTTTAATTTAAAAAGTGCAGTTACCATTACACAATTTCTCTTAGTTTTCTATTTTATTAATTGAAATAATGTTAAATAGTAGTTTAAAACAATTACTTAAAGTCAAAGTAACTTTAAAAAGGTTAGTAATAATCTGAATAAATAAATTAATAGTGTGATTTGAAATCAATACAAATATATATATGTATATAAATACTTTTAGTTATTTAGCATTATAATTAGTTATATAGCAACGCCACCCTAAACTTATATGCGTTTTCTTACTTACTCTTTATCTGTGAGTAGTTAAGTACGCTATGATTTTATACAATTGTTACAGAATAGACACAATACCGGCCCTCATAACGACAAGAAAGATAGACAAAACGATAATACCTATTTCGTTAAATTTATCATTGAATATGCTTTGAGGTCTTCACACATTACGCCGACGCAACGCCGACTCCATTCTATCTCAACTCACACTGTTGCTTTGAAATGTGGGCTTTATGTAGTGTCACTAAAGTGGATATTTCAACATTAAGTTTAAAGAAGTGACGACGCGTTGACGATGCGTGGTTCATGCGTTGATCACCTGTGACAGTCACATGTAATGTTGAAATATCCACTCTAAGTAACACGTGCATCATCAGCTTTTTTAATGTCCCCACTACTGGGGCACAGGCCTCCTTTCTGTGACAGGGTATGGGCCGTAATCCACCACGCGGGCCCAATGTGGATTGGTGGATGTCACATGTCTTCAATTATTTTGTTCTAGGACATGCCGGTTTCCTCACGATGTTTTCCTTCACTGTTTTGGGAGCAGTGGTGAAAAAATAATTTACACAAAGTAAAGCGCCTGCCTGAGTTTGAAATCGCGACCTACAATTTGTAAGTCGCGGCCACCACTGGGCCACCACTGCTCACCACGTTAACTTAGTTACGCCACGTTAAATTAGTAATACGTTACAAAGCTCATATTTAAATGCCATACTGTGAGTCCAGGTGGAATGTAGCCCACCAACTTACCTAGGTTATTCGTACCTATCTACCTCTTAAGGAAAATTGGACAAACTATTACATTGTATTTTAAGTTTTGAACATTGGTACAAACAGAAAAGTATTATGTATCCAAATATTAAAATTAAGTAAATACTCAACTTATCCGTGATTTTTCTTTAAAAACGTCAATGCTTAGGCAAAGCAATACATATAATTTATATAGGATTGATTTTTAAATCAAAATAATGAATTTTACCTTTTTATTATTTTTACTACCCCGACCAGTAAACTCTTGTATGCAACTGTACTAACAGAACATCAATATTATGACGTTCATTTAAAATGATTGCGCTTACGTATGGTGCGATCGCTTTTAAGTGATCTTTTCAATTTGATCGGCTTATTAGAGAATTTATGACATATTCTTGTTTTTGATATAACTTTCATTATAGCCGTAATTGAATGCTGAAATTTACAGAAACTAATCTTCATGAATCATTTTATTTGCTTAAAGTACGCCATGTTTCTTTATGTTTTGGGAACTGCGTATTTAATCGCAAGAGTACGATCAGTCTCAAATCAATCAAATTTGTTTCTATCTTCTTATCGTATAAAGTTACAAAATCTAAAATTCCTGACGTTATAAGCATCTACCCCGGGTATATTATTTGGTTATAAGTGTTTTGGTTTACTTGCAAATCCGTTTTTTCTGATTTTTGAAACCATTTAATTACATTGGTGTACGTCAACCAAATCAAAAAGTAATGTTTAAACAAATTAAGGTTTCTTATTGATATTCTTTTCAAACTTCTGCCTTGAGCCGTTTTCGAGATCTGGGTAATCCTAAAACGTTACCGCAACAAAATCTTAAATAACTTAAGAACCACAACACACACAAATTTATCTATTTACAAACATTTAACACGCAACAAAAGCTATATTCATGTATTTGGTTCCGGGCTGAAACGAATTTTTGAAAAACGATTTTACCAGGGTAATTTTTCAACGCTACTCCAGCAAATCTGTTTTTCTCAAATAACTTTAAAACTACAGTATTCACACAAATTTTGATATTAGTAAACAAATTGTTCCTTATGGTACACTAATTATTTGTTATAGTCTCACCTCTCTAAAGCACAACATTTTGCCCCGTTAATGCACACAAAATATTAATAATTTGCAGTTGTTGAGCACAGTGTTATCATATTATATTGTGTTGGCATTGTATTTGAATTTAGTGTAGGTGGATATTTAATTTATAGCAGACTAATTTCAGTAGCAATTACCCCAGACTCAAACCATAGTTCGATTTTTCTTCAAAAGGTGTTCCAGAACAAAATTGTTTTGAATTTATTTAATTAGAAACATTTTCAATATTATATTGTTTAACTATCGTTTTAATTCTAAATGTTGTACTTAAATTTTTGACTTTCGTAATATTAATAATAATAAGTTTATTTCACAATAACCTAGCACTTTGCACTGTATACATTCTTTGAAAATAATATTTACATTATGATAAAATATTAGACTATCTTTTAAACTAGGACTAGCCTGTATCTTAAAAGATAGGGTTCAGCCAAATGGATTCTGTTAATATTCACAACCTAAAACAAGTGTAAACAGTGTCACTGATTAGTAATCTGTACAGAAAAATACAAAATTTAAAAATAAAATATTAACAAAAAGTAATCTTAAGTAACACAAAGAGTGTGAAAGACAGCAGACATGCATGTGTATGTATGTATGTGTAGGCGTGTGTGGGTGTATGTGAGGGGTGTATATAGGGTGACTGGTAATTAGTGACCGATACTTTAACACGTGATTCTACTCATGATAGCAAACAACTTATCTATGGGACAAAACCTGAAATCGCAAAAAAAAAGGCAGTACAGTACATTTTGACCAGTTAGTAGGCCAACATAAATGTACTGAACAGCAGATTTTTGCGCAATTTCAGGTTTGGGCCCATAGTAAAAGTTGTTTGTAATCATGAGTACAATCACGTGTTTAAGTATCGGTCACTAATTACCAGTCATCCTATATAGGTGTGTGTGTGTGAGGCAAGTGATTCCGTTAATGTAATAAATATGTAGTAATTGGATATAAAGTGTGATTACAACAAAGGTTTTAAATTAAATTTTAGATTTAAAAAGGTTTGTGGTAAACATAAGAATTTTACAAGTTTAATATGTGTGATTGTTTTATAATAAATATCTTAAATAACATATTTTTTTAAATTTATTTCACGTCACCTGCTACTCTACACATACAGTACTCGCTACTGTAAGTGCACAGTTACAGGTAATGTGAAGGAAAATACTTTTTAATGTGCATGCTCAGTAGTGAGTACGGTTAGTGGCCAGTTACAAGAACGTGAAGGACAGTACTTTTTAATGTGCATGCACATTAAAAAGTACTGTATTTCACGTTACCTTTTACTGTAAAATTCATTATCCGCTACTGCGCATGCACATTTAGAAGTACTGTGCATGCACATTAAAAAGTACTGTCCTTCACGTTACCTTTAACTGTGCATGCACATTAAAAAGTACTGTCCTTGACGTTACCTTTTACTGTGAAATTCATTATCCGCTACTGCGCATGCACATTTAAAAGTACTGTGCATGCACATTGAAAAGTACTGTCCTTCACGTTACCTTTAACTGTGCATGCTCGTTAAAAAGTACTGTCCTTCACGTTACCTTTAACTGTGCATGTACATTAAAAAGTACTGTCCTTCACATTACCTTTTACTGTGAAATTCATTATCCGCTACTGCGCAAGCACATTAAAAAGTACTGTCCTTCACGTTACCTCTAACTGTGCATGCACATTAAAAAGTACTGTCCTTCACGTTACCTTTTACTGTGAAATTCATTATTCGCTACTGCGCATGCACATTTAAAAGTACTGTCCTTCACGTTAGCTTTAACTGTGCATGCACATTAAAAAGTACTGTCCTTGACGTTACCTTTTACTGTGAAATTCATTATCCGCTACTGCGCATGTACATTTAAAAGTACTGTGCATGCACATTAAAAAGTACTGTCCTTCACGTTACCTTTAACTGTGCATGCTCATTAAAAAGTACTGTCCTTCACGTTAGCTTTAACTGTGCATGCACATTAAAAAGTACTGTCCTTCACATTACCTTTTACTGTGAAATTCATTATCCGCTACTGCGCATACACATTAAAAAGTACTGTCCTTCACGTTAGCTTTAACTGTGCATGCACATTAAAAAGTACTGTCCTTCACATTACCTTTTACTGTGAAATTCATTATCCGCTACTGCGCATACACATTAAAAAGTACTGTCCTTCACGTTACCTTTAACTGTGCATGCACATTAAAAAGTACTGTCCTTCACGTTACCTTTTACTGTGAAATTCATTATTCGCTACTGCGCATGCTCATTAAAAAGTACTGTCCTTTACGTTACGTTTAACTGTGAAATTCATTACCGGCTACTGTGCATGCACATTAAAAAGTACTGTCTTTCACGTTACCTTTAACTGGGCACTTACAGTACCCGCTACTTTGTATTCACAATATTTTTAACTGTTTTAAACATTTCATTTATTAACTGTTTTACACAGTAAATTTTTACTGTTTTAAACAGTATTTTTTTTATTGTTTTAAACAGTACTAAATTTTACTGTTATAAACGGTTATTTTTTTTACTGTTATAAACGGTTATTTTTTTTACTGTTTTAAACAGTACATTTTTTTACTGTTTTAAACAGTACAATTTTTTACTGTTTTAAACAGTACATTTTTTTACTGTTTTAAACAGTACATTTTTTACTGTTTTAATCAGTACAATTTTTTATTGTTTTAATCATTACAATCTTTTACTGATTTAATCAGTACTATATTTTACTGTTCTGAACAGTTGCATTTTTTACTGTTTTTAACAATTTTATTTTGTGACCCATAAAACAGTAATAAATTAATCTACATAAAACATTAAAATTTACCGTCATGACGGTAGCATTTTGCCAGAAGCTTTAACTGTTTTCGGATCAGTAAAAAATACTGTTTTGAACGATAGGCTCATATGGAACTGTTAAAAGCAGTTCAGAGTAATGCTTTTTCATTATTATTTACTGCTTATTTTTTTCAGTGCACGCATCCAGTCACCCTCCGTTTGAAAAACGGCTACTGACCAGATGCTGCGCCAGAATGCATTCGTGGCAGCAACATCGGGGCGGAGCATTTCAGTCACATTTTGTTCAGGGCACTCGCAAGCTCTATATGGCACCTCTCATCGGTCTGGAACATGCGATTCTGCGAGTACCGGTCGGCTCGACGCTTATATCGCCAAATACTCGTACGATTGGCCCATGCACAAACTTTCTGCTTCAGGAAGTCATTGCGTTCCGTGACACGGGACATGTATTCTCAGGGACTGATTCCAATCCCCGAAAACGCCCGGGCCTCACGAAGTGCATCACGCGTGGTCTAGTATTGATATCCCTGAAGCAGTATAGTTTGCCGATGAGTGCTCTGGCCCTATCAATACGCCTCTCGATCCTGCACTGCCAGGCCGGGACGGTAGGCTTTGGTCGAGTAGCTTCGTCACAACTTGGTAACTTTACATTAGCTAAACGACATGTCGCAACAGCCCCGCAATACAGGATTGAGTGCGTGTCAACGAGGTCCTCGCTGCTCTCAAAGACATTCTCAAGCAGCGAGTCCAGAGTACACACTAGCGTCCTATTTTATTTTGTGCACAGGTAATCGTGGTAAGTATATGGGGTCTAAGTTCAGTCGGATTCGATCAATAGGTACTCGCGAAGTGCTTCTCAGTTGATCGTTGCACCGGCTACTTACTGTGACAACCAACTTATTATTATAATAATTAATTAACTATAACCACGGATGTGAATTACGAGTTAATTAAGAATTTTAAAGCTATGATTTCTTATCAGTTTATCTCTCCAAAACTGTCTTAAAGTCGTGACTAGGTGTTTTTGGTTGTAACGTTACAAGATTAAGCAGGACTATTTCATTTACGATTTGACTATAGAATTTTTGAAATGGGTGAAACATTAAGAGGTAACAGGGACTGCGATTCTCCATATAAAATGTATTCCCCTTTTTTCTGTCTGAATAATGCCTCTAGAGCAATCATTTTTTTTTCATAAAGACAAGTTTTGCTGTTGACACATCCCTGTCATTTTCTTATTTTCAGCAACCAATATGTAAAGAAAATATGACCCTCCAAAAATGACAAAAAATGGTCCTATTTTTACCGCCGTTCTTAGAGCACTAACAGACAAATTCGAAAAGGGAATAGGGACCTTGACATACTCTTATACTCTTATTTAAAAATTTGGTGCCTAAAATAATTAAATCGGCTCAGTTTTCGAGGAGTAAAAAAGGGGAATACGAATCGTCGATTTCATCAAAAATTTTGTGATAAAATCGGGCTGAGTTGTAGCTGTCCCTATCACACTCTACGGCGGCAGGCTTGAGGGAGCACGATGGCAATAGTTTCTTCAAATAGCTATTTTGTAAATTACTCGCAGGCCCTGTTCCCTCTTAATTCGTTGACATCTGACCGATGTTACCTTCGAGCGGTCAGAAGCCCCATAACCTGACGACCATTCTTACCGACGCGTATCGTGTTCTCCAGTAGCTGAGTTGTGGAGGTCAGCACCCCAATTACGTAACTCATAAAATTGCATATTCCTTCACAATCAATCGGAATTCCAGATCTATTGCTTCATATGTTTATAAATCCGACAGCACACCTAAAATACACAATGAATACCTACTGTTGAAATGACAAAAATAAAGATTATGCGAGCGATCGCATTCATTTGTGTTTTACGCATTAAGGCCGTTCTAACGGCCAAGTGGCGCCCTCATTGAATAAAAAATCGTAGCATAGCATAGAAAATAAATATTAAGGCCCTACTCACGGTCCAGTGGCACCCTGTGTGTCAGAAACGGCCGTTTTTAGTACTTTTGCCTACTACTTTGGATACGAAACATTTTGAAACCTGTTATAACAACGTAAAAATTCTTTATCCTCTTTGTAACAAACGTGAAGTTGGATTTTTATTATTTATTTTCTGTGCTATGCTACGATTTTTTATTCAATGAGGGCGCCACTGGACCGTGAGAAGGGCCTTAAAGAATCCGTACGTCTATCGACCGTATACATATTCCCATAAAGGCGCGCATGAAACAACTGCTCGCCGCCTCTTTAGACCTGACTCGTCAGGCGACGAATCAGCCCAAAATTTTCCTCCTGTAGGCCTCTCCTTATAGTGGTCTTACAAAGTGGCAGTTTCTTGTACGTTCTTCTCCATAGAGATCTACGGTTTGGAATGTGCAATTAGTTTCATCTTTCTGACTGACCGACTTCTTGACAATTCAAAAGTAGGTACCTGTTAATGGTTTATTTTAAATAAATTCTTTAAGTTTGGCCCGAGATCGTAGAGCGCCCCTTGACCCGAGCTGCTCTTCCGGTGCAGGTGGAGTGAGAGGTATGCTCCATCTCTAACTAAACTACTACAGTTAATACTACTATATGCTCCCTCTCCCCCGCC
This sequence comes from Polia nebulosa, assembly GCA_951329385.1. NCBI lineage: Eukaryota > Metazoa > Arthropoda > Insecta > Lepidoptera > Noctuidae > Polia > Polia nebulosa. Next base: position 28,716,688 of record OX589587.1, on the reverse strand, counting down.
CCCTGTGCATCCATCACCTCCTCGCAAAACGAAACAACGGCATCCCAAGTATTCTCACTTCCAACCATGGACTGAATCACGGTTGCAAGGAGAGATCAACTACGCCAAGCGTCAAAATGAGGGCATAGCGCTGCTGCACCCAAGCTGAGCACTGGGTAGGGTACTTCCCGAAGCATCCATGTCCAGTCAGCACTTGCGTCAGCCAGACACTGAGGACACCATATCGCCTCTCCAGCCACTCTTCTAGAACAGGCCTTACTTATTGTGCTTACTTATTGTGTGTGTTATTGTTGTGTATTGGTGTTACTTATTGTGGCGTACCTAGAATAGTTCCAAACCTGCAAAAGGGAACCAAGACATTATTACACTTGGGGAACAGTTTCTTGCGAAGTTTTAAGATTCTAGGTCCACGGCAGATTGCAAGTTTTGGCCATCAGGTCGTTGACAGACGACAATCGGCACAATGACAACCGAGTTTACAATTCAGATGTCGACAACTTATGCTAAGTCGAGATACTTTACTTGTTTCTCGTTCTCAGCTTTCATGAGGTTCTCGTCTTGTGGGATGCTAACATTGATATTTATAATCATTTTGCGGCACGCTAATTGCTCTATCACCACTATATCCTGCTTATTGGCGACATTAGTCCTATCAGTGATGATAGACCGATCCCGGTATAACGTGGCATGGTCATTTTTGAGAACTGGTTCAGGCCCATACTTGTAATTCGGTATCTACGTCAGAATCCAAAAGTTTGAATTTTAAAGCAAGTTGCTGGTGAATAATCCTGGCCACTTTGCTATGCCTGACGACGAGAAAAACCAAAGGTCTGGTAATAATGATGAGTCACACTGACATGAAATAAGTAGGTATTATTAATGCATTTTCAGTGAACTAGCCGTATAGAAAGTTATTGAATAGAAAGGTTCGAATTAAAAAAAAAAACTTTTTTACAAGAAAATAGAACCGACTTCCAAAAAAAGTTATTTTCCACTTTTTTTGGAAGTCGGTTCACTTTTTAGTTGTGGTTCTCCATTAAACTGTGTTAACAATTCATAGACATACGATCGCAGAAATAGCGGTTGATTTGCTGTCAACTTTTGAAGAGTTCCGTTGTCTGTCTCCGAAACCCATCATCAGATCTATATGAAATTTAAATAAGAGCATTTCAGAACAAACCCCTTTCGAACAAAAAAGAATTTTGCAAATCCATCTGTAAATGACGGAGTTAAGCCCGAACATACATAAAATGCGCTTTTGCACTCAGATCTTTTTTATAAAGTGTATTATCAGATTTCGAATGACAAACAGAATCTTTCCGAGGTTGTGAGGTGAAAAAAATATTCCCTGAGGCTGCACACCTCGTGGTTGTGGAGAGTTTTCACATTTAAAAAGTCTAGACCTCTAAACTTCCGCAAGATGTATGTACAGTCTTATAACCCACGATCATCGGTGATGACTGATGAGTCATCACCGACGATCGTTGGTGATGCATCTGGTTTGAGGTCAGCAGTGCACGTACGGACCCTCCTATCCAGGGCGTCAAGTTCGGTTTGAGTCCACTTGAGTATACCGAAAGAGTACATCAAAACCGGTATGATCTAACCGTTTAAGGCGCGCCGACTTTGAAAGTAGACACAATCTACGTAAGGTATTTTATATTATGACTCAAAACAGACACGATAAGTTGACGATATCTATAAAATAAATATTAGAATTTTACACCTTATTTCCAGTAACAGGTATAAGTTTATCATGTTTTTGGAAAACTGACAGAATTTTCATCTGTCTGTTTTAATTTTAAACTGAAAAAAAAATTCAACTCGCTCTTGACCTAAATTTTTCTCAAATATGGAAATTCCGAAAGTATGACAAGATATGATGTCTGGTTGGTTTACCTCCGCAGGGTGTAATGCCCAGACGGAATATTTGTGATTTGCTAAGAGTAAAGTTCCCAACTAAAGGAAGGTTAGCGGTTTTGGCAGTATACAGAAGACTTACCTATTATTGGGATCAAGTATAACAGCTCACAATTTTAGGACCCATTAATATTAATGTTTTTAACCAGTGGTGCTTGGCAACTGGGCTTACCCCAGTTGTAAATACTCCCTTTGTGCCTAATAGCCTAGCTTTTTTCTGTCTCCCGCTTGATTAGGAGGGAAGTGGAAATTATGTTTTTCTAACTCCTCCGCTGTCTTTTCTGATTAATTTCGTTGCGGGACCCAAGACAGTTTAATCGTTTCTCTGCGACTCGTCGAGCTTCATTGCCTCAGCGTTTTTACTGGTGGTCGCCACTGTTGATTCTGGCTTACAGAAGTTACAGTGGTTTGGGAATAGTGTGGCGGGTTTTTCCCAAAAAATAAAAAAAATATACAGAAGACTAGTTAGTAAAAATTATTGATTTCAGAAAAAGAAAATAAAGAAAACATATGTACGTAAACAAAAAAATCATCATGCAAAGTTTTGATGAATTATGAAAAAAAAAACCGGTCAAGTGCGAGTTGGACTCGCGTGGAAAGAATCACATATTTTGTAAATGGCTTATAAAAAAAGTAAAAATCTTTTTAAGACATGAACTTAAAAATACTAATTAAAATTTAGATATGTCGCAGCTATCTAGTTGAATTCGCCATTCAATTGGACGCCTAGGCCATTCATTAAACGCCGGCATTCAATTAAATGAAGGACAACCAGCCAAATCGTCGATCGCAACGTTTAACCAGATGGCTGGATGTCGTCTAGTCATTTAATGAACGGCCTAAGCGTCCAATTGACTGGCGGATTCTACTAGATGGCTGCGACAGATACATAAGCGTCTGCCTGGGGTCGCGGATAAATTCGAAAGGGAGTAACCGCGTTCCTTGGCACAGGCAACTGAAGGAACAAGGGTGGTTTTTAGTCAGTAAAAGTCTGACACGCCCTTTTGCTCCACCCAGACCGGGAGAAGTCATTGGATAATTGCCTACCCTTCAAAACAAAATAAAAACATAGGCGTATAACTATAATATTTTAGGCTCATCCTTATGACAGTGTAAGAGACGTTCACGCCTCAAGCTTAAAAGAAAATGTCTCATCGGGCTATATCGTTATGTTGTGGGTTTCCTATGATGACCTTCCAGATCCAACATCAGACCCTGGACTATATATACTTGGAACTATAGTTTTAGTCAAGACAAAATCGACGAGACCAAACAATACGGCATTGGCTTGTTTAGTATCTATGGTGGTCCCTTCTGGCTCTATCATCAAACCTACCTAGTTTAATTACACTTGTTGGTAGGTACGGTATGTATTTTACATATCGAATGAGTCTAAACACGACGGTGCTGTTATGTTGTATGGTTGAAGATCCTATATATTTCATCAGACCCTGATCACCTTCTAGTGTAATAACACTAGTCAGTAAAAATTCAATAAACCCAAACATGTGTTATGTTGTTTAGTTGAGGAGTTGTTATGGTCACCTTCCGGTTTTATCATCAGACCCTGAGCACCACCACCACTAAATGTATTATCACTTCAATACATATCCAATCAGCCGAAACACGATGGTGCTATCTTGTTTGGTTGCTTAGATTCAATGGCCACATTCCGGCGCCATCATTAGACTCCAGCCACGGCTAGTGAAATGAAAAATTACTTTACAATACATATCGAATGAGCCCAAACGCGATGGTGGTATCTTGTTTGGTAGCGGAGATCCTTTGGCCACCTTCCGACTACATCATCAGACCCTGGGTAGGTACTACCAACTGTAAAATCAATTGTCAATAGGTAAAAAAAAACACACATCGAATGAGTCCAAACACGATGGTGCTATCTTTTTTGGTTGCGGAGATCCTATGGACACCTTTTGGCTCCATCATCAGACCTTAAGCATCAGGTAGTCTATCATTACTTAGATATAAGAGGAGAGGACATAAGAGGGCGGGAGGGGGGGGTCTGTTTTCGTATATTTTAAAATTATATAAAATAAATATTTGAAACTCTCACAATGGGGGGCTTCCATTTGATATGTCGTAGGCTGCAGTTTAAAAAATTTTTTTTTAAATTTTCCGATTTCCCCCCCAAAAGTAACATCCATATTCCAAACTAATTAATTTACGTAACTGGCCCGTGTTTGGATCATAGAAATACACTTAGCAAATTTCAACTTAATCGGGCCAGTAGATATTCGAATTCCTATAAGGGTTCCGTTTTTACATTCGGATGTTCGGAACCCTTAAAGAAATAACGAGAAGAAAAGCCCACTTTTTGTTATTATTTGAGAAAAAAAAATAGAAAAAGGGATAAAATAAACGAAATTATTTTCTTGTTCATTCAAATTTTAAAATTAATGTCGTTTTACTATTTTTAAATTAATATAAGCATGTCAGACCTGTAAAATCTCACCCTGAAAACATAGACGGGTAAAGTGAACTTGAAGATGAATACTTCACTTGATTGAAAGCTCCTCTTAAGGCGGGCCTAACCCGAGTGCAGTAGGCATTTAACGCATACCCCAGCCCAAGGAGTAGCGATACGTAACAAATTACGATGCGCGTACGCGTAGACGCGCGCGCCAAGCTAACTCGTTTCCCAGCAATATTTTTTGCGGAAAGCTACTTTGTTAGACGTACAGTATGCGTAGTTAACGGCTTTGTGATGTGTTTTTTTACACCCTGTATATAAAGAGAAGGCCTGACTCACTGGCTCATCAACGCCCAGCCTAAACCCTTGGATCTAGAAAGCTGAATTTTATCACAGGTTTTGTTTTTTAACCGACTTCGAAAAAGGAGGAGGTTATCAATTCGGATGTTTGTATTTTTTTTTTTTTCTTTTTTTTTTTTTTTTTTTTTTGTATGTTCGGGCATAACTCCGTCATTTATTGACGGATTTTCAAAATTCTTTCTTTGTTCGAAAGGGGTTTATTCCGAAATGGTCCCATTTAAATTTCAAAAAGATCTGATGATGGGTTTCGGAGACAGACAACGGAACTCTTCAATAATTGACAGCAAATCAACCGCGATTGCTGCTATCGTATGTTTATGAATTGTTAACACAGTTTAATGGGGAACCACAACTAAAAAGTAAAAAATAAAAAACTTTTTTACAAAAAAATAGAACCGACTTCCAAAAAAAGTGCAAAATAACTTTAATTTCGGAAGTCGGTGTCAAAAAACGAAGACACAAAACAGGAACACCGACTTCCGAAATTAAAGTTATTTTGCACTTTTTTTGGAAGTCGGTTCTATTTTTTTGTAAAAAAGTTTTTAAGACGTAGACGAGGATTGAATTAAACGCAGATTGTATTTGGGTGGTTCCGTTTACTTTAACATGACTTTAACACAAAACAAAAAAAACGAAAGTGCAACTCGGTCAACTCAATGTCTAACTACGCTGCGTCCCGCACTCCTCGCGCCCTTCTCTCGCTCACACATTTGAAACGCAAAACTTACACGCTGCTTATAAGGAATAAGAAAGGATTTTCGAAATACAACCCTTAAAAAAAAAAGCGTAGTTTTACAACTTTTAATTGTTCATAATTGAACATCACGTCTAAACGACTGGTCTTATTTCTTTGAAAAAAATATATGTTACTCTAGACAATTTCTTTCGTAATTTGATCTGAGAATATTTGAAATTATATTTTTATAACCTAATGTAATTAATTTGTAAATTTATATCTAACGCGAATAAAAAATTGATACTCACGCAAAAACTATAAAGCATATTTTTATGAAACCTTCACCATTTTAAAGATCATTAAATATTTATAATTTAGTCTCAGTGTTTGCTTTTAATACCTGTTGTTTTATGTGTAATAAAGTGAGCTCAGCACAGAACACGCAAGCTAACCTCTCATGGTCATTGGCAGTTAGTAGCGCCTTAAAAAGGGGTTGAAAGTTTATAACTGAGGAAGTACTAAAACCACGCGGGCGAAGCCGCTGGTAGAAGCTAGTCAAAAGATACAGCTGGTAAATATTGCCGGGCTGGTAATAGATGCCACAATCATATTGCCGCATATTTTGACATTCGCAAGGTAATCAAAATCTATAGGGTACTTCCCGTTGACCTACAACAATGACTATAAAGCCTCTTGACTGCTTATACGGGAGACAGGCTCGCGACACATTATATGAAATTGCACTTATATTACACGGCAATATAAGCGGCCATTTTTGGATTGGCCAGTTATTAAATCTCTGCACACGTGGTTATTTTGATAACTTTTAAAACATTTCTGCATGAATAAAAAAACAATGATGGGTTCTTGTTCAATTCAAATGGTGTGAGAAATCGCCTAGACCATCTAGATATAAAAAGATGGTATAACTTTTCGTCGGTATGTAAAATATATTTATAATTTATTAATATTTGAGTAATTGCAGGGCTCAAGTTAATCTGGTTGGTTTCGTAAAAATCACAAAAATGTACACCGCGTTGATGTCTTTTTGAAAAGTTCCTTTCATTCACTAGAGTATTGTCAATACGTATACGTCTCTTTCTATCTGTACTAATACTGTAGTGCTGTAACAACTTCAAAACAAAGTCGATATTGTAGAGCCTGCAGGGCTCCAGGGGTGCTGCTATAGCTGTGGGGAGCTGTCTTACTCGCTGGCTATGAGAGTGTTATGTGTATAGAGTGACTGGCTTTTCTAATGTACGAAGGAAGACGCGTTTGGATAGCGAACTGTACTTTTATTATATATACAAAATAAATACATGCATGCGCCCACTTCGACAGGCGCGCTAGAACTAACTAGAAACAATAGAAATATTATACTACTTTCTTCTAATCTTAATATTCGAACCACTCTTCAATTAATATCAACTGCCAGTTAAAGCCACGCTCACACACCGGCTATAGGTTGTATATACAAACGCCACAATATTGACGAAATTATCTATGTTTCCTAATGGTAAAAAAATAATATTACTTAATGTTTACATTTTACACTTCCAAATATTCCCGTAATGAAAGAAAAGTGGATTAATGAAGTTCACAGGGAAAATTGGTTTCCGAAAAAATATAGCGTTGTTTGTTCAAGACATTTCACAGCTGATTGCTTTGAAACTTCAAAGAACTGACGCCATTATTCTATTTAGTCCAGCAACACCGACACTGTTTTTGCCTGTTATGGTATGTTTTATTACTTATGTGATAACTACAACCTGGGAGTCTTTAGGTCAAGAGTGAATAGGTTACTTCTACCATGTCATCGCTTACCATCAGGTGAGATAGTGGTCAAACGCGTGCCCACCAAAAGTAAATAAAAAATACACTTTTCAGTTTAATAATTTTAATTTTTAGAAAAAATAAGTTAAATATAAAATAAAATCTAAAATAAAAACATGTAGTTTAGAGAGACGTCGATTGTATCGATATCAATAGGTATTATTGTTGCAAAACTGACTTATGCATTAGTCCTGACATTGTTGCCTCAGCCAATCACAACCGCTGTATTTTCTCCGTCCCAGTGGTGAGTCATGTTCTTTGACCGAATCGGTCTATCAGCTCCCAAGTGGTTTAATTCTCTTTGACCTACAATCATGAGTCAACAAGCAATGTCTTATAATAACACAAGTCAAGAGAAAAATCTGAAAAACGTAAATTTTTAATTACATCACAAAACATTAGGGTCCCAACATGGAATTCGGGTCCAAATTTGAAAGTGGGGCGACCGTATCGTTGGGTATATTATATGAAAGGTCTTCATCAGCAGCTTCACAAGCCAAAATAGATTATTCATTATTTTTACGACGTCTATTTTTCGATTAATGACGAAAAATTAAAAAAAAAATACCCCTTTTATATCAGAAGTGAAAAAAAAATATGATCGGTTCGGAACCCTTTGCGTGCGAGTCAGACTCGCACTTGGCTGGTTTTTTTTTAATTAATGGATTATCTACATCTATGATATACCAGAACAGGTACCTGACCAGTTCTTCAATGAAACAAACAGATGGCTGTAGTCGGTATGATTACTCTATTTTAGAGGATAAACTAATAACAAATTAATAATAAAACACTTTGATAACTAATTAACATAACTCTAGGCGGAGCAGGTTGCCCATTACACCGTATCATACCATGACCGTGCTAGGAATGACAGACAGGCAAAAATATATGCCCATGCCATTAGACAGTTTCGACACCAACTAACACCGTCGCGTGCCCTGCACGGAGCATATCGGCACTGGCAAAATATGTATTAGTAATTTTGTATTTTCGAATGAGCGGAAGAAGTTATTTGAAAATTTGACACCATAAAAAAAGGGTCTTCTCTTCACAAACTGATAATAAATATTAGGCAAATTAAAAGGATTTAATGATACTCATGGCATTAACAAGATGGATAGTTATGACGTAAAAGAGGGTTTTTTTAATTGCTTGACATTTTTACAACTAGTAGTAAAACACTATCCAAAAACCTTACAAACACTCATCACGTCATTTTGTAGACACACTTATCTTGGGTAATCAAATCACATTATGTTCATCTCGTGTTCAAGTTTTCATAAACATCGCGGGATGGAAAAAGTCCTGAAAGTTGGTTTAGAATCGTCTACTGAATCAACTATAAATATACGCAAATCAAAAGTTATTTTTTGTAGGTATCTATAGCAATTTGAGTCACTTGTCTTTTACTTGTTGCGTGGTTAATAATGTAAACCTTAATTAAACATCACGTCTAAACGACTAGTCTTATTTCTTTGAAAAAAAAATATGTTACTCTTGACTATTTTCGTCGTAATTTGATCTGAGAATATTTGAAATTATATTTTTAAAACATTATGTAATTAATTTGTAAAGTTATGTCTAACGCGGATAAAAAATTGAGAATCACGCAAAAACTGTAAAGCGTATTTTTATGAAACCTTCACCATTTTAAAGATCATTTAATTATTTATAATTTAGTCTTATTTATAATTTAGTGTTTTAGTGTAACACTAGTTGTTTTATGTGTAATTAATTAATAATGCGTTTAACCACTCAAGGTCGTTGGGAGCTAATAGCGCCTTAATTCAGACATAATTAAAATATTTTTTTTTTTAAATATTACTAATAGTGAGTCGATGATATCGACAACTTCGTCTATTTGCCCAACTTGACAAACAGACGAATTTGGCAAAGGCCGTCTCCTATTCCTTCCATTCTGTTCTGTTTAGCGCTGTTGTTGTCCATTTTTTCCCTGCCTTTGCATTACTTTCATTCTCTCACCTTCGAACCGTCTTCCAGGTTTCTTTTGTTGTTTCTAGACTTTTATACTTTTGTTTCACTTCTCAGTACCTCTTATTGTAATAATAAGGCCGGTCCATATCAATGTAAGTTACCTTATTTTTGTGGTTACGTCTAATATTTTCATACATTTTCTGATTGTTTGGTTTTTATTCTGTCCACTTTCTTTATATTTAACATGCTCCTTTCTATTGCTGTCTGACAGGTTCTTAGTTTGCCGTTTTGAGCTTTGTTGAGTGCCCATGATTGGCATCCGTATGTCAAAACTGGTAACACGCATGTGTTGAATAACTTCGTCTTAATGAACATCTTAATTTCTGTGGTTTTCATGATTTTCTTTCATCGTCATTTCAGCCGAAAGATGTCCACTGCTGGACATAGGCCTCCACCAAGTGTCACCTCAATGACCGACTGTGCGTCTCGCATCCATCGGCTACCCGCGACCCTCACCAGAACTTTTCGGCCCCGTGGACCGTCTGTTCTGCGAGCAATGTGCCCTGGCCACTGCCACTTCAGTTTGACAATTCTTCGGGCTATTTCATGTATTTCCTTTAGTCGCCAGTAACTTTTGTAGCATTTCCTACTCTTGTAACTATTTATTTTGTAATTATGTCAGTTGTCGAGGTCAGTTAACCTAGACTAGACACTACTAATTATTATTAATTATAATTAAAGTCACCGTAAACTTTATGAAAGACAAGCAACAAGATCACATGAATTCTTAAAATGAAGTGATTTGCAGATTCCTCATCATTATTTTAGACCTCAATCTATCAACCGAGCCTATCGCAGCCCACTGGACTTATCCTTCTCCAAGCATTTGCTACTCTTATCTCTAATTTAATTCCGAATCTTATCCTTCAAAGGAACTTTGAGCACAGCTCGCTTTGTAGCAGCACGCTAAGCGACTAAGAATTAGTGCGAAAAATAAAAAACTCTTTTAAAAAAAAACAACCGACTTTCAAAAAAGAAAATACACTAAAAATTAAAAAATAACTTTAATTTCTGAAGTCGGTCTCAAAAAACGAAGAAATAAAAATGCAAACACCGACTTTTTTAATTTTTAGTGTGTTTTCTTTTTTGGAAGTCGTTTTTTCTCTATTGGTTTTCCACGGTTTTTACATTTAGCCAGTGTCAAGTTTAGAAAGTATTTTTTTTTTATACAGAATTCAGTCACTTTGTTTCCATTAGAATGCGGATGTATATTCTAGCGCGTTTTGGCAGCAAATGTATCGAGTTTGCCTTCTCGGATAGCTTCGCTGAGGTAGTCAATACAATAAAACTCTCAGCTCTCAGCTCCATTTTACCGAGATCGCAACTGTTTTAATTATGCCGCATATAGAAACTTGAGACACAAAACTACATCAATTTTACATCATAATATCCTCTACGAATCAATTTGCAAATTATGAATACAGCCACAACTTCACTCGAAAAAATATCGCCAATAACTCAGACTGATTGTTGGACGTTGGGATTATATAAAAAGGCTATTACGCAACCTCATTATTTTAGGAAATTCAGTTTTATTCGTGTTCTTTGAAGCAAATCTTACATACAGGGTAAAAGGGAAACTCGACCTATTCCTTGAAAGGGGATAAACTAGAGGTCATTAGCAAAAACTTAAGTAGCAGTTACCTAGGAGTCAAAAGTTGATGGTTACCGAGCTGTGTCGGTTCTTAGATTTATAAAGAAATTTTACTGACCTGTTACCATAACAATTAATTATGAAAAAACTATTCCACTCTCAACGTTTAAATGATACTTTTCTGAAAACTGAAAATTCAATTATCATTTTTTTAAAAATGCTTGCCTAAACTTACATATTTAATCTCAAAAATAAAAGGTTTTTAGTAGCAATAATTTTAAAATTTTTAATAGGAAAAAAAAAATTGTATGACGGTTTGCGAAATTTTGAAATTATAGCTACTAAAGACCATTTATTTCAGAGATTATGTAGGTTTTAGCAAGTATTTTTTTTTTAAATGATCCTCTTTTTTCAACTTTCAGGAAAGCATCAATTAAATGTTTAGAATGGAGTAGTCTTTTATAGTTAATTGTTCTTGGTTACAACTCAGAAAATTTCTAAAGAATCTAATAACCGACACAGCTCGGTATCCATTCAGTTTTGAACCCTAGTTCAAACTGGAATTAATTTGTTACTAATGACCTCTAGTCTACACCCTTTCAAGAAATAGGCCGAGATTCCCTTTTACCCTGTATACATGAAACAAAGTCAAGTTAGTTACACCATTAAACTTTAAACTCACGAACGGTTGGACCGATTTTTATGATATTTGATTTTATGTATTTGTCTCCGCCGCGAATAGCAGAATAACTATTCAAATTCAAAAACGAAATTTGAGGTGGTAGGTACGACGTATTATATGATGAATGAGAAAATTACTATAAAAGAAAAGGAGGAGGTTCTATGTTCGACTGCATGCACGTTTTATTTTTTATGTATGTCCACCGATTGTTCTGTCAGTTGTGGACTGATTTTCAAAACTCTTTTTTTATCCGCAAGAGTATACCTACTCCAGAGGTGGTCCCATATAAATTTTACGAAATTGCTTCAGCGGTTTTTGAAAAAATCTACAAATACAAAAAATATGTACACATAAATGACGTTTTGGTGTCCTCCAATTACGAGTATATTTAAATTCCATGTTATTGGGGTTATCAATTCGGGTGTGATATTGTGGTAATATTTAGTTTTAGTTCTAGGGTGTAACAAATAAAAAGTGAAAAATAAAAATCCTTTTACAAAAAATACAACTGACTGCCAAAAACGAAAATACTTAGGTACACTAAAAAGGAGACTGATACGCTTTCCCACAATCCAGGGCCTGGATGTAAAAAGATGAAATCGGTGTCAATTGATAGCTATTATATCATTAAACCATCACTGAACATTTTGCAGATTTTGGTAATCTGAGAGCTGAGTTAAAAGAGATATAGTAAAAAGTGAGGTTACGTAGCAATCTATACTTAAGAGGTCGTACACGAAGTTTTGCTGATTTCGCTGATTTACGTGATTTTACAGACGTGATTTTACAGTTAAAATAATGTATTTCTAAAATTTTTAATGCACAACATGAAAGATTATTTCAATTATGATCTAATCTATGAGTTAGTTTTTTTTATTCTTATTAAAATTATGATTAATCGACCACAAACCGACGACGGTTTTGTGAATTTTTGCTGTACGGGGTTTAGAATATCACGTAATACTAATCGTTTTGACGTCTAAACGGTATAAAAAAATTTGAATGTATTGTTGCAAAAGCATTTAACTTACTCAAATTTTAGAGGAAATGGGCAAAGAATTGCTTCTTTTTTTCTGATTAAAACAGCAAAAAATAAACTTCAGTTCACCATCAATTCAGCCGGTCGTAGAATCCAAAATAACAAGTCCAACGTATATGTTTAGGGGTAGCGGATAAATTCTGAAAATGAGTTACCGTACCCCTGGACACTCAGGCAGGGAAGGAACAGGGGTGGGTTTTAGTCAGTAAGAGTCTGACACGCCCTCCTGGTCCACCCAGAGCGGGAGAAGTCAATGGATGATTTCCCAAGCCCCAAAAAAAAAAAGTCCAACGTATAAGCAGGGTTCTCCGTGTCCAGTATGGTACAAAAGGCGTACAAGAAGCAAGATCAGAAGTCCATAGGAAAAAAGCAGGAGTCGAAGAAAATATCAATAAAACTTGGGAGGATGTCAATCCATGACACTGACAGACAGTGACACTCACTCACTCGTTTCGAACTGTTAAGTGCGTTTTGAGTATTATGACATTTAACAAACATAAATCGATTTTTAAGATTTATCTTTATTATTTATGTAGATATATTTTGTTTAAACTATGTATATAATACGTTTTTTCTAATAGATTTAACTATTGTAATTGAATTAATCATCTGGTAAAAGCATTTTTTTTAATTACTATTAAGTCCGTCGACGTTAATCGATTATAATTTCATCGAAATTTCATTTTATTCGTCACCACTTCATTTTTGGATTTCTCATTTTCCAGATGGTTATTTTATATGTTTTTTTTTTTGATGCCATTCGATCCTGTTTCTAATACTGATAAAAAACTTCTATGGGGCCAACCCAGGTTATTATTATTATTATGAGCCTGTGCTGTCCCACTGCACGGCAAAGGCCAACCCAGGTTGGTGTACCAAAAAAGTCAGAAATAGCAAAAAACTTCCCATACATTTTTGATGTCAATCAGGATCGATTTTTTAGTATTTATCAAAAAGTTCTATCAGACCAACCGGTTAAGGGCCCCTTACTGTGCCGCTGAAAGTTTCCACTCTGTATACTCGTAGAAACCTATTTACTAATAGATTGATCCATATGAATAAAAAAAATTAAAATAACATTATAGTAACATTAAAATCGAATTTACAATAAAGTTAAAAAAAATATAGTTTAATGAACTTTACTAACTGCCTAGTACATTATATTCAAATTCTCTGCTATAATATCGTCATGTGTGTGTGTGCGAAATGTAAATGTGTGAATATGAGGCAGTTAATAGGAAGTATGTGTGTGTTTAGAGTAATTGCGCAAGAGTTTTACCGAGACATGCCAGCCGGCAAGTTCTCAGTTTCTTGGTAGGTAAGGGAAGAAAGATAAAGTGATTGATAGATTTGATGTTGACAGAGATGCTGTTATCACTTATATCATTCATGTACCAATGTCTACTCCTCTCCCTGCTATGTTGAGCTTAACTTCTAGTCTAACCAAATACTAGTAATATGAACAACAGTAACGTAGCCTAACATGATGCAAAACTTGGTCGTTTCTTGTTTTATGAGTCGACTTATTTTTAACCGACGAAATAAAAAAACTTTTTTACAAAAAAAGTAACCGACTTCCAAAAAAAAATACACTAAAAATTTTAAAATAACTTTAATTTTGGAAGTCGGTGTTTGTATTTTATTTCTTCGATATTTGATACCGACTTCCGAAATAACAATAACATGAAACGTGGAATATAAACATTTGGAGAACACAAAAACGTCATCAAGAGATGCGTATTTTTCGTTTTTGTTCAGTTTCTCAAAAAGCGCTAGAGCAATTTCGATAAAATTTATATGGGACCACCTCGGGAGTATATTCTTTCGGATAAAAAAAGAATTTTGAAAACCGGTCCACAACTGACGGAGGACATACATAAAAAAAAACATACATACAGTCGAACATAGAACCTCCTCCTTTTCCTTATAATACGGTCATAATAATAATATAAAATATATTTGTGTATGCTCAGCCCTCATCCCGTTATTTATGAACCGATTTTGATAATTCTTTTTTTGTTGGATAGGGTATACCTCAAAACCCATGTAGAAACCGGAAATGATAATTTGAAAGAAGAGAAAAAGAAAATTTATAAAGAATGGAAGAGGAAGGCAAAAAAGGCGGTTGCAGTTTCCAAGGCTAAGGCGCAGGAAAAGTTATATGATTTACTGGACAGCCCTAGAGGCCAGAAGGAGCTCTACCGGATTACAAAATTAAGAGAAAGGAGAACGAGGGATATAATGCACATAAAATGTATGAAAGATGAACTCGGTAAAGTCTTGTCGAAAGATGACGAAATAAAAGAGCGATGGAAGGTTTATTTTGAAAAGTTGATGAACGAAGAGAATGAATGGAATGGTGTGCTCAAAGAGGTACAAGTAAATATGGGTTTGGTGAGAGAAATTAGCATGGATGAAGTAAGAAGGGCAGTTCAATGTATGAAAAATGGAAAGGCCATGGGCCCTGATGACATACCAGTAGAAGTATGGAAGTGTTTAAAAGAGGATGGATGTATGTGGCTGACTGTATTCTTCAATAAGTTGTTGTATGAAGAAGTGATCCCACAAGAATGGTGCAATAGTTCGCTAGTGCCCATCTTCAAGAATAAAGGGGATGTACAGGACTGCAACAACTATCGAGGGATAAAGCTCATGTCACATACTATGAAAGTATGGGAGAAAGTGATAGAGAAAAGATTGCGAGAGGAGAGTGAGATTACCCCGAACCAGTTTGGGTTTATGCCAGGTCGAGGGACAATGGACGCCACCTTCGCTCTCTGTCAATTGTGCGAGAAGTACAGACGTGTGCACAAGAACTTGCACATGGTGTTCATTGATCTTGAGAAAGCGTATGATAGGGTACCTCGGGATGTGTTGTGGTGGGCCTTGAAAGAGAAAGGTTTGCCTGAGAAGTATGTTGAGTTGATTCGTGCTATGTACAGACAATCTAGTACCTACGTCCGGTCGGCTGCTGGCAACACCGATGAGTTCAGTGTGGCTGTAGGCTTGCATCAAGGGTCGGCTTTAAGTCCTTACCTCTTCCTGTTGATTATGGACGCTCTTACGTCGGAAATACAGGAAGAGGCACCCTGGTGCATGCTGTTTGCCGACGACATTGTTCTGGTCAGTGAAGATGGACCTGAGATCCAGAGCAGATTGGAGAAGTGGCAACAGAAGCTGGAGAAAGTTGGCTTGAAAATCAGCAGAACCAAAACTGAATACATGTTCTGAGATTTCGGCGGTCTCTCCAGTTCTGAAGCTGTAGTGCTAGATGGCGCGCTTCTCCCAGTCTGCTCCGATTTTCGGTATCTCGGTTCACTCGTGCAAAGCGATGGCGAAATAGATCGGACTGTTAAGCACAGAATTAACACTGGATGGATGAAATGGCGGCAGGTCACCGGGACTATCTGTGACTCCCGCATTCCCCTAAAACTTAAGGGGAAGATTTATAAAACAATGGTCAGACCTGCTGTCTTGTATGGTTCAGAATGTTGGGCCACAAAAGGGATAAATGAAAAGCAATTGCATGTAGCTGAGATGAGAATGCTAAGAGCGATGTGTGGTGTTACGCGCATGGATAGAATTAGGAATGAGTATATAAGAGGAAGTCTGAAAGTGGCACCGCTGACTGAAAAATTGTGTGGAAATCGGTTGTCGTGGTATGGGCATGTGATGCGGAGGAATGAAGAAAATGTCGTGAGGAAAGTCTTGTGTATGGATGTGGATGGCTATAAGAGTAGGGGAAGGCCAAAGAAAAGATGGTTGGACTGTGTGAAAGAGGATATGGGTAAAAAGGGGGTGACTACAGAGATGACGACTAATAGAGGAGTATGGAAGAAAAAGACATGTTGCGCCGACCCCAAATAAATTGGGATAAGGGCAGGAGAATGATGAGGGTATACCTCAAAAGTGGTCCCGTGTCAAGGAAGTCAGGATCTGATGATGGAATCCTGATAAAATTGGGAGAAACCCTCGAAAATTGTGGGCACGAATAGTGTTTCTGCTTGTATGTTAAGCCCTCACTGCGTTAGTTATGAACAGATTTTGATCATTCTTTTCTTGTTAGATAGGGTATACCTCAAGAGTAGTTCCATGTCAAGGAAGTCAGGATCTGATGATGGAATCCTGATAAAATTGAGAGAAACCCTCGAAAATTGTGGGCACGAATAGTGTTTCTGCTTGTTTGTTAAGCCCTCACTCCATAGTTATGAACCGATTTTGATAATTCTTTTTTTGTTAGATAGGGTATCTCAAGGGTGGTTCCACATCAAGAAAGTCAGGATCTGGTGAAAAAGAACTAAACAGCAAGAAATAAATAGATCTTTTATGTCTTGAGTATTGAGCTTATACTTATAATATCAAATTCAATATAAACTAATTTTAAGTCGGTGCCAAATTGTAAAATGATTAATTACCAACGTAGAGCCTATTTCATTTCTACGTACAAATAAAATTTAGATGATTAATCAGATTGTTGTTTGGCGCCGACTCAAAATTAGTTTATATTAAATTTGATATTATAAGTATACTAGCGACCCGCCCCGGCTTCGCACGGGTGCAATGCTGATACTAAATTAAAAAAAAATTATATAACCGCGGCCTCCGACGCGCTATTTATAGGCATGCCTCCCCGCACTGCCCCGTCCGACCGGTACCGCCCGCCGCAAACGCAAATTTTAAATTTGTAATATCTCCGAAAATATTTGTTTAATTTACATGCTGTAAGGAACCATATTGATCTATATTAATTGCACACTGTATTTAAGGTACTTAATTCGATAAGGATTAATGCCGTATTGCTTAAAATAGCTTCGTAAATAAGCCATTTTTTCACGTAAAAAGTAAACAATAAAAATGGTTAATGTGGGTTATCCCTAAAATATAAACATATACCATCGCGGACTTTTTTGTAGACCTTTTTATGGTGTACAATACTGTAGTACATTAATTTGATCTAACTCGTAGGGTTTAGGCAGCGTTTTTGCTAAATTGCTAAATAAGCCCAAAAAAATAGGTTAATTTACGACATCACGTTAGAAACCTCTAAAATTAGCAATGTTGCCTTAGTATATGATGCATGTATTATACATATAAACCTTCCTCTTGAATCACTCTATCTATTGAAAAAAACCGCATCAAAATCCGTTGCGTAGTTTTAAAGATTTAAGCGCACATAGGGATATAGGGACAGAAAAGGCGACTTTGTTTTATACTATGTAGTGAAGCTCAATACTCAAGACTTAAAAGGTCTATTTATTTCTTGCTGTTTAGTTCTTTTTCGTCGGTAATTTTTTTTTTTAAAACAGTTTTTAAGTACCTAATTAATTTTAAAGCGTTTCACGAAGAAATTTTTACCGGTTTTTTCGAAATTATCTGTCATACATAGGATAGAAGACGCTGGTCTTCGTAATCCAAACTTTTATTTACATATACTGCCCATACCATGAGAACTACATGGGTACCGAATCGTCAGAAGTTAGGAGCTCGGCGCAGTCGTTTTCTATTGAGAAGAACCGCCAAGAAACGCCGCGATAACTTACTCTTTAAAAAAATTAAAGGAACTTATACTCGTGGTAGTCATCACATCTTGAGTAGTTCGCCCCGTTACCAAACCTTGCTAAATGGCTATTCCTATAGTTGACAAGGCATTAAAACTATTAAAAATCAATATGTTTTGTCCTGTCTAAACAAAATAATATATTCAAACCCATTGTTTGGCTATGAGGACACCGTCATACTCACTCACTGTTTGGCTATGAGGACACCGTCATACTCACTCACTGTTTGGCTATGAGGACACCGTCATACTCACTCACTGTTTGGCTATGAGGACACCGTCATACTCACTCACTGTTTGGCTATGAGGACACCGTCATACTCACTCACTGTTTGGCTATGAGGACACCGTCATACTCACTCACTGTTTGGCTATGAGGACACCGTCATACTCACTCACTGTTTGGCTATGAGGACACCGTCATACTCACTCACTGTTTGGCTATGAGGACACCGTCATACTTACTCACTATTTGGCTATGAGGACACCGTCATACTCACTCACTGTTTCAGAATAGATGGAGATAGAGAGAGTCATCTTAGATGGGGAAGTGAGCTATTACCTTCGCCATGAAAGTCCTTGTAGTTGTGGTATTTCCTACATTCAGTTCTCAAAGCTAAACAAACACATCATAATGTATCTTTAATTGTCGCAGATAACGCGAGGGTTTAGTGAATATATAAACACATGTAAAACATGCGGCCACTCTAGTTATCACTTCCATGAGCCTCAGTGGATCGCGCGCAGGAACTGGGTGCCGAGACTTTTTAATTTATTATAGTGACGATTAAACTACATAAAGAAATCACGAAGCAACCGACAAAATGGGAGCGAAGAAAGGAACAAAGGAAAAGTAAGTCCAGTTAGGCTGTGCGGATATGTACCAACCCAATATTTATTTTCATTGATTAATATTCTAATTTTTTCTTCTTTCACATACTTTACGAATCTTCCAGCTTGTTTTTTGCGTGTATTACAAATGCTATTTTTTTATTTTATGTTACAGAACATAATATTTATTTATTCATGCATTCTTAAAGCAAGATGTGTTTATTACGTAGTTTAATTTCCCTAAACTAATTTATTTAAAAAATGTAGTCAGCAGTCAGCTTACCCTCGCATGAATTAATTTTAATTTTTTCTTGCCTTCTTTTACCTTACCTTATTTCCACGTTTAGGGCGTGTTTTACGATTTCTGGATAAGCACTAATCGAGAGACAAAAAATAAATTAACTATTGACTGTATGATATTATTTTCTAGATAACAAAATAAGTCTCCAAAAACAGAAAATTAAATAATTGGATAAAACTTGCGCCAACATTATTTCTTTTAAAACCATGCGAATTTATAGTTCTTTAATAGTTTATAACATGTCCCTTAAGCGAATTAAAATATATGCACATTACTCTAAGTTTAGCATAGGTCCATAGGTCCATAGATCCCTAGATCCACCTTTATTAACCGACTTCAAAAAAAGGATGAGGTTACCTCAGAACTTTTTTGTTTTGTAGAACTTTTGTCTGGTTGAACCGATTTTGATGATTCTTTTTTTTTATTTGAAAGCTCGTGCTTCTCATGTGGTTCCATTTAAATTTGATCAAGTTTAAGTTAAAGTCGGGTTACTTTGGCCCTGGAGTATAACTTTGGCCCAAGCTCGTTAACCAATTGAAACAGGATACTACTGAGTTTTCTGTGTTCCTATTGGCTATCGAGCTCGGACCAAACTTATACCCCAGGGCCAAAGAAACCCGACTACGGTATCCTTTTTTTTTAATGATACTTATTTAATTAATTGTCGATGTAAAGTTAATAATTAATTATTTAGTTTTAGTTAAGAAGTGTTGCTATACCGCGTTTAGGGGAGCTATATTCATTTAGAACCAAAGAGTACCTATGGTACAAGAACTGAAAAGTGCAAAATAAAAAACTTTTTTTACAAAAAAAAAATACAACCTTCTTCCAAAAAACACTAAAAACGCAAAATAACTTTAATATCGGAAGTCGGTGTCAAGAGTCGAATCACTGCAAGTGTTCAAGCTTTTCTTTCATATACCTACCTAAACTCTTTCCACTCAAACTAATCAGATTGCGATAAAGTAGTACGAGTAGATGAGTGCTGTTTATTCATCTTCTTTTTAAGTAGCAACGTTGGGGTCTTACTCTTTGTTTATTATTTTTGTATTGAGAAATTTAAATTGATCACCCACAACCTGGGTATTAGCAATATTTACCTTTATTCAATAACACGGTGGCAAAGAGTCGATCAGCTCTATGTTATGTGTAATTAGTTGCCTTGGTAACTCGGTGAAATGTAAAGAAAATTAAGTGCAGTTTGACCGATCGATACACGCAGTTAATAATTCAAAGTATAAGAGCCGTGTCAGGGCCGTGGTCGGCCCGTGGCAGGTAGCCAGAGCCACAGTTCAGTTAGTGTAGCTCCGACGCGACGCCTGTCCGGACCGGACCAGGAAGTGCGTGAAAGACGACTCCGTGGAAAAACTACATTACGATACTTTTCTGTAAACACGGTTCGGCAATGGCCCGGTGAGACGCATTTAATTTTAATTAAATTTTTAATTAATTAAGAACAACGGTTTGAAACCAATTACAGTAACTAAAACTAAAGATTTTTAACAAAAAGACAAAAAATAAAAGAGAAAACTACAAAATATCAAATTTAAAAAAAAATAAAAAGGATCTCGGAACTCAATCATGAATCCCTCTCACAGTACTTCTGACATGCCAATAAAATCTTCGTCCATTCATCTGCAAACAGATCGTTTGTTGGATTAGAATCCAAGAGATCATTAAGTGCAGCCAGAGTGCGAGGTATTGGAGACTCAACACGCGCATCGGTGCATGTGAAATCTTTTCCGTTCTTATGAGACACCGACCGGAACATCCTTTTTCAGCAATATAGCTTTTATTTCTGCTTGTTATCGAGTTCAATTTATGTACTTAATAATTCGAAGATTTGACTTTAAATTTCTGCAAACTGCCTGCCTAGCCTTTTCCCAACTATCTTGGGGTCGGCTGCCAGTCTTACCGGATGCAGCTGAATACCAATATTTTACATGGAGCGAGTGCCTATCTGACCTCCACAACCCAGTAACTGGGTAATACGATACCCCTTGGTAAGACTGGTTGTCAGACTTTCGGGCTTCTGACGACCCATAACAACTGTCAAAGATCCATGATGGACAGCCGGGACCAACGGCTTAACGTGCTTTCCGAGGCACGGAGGAGTCTCGGTCTGTAAAGATGGTCACCCATCCACGGACCAACCCCGGAACCCCAAATATCTGCAAACTAATAACTATAATAACAGTGTGGAGCCATTCATTATACATAGTGCTATCTTTAGATTTACAATAGTTTTTTATTTAATAGATAGCCTATTTTTCATTGTGTTTTACGCACAGTCATGTCTGATAAATATTGCACAACATAAATAAAATACATTTTTTTCTTTTCAGCCCGGCGGAGGAACTCAAAATATCTTTCTTTCAAATAGTAAGTATTTTACTACGTACTAGTTCAAGTTCTTTGTCCAGTCATGAACTCATTTAAGTATATAGAAAACTTTATCGATTTCTGATATACAATCCATGAATGAACTTTAACAAGAAAAACATCTCTATTTACTTAATCATAGGTATGTGTTAAATATACAGGTAGATTATCTTTTTATATAATTGGAACATTAAACTGGTCATTATGAGAGTAGGTACCTACTTATCGATTATATCTTCGTACTAGATCTATAAATATTGATGTACCGGTTTCGTACCTAACTTAAACTTTACTTGTTCTCAAACTATCACTAGAAATTAGAATAAAAATGCAAATTCGAAGCTTATCTTGATAATCCGGAAACACAGATATCTTTATGACTGCATACCCACTTTTTGAACGTGTTTAGTAAGCGTAATCACATCATACATGAAAAGCCTTGAATGTGTCCGCATACTCGTAGACTGTGAAATTAGATATTTAGCAGGGATTTAAAGTATTCATGAATATGATCCATCTTATTAAATTATGTCCAGCTCTGAAAAAAACAATTCGTTTCATGCACATTTGTTGGGCAAGCCCTTCATGTTGCATGAAACAGAAAACATGGTTTTAGAATTATACCTATTTGATTATACCGGGTCACATTAAATAAATTAGAGAGACTCGATCGACGATCGACTGGAGTGACGGGGATCGATATTTATCTATGTTAGAAATATCGATATCTGCCACGGAAACTATGTTTTTTTCTTACTCCTCTGCTGTTCTTTTCTGAATGATTTCGTTGCAGGATCCAAGACAGTTTAATATAGTATATAATAAGTACGAGTATTTTGAAACAAATATTTTTTTGCCCGCGACTTACAAGCTGTAAGTCGCGTGCCGCTTTGTGTAAATTATTTCATCACCACTGCTCTCAAAACGGTGAAGGAAAACATCGTGAGGAAACCGGCATGTTCTAGAACCAAAAACTCAAAGACATGTGACATCTACCAACCCGCATTGGGCCCGCGTGGTGGATTACGGCCCACGCCCTCGCAGAGAGAGGAGGCCTGTGCCCCAGCAGTGGGGACATTAAAAAGCTGATGATGATGATGATGAATCACCCTCATTCAGTTTCCTTTAAACACTGCTCCTACTCGCATATAACCCTCATATTTAGTTTCGTTCAATCACCCTCACTCAGTTTTCGTTAAACACTGCTCCTACCCGCATATAACCCTTATATTTAGTTTTGTTCAATCACCCTCACTCAGTTTTCGTTAAACAGTGCTCGTACCCGCATATATAGTTTTGTTCAATCGCCCTCACTCAGTTTCCGTTAAACACTGCTCCTAAAACCCGCATATAACCCTCATATTTAGTTTTGTTCAATCACCCTCACTCAGTTTCCGTTAAACCAAAGAGGTCTGCCTGTACAGGTGTAGGTACCTGCGCAGGTACATCGGAGCGTGTTTGGGGACAGACCTGTACAGTTTTTTTTAACATATTTGTATATGTTAAAAACACGTTCGGGTGTACCTGTGCAGGTACCTACACCTGTAGAGGCAGATCCTTCCGGTAAACCGGATGTATTATGCGTACAATAATATAATTATGTAGATGTCGCAGCCATATCGTATAGCACACCGTATTAAAAGTAGGCGGGCCCTATTGTAAAATTTCGCTGTTTTGAAATGCGGTTACCTTTCGTTCAGCGGGATTTCAATTTGGCTGAAATAAAGTACGCCGCATTGTATGAGCACTTCGCGTTCGTCAAAGCGGCTTAGTAACGTGGTGCCCACATACAAACGGGCACATCATCGATAGTGTCGATACGCTGCCACCGCTTTGAAAGTTTTAGTTCCATTTATCGTCGCAAGCAGCGCTGCATGATCATAACAACAAAAATGATGTCGCAATCGATAACGGTGTCACAACAAAGTGAAATTAATATTTAATTTAGAAGTTC
Source organism: Polia nebulosa (assembly GCA_951329385.1). Taxonomy (NCBI): domain Eukaryota; kingdom Metazoa; phylum Arthropoda; class Insecta; order Lepidoptera; family Noctuidae; genus Polia; species Polia nebulosa. The sequence continues at coordinate 28,693,130 of OX589587.1, read as the reverse complement.
AAACGTTGATAACATTCGTGAAAATGGTGAATTCAAAGATAAGGACCTTTCCCTGAGGAATAAATTTGCTGTAATAAAGTTGGTGATGACTTAAAAAAAAAAAAAAAACTTTAGTTTTTTGGAAAGTGATATAGCTTGAAATTAATATAAATTCGTCAAATACTTTCGTATCTTTGTTACAGTCAATATATCCCTTTTCAATCAGTACATCCAGTGCTTTTTGAATATCTTCCCATGCAACGAAGGTACATTTCTTAAATCTGCCCTGTAAAATACCTCCAATTCTTTAATGAGAAAGCAAGTCCACTGTTCCAGATAGGTATTCACAGCTTGGGAAAAACACTACAGGCATGGAGCAGAGGTGCCTTTTGTACGGAACCCTCGGTGCGCGTCTCTGACTTGTACTTGGCTGGTTTTTTTTATTAGTAGGTAGGAATTATTTGGTCGCTAAATTTTATTTAAACAGCAAGTCGTTATTAAGTAGGTAGTTATAGGTACCTTTCAAGGATGATAAAAAAGGGGTTCTATACACCTACACTTGTTAACTTCTGGATGATTTTTGCCTCAAATACCTATACGGAAACGGAGGAATAAGTCTTTGTTAATTTTAAGCCATGAATACCTAAAGACGTCCAAATACTTGTGTTTGGGTATCACTATGGTGGGTGAAATATTCACAAATGTTTTCAAAGGAAATAATAATTCCGGAGCAGCTTTTTATGGTTTTGGCTTTATTATTGACTCGAACGTATTTATAATGTATATTGAATTGTTGGCAATAAGTGAATGTGTATCATTACACTCAATCAATAAAACATAATATGATTCTAATACTAACTGACTACAGGAGTGCTTTACAACATGTGGATCGTTGCAGGTACCTCGACAATCCGAGGCTTTATAATCATAGCCTAAAGCTTACACAATAATTCATCGGAATATGGAACTTCAACAAAATCCTAAATTAGTATTACTTACTGCAGGGCATTCCGTCAGACTAGTCTAGACGAGGGTACTCCATTAGATATTTTAGGTACCAATTTTCTCAGATATGGAACAAAAAAAAACACTGTCATAAACTGTGGACACAATGTCATGATAAGAGAAAGGTATCTGGTACATCATTCAGCCTGGACCTCTCATAACACTGGAAAACAGTGAAATTGCGTTTTTAGACACTACTACCTACTCTCATATAAACCTCATAGTTAGTTTTGTTCAATCACCCTCAGTTTCCGTTAAACATCGACTAAATTTATTACGCGAATTTTGCCTATCCACGATCTATCCGATCTATTTATTTAATTTAAATATATTTCTACCGCCATAGTGAATTTATTACCGTTGACAAATTGTCATTTTCTGAGTATAAAAACCGATGTAGTGCGAATGAAAGGTCATTCTTTCGCTGCTCATGGAATAAACACCCTGGACTGAAGTAAAGTTTTTCCTAATATTTAACTGCATAATGTTTCCTGCTATTTATTGTTACTGTGTATTTTGGTGCAAACCAATGTGTGACTTCAACAACAACGGCGATGATGAGCCAACATACATGTGCATATTCGAAAATATTCGAAATATTTGCCAATCGAAACTGCAGCATTGCGGTGAGTGTACTTTGTCCTACGTCAATCTATGACATACGAGTACCTACTGCATTTCTGCATAGGGAGGTACGGTCAAGACTACCTTGCTTATTCTGGAGAGAGCGCAACGTTTACTCTTAAAAGTAATTACTAATAACTCACAACAAATAATGAGCCAACTGCTTATTAAAAATTCGCTTTTAAATTTGTATTCTGTTTTCATCAGCAAAACGATCTAGCGTAGTATTTAGTATTTTTTGTTTAAAATTGGTGCTTAAACTAAAAAAAAACTACCTATATTGCAAAATCAAAATCAAATCAATGTTATCCAAGTTTTAGGTATATTTTGAGAGTTGAGGAAGACTGAGATCTACCGTGACAGTGTAGTACATTAGTCCTACGGAGAATAGTGCGAATCTTATTCCAACAACTGAACACCTTTTGTTCATGTAGCGTGCAGCAACAATATTAGTAGTTAGTAATTTGGTAGTTTTTGCAATTTTTTGTTAATAAAATAAAGTGTAAAGTTATGGGTATCACACCTTCACGTAATTGCGAGAAATGCGGAATAATCGAGGACGTACATCATGTCATAAGGTGAGCCCGGGCGGCTCTGGAGAAATTTGTTTAAAAAAAAATACAAAATATGTTTGAAATCGATAATGCTCAGTGTTTTAGCTAAGCCTATGTCGGACAAGGCTAGAACTTCTTATAAAATATATTACAACCATATAATACAAAAAAAAATTGGTTCTGAATTTCTGATCGAGCGACATAATCAGTACCTACTTATAGGGTAGTTTCTTAAAATATATTTGGTCCTTCAGTTAGATTGTCAAACGATATTCGGCTAATATTTTTTCCTTTTTTCACGTCTACAAAAAATAAAAACCATACAGTGCGTTGAAACTTTGCGTGACGTCACACCATGGTAGTTTACCACAGTGTGACGTCATAAATTTTACCATGAAGTGACGATACACCAGAACTATGATGCGTTTTATATTTGTAATTTTTATTTGGTCTGGTAGGTAAAGCAAAAATACGTCGTCCAATATTTTTAGGTTATTTAACTTACGAACTAAATAGAATTATTATTTTTGTTCTCAGGAAACATCCTTAATAAAGATTTTAAAAAAATTCCCTTGCAGTTTCGATATGGCACCTGCCTCGAAGTCTTTGCGACATACCTAGGCATCTTTATAGCAGCCATCAGCGGTGGAGGAATAGCCTACAATTTGGTCCAAATCGGCGAACTCAGCACGGCGTTTGTGGAGCGCACCAGCTTCCAGGAGCAGATGAGTACTAAACTGCCGCTCCTGTCAATATTCGGAGGCGGGCAAAGACTGTGAGTAAACCTTATATAAAAAAATCTATAAAAACATAAAATTATACCATATCCTTATCAAACTGCGCGCACGATGGAGTGAGTTTTGGCGCAGTTTCTATGGAGAAGCAATGCAGAAATCTATTTTGCTTTTAACGAATTCCCATCGAATTCGACCACTGGGCGATCACTAGTGTTCAATTAACTATTTTGGTAAGCGTAAGGCTTATGAAAGCCTGCTCAATCTCGTATCGTAGGTATGTTTGTAGCGGTCGGGATTTTGAGCAATTAATTGGGTTGGGGTTGGTAGGACAAATTAAGGTTATTTTTTTTACATTTTGGTTTTTGGGGTATCTTGACTTATGTGCTTAATTTATGTGTACCCTCTTCAAAATTATTTAAGTACACACTCCTCATTGGCCATGATCGAGGAAGCTATATATATATATGTACCGATCAGTCAGTCGCGTATTGGGTGTATCGACATCAATGACTGGTGAGGTGAGTATATCTCGAGGCGAGGACAAGGCAGGGATCTAGCCACCTTAAGAAATCGACGTCAAACAGCTGTTCAGACCTGGGTTTATAGTTAAACCGTGGGCAAAGCATTTTTCTTGCTGAATAGCTATTGTCGCCCATACCCTCGACAATAAACTTAAGAAATATGTACGGGAGTGTATTGACCATAAAATAAAACTAAATTAAAATCAGTACTTCCGTTTGGGAGCTACGATTCTACAGGCTAAGATAAGCAGATACACAAGTTAAACTTCATATCACCCCTTTGTTTTTGTCAGTTGGTCTTGGATGTGTGTGTAGATTCACGTACACTTTATTTCGGTGTGCGAAACTATTTTCTTTGACAGCGAGCGCTCCAAGCTTACGCACAAAGACAGAAAGTGTAGGTACGTGTACATACACCCAAGAACAACCCGCCTTGTTGAGATAGAACCACTAAGTTTTTACCAGGAATAATGGTGGTTCCTTCAACAAGGTGGACCGATGACCTGGTGAGGGTCGTGGGTAGCTGATGGATGCGAGGCGCACAGGACGTCTTTCGGCTGAAATGAAAATTATGAATGGTGGTTATTCAACTGTTGCTTTGGTTCGCAGGAATAATGCCACTCACGAGGAGAACATGGCGGCTCTGGTCAAAGATGCGATCGCCTTGATGATAGGCACTTTCGTCTCCATCGGCATCTCCATGTTGTGCTGCACTGTCTCCGTAGCTTTCATCAGCTGGAGTGCGCTAAGACAGGTATCTAATAGAACGTTCTTTCTGCCAACTATTTTTATCTACTACTGCAGGGTACCATCCGCACTTCGTGCATACCCCGACTAGATGCACTAACAGCTTAGCTCCGTATTTATTGGCGCACAGCAAGTGTGTACAACCTCTGCCAGCTATTGTGTTCTCATTCACCTGTTACCTTCAAAGAAACAGTGAATAATAATGTTTTGGATTTGCCCGTTCCATCGTAATTCTCATCCATCGCTTTCCATCAGGTGTGAGCGAGATCAAGAGGATCAAAATGAAAAAAAAAAACAAAAACCTTCTGTAACCACAACTACGGTTATTAATATATTGGATAATATATTAATAACCGTAGTTGCTGATATTGGCGAGGCTGTAGCCAGGAATTTACTGCGACGGGGTCGAACTCTGCACCAGAGGCAACCAGTGGCTGACTACCACACCGGTACGCAGAAAAATTTGAGAGAATGTCACTGTTGCTCTGAATTCTCGCCTTTTTTTTAATAGTGGTGTCCCCATTTCCGCGGAGGTCATATCACGAGCAACGCTGTGTGCCATGTATTTTATAGCTTCGACCACAAAACGATCAAAAGGCTGTCTGCCTAAAGTGCTAGATTATGGCCTGCGTTAAGAAAGAGTAAAGACTAAGAGTTGCCTCTTAGAGGTAAGAAGACAATTATGATAAACAGAGACTCCAACCCAGCTCTGTGGCGCTATCTTTATGCCACTTATTAGCTGAAGTGCTACATAGACAATGTCTGGAGATTCGAATGCTATCTCTTAGGTATTTACTCAATATTTCTAAAGCCATAGGTAATAACAACATCTTCCTGTTTTAAGTACTTTAACAGTACCGTTTCACATTTTATATAGAAGGTAACTCAATCTTCCAAACTTATACTTTTAAAGAGATGACACGATTTTAAAAGTTTAAACGAAGATGTACGTTTTGTACAGGGAAATTTCAAATTTCTGACTAACTGACCAGCTCCTTGAGTGAGAGTGCTTGTGTATTGAGTGACTTATTTGAAGTTAATGCTTTGAATTCGTATTTCAAGGAGTTTTAAGCCAAATTTGTAATCTAATGCAAAATATAAGTTCAGACACCAACAATAACTCAAACATTTATGATACACAGATAACAACTATACGAATGAAGTTTTTGAGGGCAGTGCTTCGCCAGGATATGGCCTGGTTCGATACAGACAACGAGTTTAATTTGGCTTCAAAGATGTCTGAGTAAGTTTTCTTGTCTACATTATCACCAATGATTTTGGGGTATTTATAGCCAGATCTTTCACACAGTCGATCCATCCTATTTTAGCTAATCTTCTGTACTAATTATGTCCATTCGTATGCAGAAACTTGATGAAATTGAAGGATGGAATGAGTGACAAGTTAGCAGTGGTTGGCAACTTGGTTGGCACGTCGATCATCTCTATCGCGATCGCCATTCCTCTGGGGTGGGAGCTGGCTCTGGCTTGCATCACGGTCATGCCCTTCTCGATTGCTGCTTCTGTGTACCTGTCCAATGTAAGTATATTTTTACCAAGTTACCGGATTTCTCTACACAAGTAGGTATGGAAGTCAATAGCAATACACAATTGTCAGTTTTCACATGAATAACATAGGTAGCACCTCACAGTATTTGGGTAGTGCCTGAAAGATTTTTTTTTCTATCTCTACCTGAGTAATCATTTTTTATAATACTCTTACTACAATGCTTTTTATTTACTTCAAAGTGGTATAGATCATTCAAGCGTAAAATATTTATCTAAAATGTTAATATAAAGTCTATAATATTACAGTGAAAATGATTTACTTACCTACACTTATTGTTCATTTGTCACAATGAAAATGAAACTTCATGAAACAGCTTATCTCACCAAGGTAAACACTCGTGTTTTAAGAGCTGCTTGGGATTGTAATACAATTCCATAATAAGGCGTATTAATAAACTCTTCCGTAATACTCTCATTAGTTTCCTGAACAAGTCTTATCTAATCTATCCACGTGACAGTCGTCGTTACAGCTGAGGCATCTACATATCTTATACAGGCTGAATTTTTCAAAAATCCAATATTAATTTTCATCAAAATCGAGTCCGAGACTCCTTTGAGTATATTTCACTATTCACCATACTGTTTAGGATTTGACCATCCACGCCCACTTAAAACCTTAACCCTGTAATATACTAGTGTTGCCCAAATGCAAGACCAAGACGAGACTTAGGCCAGTCTTGGTCTTGGTCTTGCAGCAAGAGTCTCGCAAGTCTTGCAAGTCTTGCAAATACCCATTAGCCTATTGCTATTTATTGAACACGTTAGTTTAGATTTTAGATTATGATTCGCGCTGTGAGACGTATTTAGTTACAGAATTATAATCATCAAAATCATCAATACAACCCTCCAAGTTCATAAAGGTCGAGGAATTATTTAAAAAAAAAGACTTTTTCAAGGTCAAACTCATTCCTCGACCTTTGAATATCAATTTTCATCTATCATTTACCGATATTAACAATGATTATTTCGAAATCAAAATATTCGCAATTCAATAGATGCAATACCTACTTAGTTACATCTAGTACCCATAACACAAGCTCTGCTATGGACTAGATGGCGTTGTGTGATAGTTGTGGAATATTATTATTATTATTATTATTTATTAATTATCATCTCGCTCGACAGCTTTAAACGCTGTAGTGTTCGAATTCGAGCCAGTGTGTGAATGTATTTATACAAGAAACTCAAAGCATTCAATTTATACCTACTTACTGCTGAGACATCTTCAAGGTCATTTAATTTTATCCTCCTGTACCAACCTTACCAAAATAGGTAACAATTTTGTGTGCCTGTGTCCGTACTCTTTGTCGGCGAATGCGGCGCTCAAACAGTGACAAATGCTGTGATACACTTGTTGCAAACCGCGGCGTCTTTGTCGGTAAATTATCAAATAAGTGGGTATATAATACACCGACCGACCAACAGTTTATTCGCAGAACGTCACATTTTCCCAATCAACCTTGAACCTTAATTCTTTAGTGATAAAGTTGAAAATCTGTTAAAGAAATTTGACAGATTGTAGTAGCTTGATGTGCTGGCGTCTGTACCATAATATTGGCTGCCGTAGAAACTGTTACTAGACCTACTCGACTCGCTGTTAGTTTTAAATTTTGCTGAATAGAAGAATAATATAAACTTTGAAACATAAGTAGGTACCTACATAATGTTTATATAATTTTGTTGGCTATAATTTTAAGCACATACCCACCTACGAGTACTAACGTTAGATCTGCACATTAGACATAAACAAGCATAATATATTATTATAGGTAGATACCTACAAGGTATGAACTTTGCTAGAAAGTTATTCTAGGTACATTTTATCACATGGGATGATGGGAACAGATTTGTGAGTATTAACACGCTACCTATTTAATAAATAGTTGAAATATAATAAGTACTTACCTACCTAATCAATACAATACCTTTTAGGGTTCTTTCAGACGAGCGGCACGTTACCAACTGCAGATACAACTGCAGCACTTAGTTTAGTGTTATGACGATACCTACGGTTTTGATACTGGGGAACGTCTCTCAAAATCGGGATTGAAACCAAATACCTACTTAATAACGCCCAAATCTCAGTTTGTCTTAACTGCAAGACGCAAGAGTCTTGCAGGCTTAAGTCTTGTCTTGCTCAAGTCTTGCAGGGTTCAGTCTTGGTCTTGGTCTTGCTACAATAAGGCGGTCTTGGACTTGGTCTTGCGAAAATGCAAGAACAAGACCAAGACTGCAAGACCAAGACCGATTTTGGGCAACACTATAATATACCAATACATTATTTAAGTGATACTAAAGCATTGCCTTACGTAAGTTTTATCAGGGTTTTTACGAAGAAAATCTCAGCATTTTTTACTGCTGACGTACATAGCTATGAATAACTAAAAATGCTATGAATTAAAATGGTATTAAACATCTCTATTAAACCTCTTAAGACTTCGAAGAATCTGCCGAGTTGTAACGCAAAAGTCAGCAGATTGATTTCACTTATCAGCTATCTACTTACGTTTTGTTTGTAACGTAACTAAACTGTCGTTTATCTTTACCTAAAAAGCTTAGCCACTTCACAGGTTTAAGTAGAATTATGTTATTTTGTTCTAGTATCAAACGAAATCGTCGACACATGAAATGGAATCGTACAGCCAAGCAGGAAAGCATGCTGAGGAGATACTGAAATCTATAAAGACTGTTGCAGCTTTTGGTGGAGAAGATAAAGAAGTCAAGATGTAAGTAGAGATGGGAGCCTGTCATCATTATCTGTCCACTGTTGAATATTATATAGACTCCTCTTATAAAAAGCGTCACAACGACTGGTCCTCCCGCCTTACATTAATATTCTATTAATTTCATATTTCGGAAAGCACAAGCATAGCCCTGTATGTCATATGCTTAGTGAGTACCTACCCTTCTCAGTATTCTTACATAATGTAATACCATTCATTCTTCTTCTTCGCTCTTCACTGATCCGTCGCGGTCTCTACGAATTGTGTCCAATTGATGGAATAACCGTAGCTATGATATCTCTCCATCTAATTCTGCTCGTTACTACTTCATTAGTAAAAAAACTTTTTTACAAAAAATACAACCGACTTGTAAAAATTGCAAAATACTCGTAACTTTAATTTCGGCAGTCGGTGTTTGTATTTTTTTTTCTTCGTTATTGACACCGACAAGTCGGTTGTATTTTTTAACCCACTTCAAAAAAGAGGAGGTTCTCAATTCGTCTGTATTTGTGAATAGATTTTGATGATTCTTTTTTGTTTGGTAGTTCGTACTTCAGAGGTGGTCCCATATAAATTTTATCGAAATTGATTCAGCACTTTTAAAAAAATCAACATAAACCAAAAATATGTATACACAGATGACGTTTTGGTTGTCTAAAAATGTTATTAGGTACAAATTCCATGTTATTAGGGTTATCCATTAATATTTAGTTTTGGTATAACAACTAAAAAGTGAAAACAAATTTTTTTTTACAAAAAATACAACCGGGATCTAAAAATTGCAAAATAACTTTAATTTCGGAAGTCGGTGTCAAATAAACAAAGAAACAAAAAAAATGCAACCGACTTCCGAAATTGAAGTTATTTTGCAATTTTTAGAAGTCGGTTGTAATTTTTGTTTTGTTTTTCACTTAGTAGTTGTTATACCCCAGAAGTAAAATTAAATATTAAAGTTATGCCCAAATGGATAACCCTAATAACATGGAATTTGAACATTTGGAGAACAACATTTTGCGCGTTTTTTGCGTGATATCTTCGCCATTTGGAAATAGATTTTGATGATTTTTTTTTTTTTGTATGGACCTACCATACAAAAAAAAAATCATCAAAATCTATTTCCAAATGGCAAAGATATCGCGTAACAAACATACAATTGAGAACCTCCTCTTTTTTGAAGTCTGTTACAAATGTGTTGTAATCAGTAATTTAGACCTGCATCATTATTCAACTCTAGCAAGACACAAACCAATTTATGGATTCAAGAGACCATCCGCAGTATTCGTTATTATACATTTTATAGATATTATTATAAACAAAACAAAAACAACAACTCAACAAAAACACACACAAAACAAACACTCTCAACAAATCGCTGATATTTATTTCAACTACTTAGTTGATACACAGAATGTTGATAAGCTGCAATAATATTGTCTCTTTACTCGTACCTTAATTATTGTCATATAAAATTGCAACTTTAACGTCACAATAATACATAGTCAATATTAAAAGGATGTAAGAAATGTCTTTCGGTCTTTCATCCTTAAATGAGCACCAAGATAATAATGAACGTACCACGTCTAGACTAGTCAAAATTTCAACATGCCAAAGTTAATTCCGTGTTTTAATGCCATTATATCTAGATGTTTCTTTCGCATATCTTAGTCGTTACCAATGTTCTAATAAATAGCAATGATTTTTTTTTTATACGATGCTAATTAAATGTTTTAATCAGTATTAGTTCATTAGGATCACCTTACAATCTTTGATAATCGGAAGATCCAATATAGCATTGTCGATGTCCTAAGCCCGGCCAGCAATGAAGTGTTATCTTGTAACGATTTATAGGCACCGACAAAATTGTGTCAAAAATATATCTGCAGTAGGTACACAAACCCAACATTTAGGTGAAAGTTGCTGGTTATTCCAAAGAAGTCCTACCAGTAAGTGACCAAAACTGCGCCAACAAGCCCTTGAATCAGAAAGAAGAAATTAGGCGTAAAGGCAGAAGTGCAGAACTAGACCAAACCGTCTATAGTTACCATCAATACTCCTAGGTAATCATCAAAGAGTAAGAGACCGACAATTATCTAACTAGCATATTTTTGTTTCAGGTACCGAGACCTACTGCAGCCGGCAGAACAATACGGGCGTAAACGAGGCATGTACACTGGCTTCGGGAATGGGTTCAACTGGGTCCTGACCTACTGCCTTAACGCCATCGGGTTGGTGTACGGCATCCGACTAGTCTTAGACGATCGCGATAAACCGGAGGAAGAACGAAGATATGTGGTTGGAATTGTGTTTAGTGTGAGTATACAAACAAACTACTTTACTGTGAGATTCTCATCATTCAGTCGAAAAACATTAATTGCTGAACATATGCCTCCTCTAAGCATTGTCCCATCGTATCTGTGTTTCCCGTCTCCAGCAGATGCCCGCAACCTTCATTAAATCATCGGTCCATACGTAAACGTACTTTTAAAATAAATGTAGTTATTACGGATCCTAGCATCCAGGTGCTGGTATGCCTACCATCATCTACCTCGCCATTTAACAAAAGTACACCAATGATACTTCAAAAGATATATCAATTAAATTTATTAATATTCGGCAGGTACTGTTCAACGTATACATGGCCACACAATCGATCACACTGTGTGTGCCCCATGTTGAAGCATTTGCAGCAGCCCGAGGCGCGGCCGCCAGCATTTTCTATCTGCTGGAGAGAGAACCAGACATTGACAGCCTCAGCACTCAAGGAGTCTCACCTAGGAGAGTAGTGGGCAACATATCTCTAGAAGATGTTCATTTCAGTTATCCTTCAAGGCCTGATGTCAAGGTACGTTGACTATTTATAAGGTACTAGCAACCCGCCCCGGCTTTGCACGGGAGCAAAATTATTTGAACGTCCTTAATCACTCTTATTTACTTCTATTTCTTTATACAGGGTGTAACGGAAAGGTGTGGTCATATTTTAAGATTTGCATCTGCCCATCGATATGAACAACTTTCTTCAAGAAATCCGAGGAAATTCTAAAAAAATTTTTTTACCTCCCGTACAAGTTTTGATCAGCTGATGATAAGTTTGTATGGAAAGTACATTTTTTTTTTTGAGAATTTTCTAATTTTTCTTAGATAAAGTTGTTCATTTTCATGGGCAGAACCAGTTCTTAAAATATGACCACACCTTTCCGTTACACCTGTATATGATAACTTTCTACAAACAAACTTACAAACTTTAGGTAACTCTATAAAATATTCATATAGATTCATAATTTGATCAATGGTTTCGGAATGCAACAATCATTTATTTTTATAGGGTATTAATGAGACCATGTCAAAGAATCAACTAGCATATGATTTTTTTTTCGTTATTATTTTTCATACAATATAATTCGACCAAGTCACGATTATATACATATAATTATTTCACGTAAGGGGGTGTTTTAACATTAAAATACCCTTACGTGAAATAATTATGACAAGTCACATTTTCTTAGCTAATTATGAATGATTGGATGAATGAAAATGATTTACTCGCAAAATAAAGATTCGTCATACGAGTGACAATTTTTAACTAATTGAATTATGATTGATGTTATCTTCGAAACGATGTATTTTTTGAACACTCTTGTTCTAGAACGTTTTGTATTACTTTACTCATGCATATAACCTAAAAGTTATGGGACATCAATAAGTTGTATACGGACGAAAAATTTTCTTGTACCAAAATGTGTTCCTTTGTTGATTTAACTGCTTGTATAAAAATTATTTTTTAGAAAAGTGTGGACAATGATAACTCGGAATCGTTATCCATTAATTACGAACAGCTAAAAACCTAGGTACTAACTTTACCTGGGAAAACTCGGAAACTCATGTTAAAAATTATTTTCACAGGTTCTGAAAGGTTTCTCTCTCAACATAAAAGCCGGAGAATGTGTAGCTCTGGTTGGGTCATCTGGCTGTGGGAAATCGACCATATTGCAGTTGCTACAAAGACTGTACGACCCTCATTCAGGATCTGTCAAACTAGATGGAAAAGAACTGAGAAATCTTAACATTGGATGGCTCCGATCATCTTTAGGTTTGTAGCTATCCTTGTGGACATTTATAGCCAGCATTTCTGAATAAAAATCGTTATCGCTCTATTTCTGAGTAAAGAACACAATGATATTGTACACAAGATATGTTACGTTCATAGTAACCGTCGCGTTGGCTTTTAGTGCAAAGTTGCGCCAATGTACCCTACATATTATTGTAGTCTTTGCCCCAATGAATACCTAGTACAAAAAGGTAGAATAAGTATGTAATTGTAAGAAATAGCTAGATATCATTTGAACGATTGCGCTTCAATTGTTTTGTCGAGGCATAGTCTATGATAAAACGTCCCAATAATTAGGACGTTTTCGAGTCTTCACGATGCACGCGCTAGAAACATATCTGCCTCTTTTTTAATCGACTTCGAAAAAGAAGGAGGTTCTGTTTGACTGTATGTACGTTTTTTTTTATGTAAGTTTTTATGTCCGTCGATTTTCAAAATTATTTTTTTATCCGAAAGCGCTAGACTCCAGAGGGGCTCCCATATAAATTCTATCAACAAAACAAAAAAATGACGTTTTGGTTTCCTTCAATTACGAGTATCTACAAATTCCATGTTCCATGTTATTTGGGTTATCAATTCGGGCGTAACTTTCATATTTAGTTTTAGTTCTCTCGTAATAATTAACAAAGTGAAAAATAAAAAACTTTTTACAAAAAATACAACCGACTTTCAACAAAGAAAATACAAAATGTAAAAATAACTTTAATTTTGGAAGTCAGTGTCAAATAGCGACACACTAAAATACAAACACCGACTTCCGAAATAAAAGTTATTTATTTACCTATATCCAGTATTTAATTATCTGACGTTTTCCAGGTGTTGTGGGTCAAGAGCCAGTACTGTTCCACGGAACGATTTTCGAAAACATTTCCATCGCTTGTCCTGAAGCCACGTTGCCAGAAGTACAAAGAGTTGCGGCTATGGCCTATGCACATGAGTTCATCACGAATTTGCCCAAGGTTTGTATAATTTAAGTTTTGTTTATATCATTATCATTCTGCTGGCAAATTTTAACTTCTGAACAAAGTCTCCCCCAAAGCATCACCACACCTACGGATCCTCTTTTTTTTTTTTTTGGAGGTGGGAATTCATCCAATGACTTCTCCCGCTCTGGGTGGAGCGGGAGGGCGTGTCAGACTTTTACTGACTAAAACCCTCCCCTGTTCCTTCCCTGCCTGAGTGCCCAGAGGTGCGGTAACTCATTTTCAGAATTTATCCGCTACCCCTAGGCGTACACCTACGGATCCTGTGTTTCACTTGACATTCACGAAAAGGTCTTGGTGGTTTTGCTAGAAATCCTTGCGTGTTACATAATCGAATTGAAGCAATTAGGTATATCGTTTTTTGCTGATGCCATAAGATAAATGGAAGAACCCTGGGTTTCTAATGGAATGATTATTTCAGGGCTACGACACAGTGATAGGAGAGCGTGGCGCGTCGCTGTCGGGCGGTCAGAAGCAGCGCATCGCCATCGCGCGCTCGCTGCTGCGCGAGCCGGCCGTGCTGCTGCTCGACGAGGCTACTTCCGCTCTCGACCCTCACTCTGAACGCAGGGTCCAGGCTGCCCTGGACAGGGCTAGCGCAGGAAGGACTACTATCATGGTTTCACACAGGTACGTAGATCATCTGCCTAGTTTATACCTAACTATATGGGGACAACTCCCAACCTAAGCGGAGGCAGTTGAATACCTACCAGTATTTTGGGTCACCCAGTACCAATGTAAGTACCTAGTACACCGAAATTCCATAGTTACGAATGTCCACACGTTCATAAAAGCAGACAAGCTCGTAGTATTCGTCTTACCTCGATCCTCTCGAGATTGCCATATGAATATGTGTCTCTTCATGATTACAGGTTGTCAACAATTTTGAACGCGAACAGGATCATTTGTATGGATCAGGGAGTCATTGTAGAACAGGGAACACACGAAGAACTCATGAAAACTAAAGGTGATATTCCTATGTATTAAAAGTTCCACTACAGAGATGACTACTAATAGAGAAATTTGAAAGAAGAAGAATTACTGCGCTGATCCGAAATAAATTGGGATTAGGGCAAGTGAATGATGGTGAATTTAATAAACGTAATAACGAATATTTAAATGCAGGTTTTTACTACAAGCTGGTGACATCAAATAAGCAAAAAGGAGAGCCTGAGGAGCCTGAACCGCTGCCCGAGTTATTGGAGGACGAAGCAGAACAAGGCGCCATCAATGTCCCCGTAGTCCGCAATGACAAAAAGAGAGACGACAGAAGGTCACGATTCACCAAACAAAATTCAGTAGTAGGTAGGTGATCAGAACCCAGGCGTTAATATGCCACACACACGCAGTTTTATATACTGTCATAAAGCCTTTGTATGTATGTATGTCGGGCTGGTTTCCGCAACTCCACGCCCAAGACGCGTATTTTGCGTACAGATGGGACAGCATTGTCATTCGATCCACCCCAGCTCAGGCAGCTGGAAGGCCAGCCTTCCTCAAGGAGCAAGTAGAGATAGTCAAAAACACCAGAGCGCTGCTGTTACTATCTCGCTTAGGTTACCTGGGTGTCCGAAGTGTTTTGCCCTGTATGCAGCGACTACTGGGCAGCTTAGTAGCAGATGAGCTGCTGTCTCGTCCTCCTCCGTACAGGCTCTGCAGAGTGGATTGTCTAACTCTTATGACAGAGAGATGCTTATTAAAAGACCCGTGGCCTGTTGTAACGGCCTTGACTTTCCGCAACTGAAGTTTGGTCAGTCGTAGGGTTTGCTTTGTGAAGCGGTCATTAATGGAGGGAAGACCCTCCTTGGTCTGCCTACACTCGCTATGGTCAGCCCATAGCTGTTGTGCATCGTTACCACGGGAATCGCTGTGTCCTTTAATCCATTGAATGGTTACTTTGTTGTGTTTACCCACCTGATTTAGGCGTTGGTGACACTCGTATATCAGCTCAGAGTTAACTGTGTGGCTGTTTAGCGCTTGCAGGACTGCCATGCTGTCCGAGAGTATACGTACCGAGTAGTCCTTTACATTCCTAGCTAGGATGGCTGAGGCTGCCAGGGAAATTCCCAAGCACTCTGCTTGGAAGACTGTGTTATGCACCCCCAGTGGTGTGGCTATGTGGATGTTGAGGTCCTCCGAGAAGATCCCCGCACCCGTGCCAGTACCTATTTTGGATCCATCAGTGAAGATCCGCAGTTCAGCGGGGCACAGGGGGTCACAGCGGTGGTCCTCATGCAGATGGATTTTGTATTTCTTGTCAAAGACAAATTGCTTGGGTATCCGGTCGTTGATTGCTCTAGTTATTGGGAGATCGTTATTGAGTCCAATGAGCAGAGCGGTGTGTTGTACCCCAGTGATCCAGTGTTACGAGTATCAGGCGTACCGCCGCCATCGTCAGTCCCAGCATGACTTCAAGCGCTACCGTTGGAGTGGTCCTCAGGCAACCTGTGGTTGCCATGCAGGCCCGCCTTTGCATGTGTTGTAGTTTGTTCACGGCTGTGTCTAGCTTGGTGCGGGGCCACCACACCACGGCACCGTCGGTGATCATGGGCCGAATTACTGCACTATACAGCCAGAGTATAATTTTGGGAGATAAGCACCACCTCTTACCTATCATTTTCCTACATTGCCAAAAGGTGATGCAGGCTTTGCTTAGTGTAGTGTCTAGATGAGCACTCCAGTTTAACTTACTGTCTAGTGTGACCCCTAGGTATTTGACTTCGTTAGATAACTGGAGTTCTGTATTGAATAGCTTAGGCAGGCTGAAGCGGCCCAGTGCTCGTTTTTGGGTGAACATGACTAGCTCAGTTTTGGTGGGGATTACTAACAAATCATACTCCCTGAACCATCGTTCCACGATGCGTAGCGCTTGCTGAGTGAGGTTGCAGATCGTTCCAGTCACCTTCCCAGGTTCGACGATTGCGAGGTCGTCTGCATAACCTATTGTATAATAACGATTCGCGTTAAGTTTGGTAATCAGGACATTAATAATCAGATTCCATAGGAGGGGTGAGATAACTCCACCCTGCGGGCAACCCCGGGCTATCATGGCCAGCTGTTGTTCTTCCTCAAGGCGAATATAGCTGGCGAGGGCGGCACCCATGCTGGAGAAGTTTGTCTTGTCGAAGGCTCCTTCGATGTCTATGAACGTGCCCAGGCAGGTACCTTTCTGGTGAATCGCTTCTTCTATCTGGCTTACCACCATGTGAAGAGCAGACTCTGTCGACTTACCCGAGCTGTATGCATGTTGACACCGTGTAGCGGTATTGCTTTTATGGCGCCATCTCGCATCTCCCTTTCGCATAGTCTTTCCATCGTCTTCAACAAGAAGGAGGTTAGACTTATGGGTCGGTAGGATTTGGCGTTTGTATAATCAATCACTCTCACCTGGTTTAGGAATGAATATTACTTTCACTTCCCTCCATCCTTTTAGAACGTATCTACAAGCCAGGCACGCTCTTATTATAGGCACCAGTCTCGATGGCACCGGGACCCCACCCCACCGTAGTAGGGCAGGAAACACCCCATCGGGCCCAGGTGCCTTAAAAGGTTGGAAGGTTTGGATGGCCCATATATTGATTTTCTCCAGTGTAATCATCCTGTGTGCGTAGAGCCAATCATCATCTGATGGTGTTTGTATAATATCTTGCCAGTCGGTTACCTGTGCACAGACGCTCCCTGGGAACTGAGTTTCAACTAGGAGGCGTCTCGTTTCTTCAGGCGACGTGGTGAGCGTGTTGTCAGGTTTACTGAGTGTGGCGGGCCCAGGAGTACCCTGTTGCGCCAGTATTTTCCTTACCCTGTCTGCTTGTTGACAGGACTCAATACCACAGAATTTCCGCCATCCCGCAGTACCTACGCCTGGTCCTGATGCATTTTTTGTAGCTGGATTTGACTACATAATAGGCATTCCAGTCCTCATCCGCCCAAGTGTTCATGGCTCTGTTTAGAGCCTTTCTTACCTTACCGCGTTTGCGTTCTAGATCCGCAACCCACCAGGGTTGTTTGCCCGGTGTAATGCGCGGGGTAGTTTTTGGGCAGGCAGTATGGTAGCTGCTTATCAGTGACTCGGTGAGCTTGCTTACGTGTGCATCGATTCGCGTCGTATCGTCGAGACTCATTGAATCGCATGGTGCTTCCAGCTTAGAACTTAGGCTGTGGCAACAACGTTCTGATGTGCCTTACGGCATGGTACGTTGCTACTTTCAAAGGTTAGGCATCAAAGAAGTATGAAACAATTGCATCAATGGTAGCATCCAGTTAGCGTCTGTAAAAATTTATAATAATTACCCCTCTCAATTGACAGAATCGCACGAATGGATGCAAACTCCTCGAGGATCCATCACTTCGGCTTTGTCGATCGGAATTCAGAGCTTCATGTATAACCCAGACACTGACAAACAGGACCTCGAAGTTGAGGTACTTTATTATTCATAAGATTCTGAATTTATTGTCGCACAGCTTGTTGCAGTTTTCTCTAGAGTTTACTTTATTTTGCAGGAAATTATACCAGTGAGCGGATGGGAAATATTGAAGCTAAATTCCCCAGAATGGCTTTATATCACTGTTGGTTCGATTGCAGCGTTCACTCAGGGAGCTTGCTTTCCAGTCTTTGCTTTACTCTTCGGTTTTACCAGTGGTGTGAGTTCCTTTTAAATAGTTACACCTAACGTACCTACCTATTAATGTCCTCGTATGATAATTTTACGGTGCTTTTTAGATTTTCATATTAACGGATCGTGAAGAGCTGTTGTTCCTGGGTGATTTATATGCGGGTCTCTTCGTGTTGGTTTCTGCTGTCGCCGGCGTGTCTATGTGTCTTCAGAGCACTACCTTTACCACGGCTGGATTGAAAATGACTACCAGACTTCGAGAGGCGTACTTTAACGCTTTGCTTAGACAGGTACCTATATTATCGTCATCAGTCTAATAATCCATTTCCGCATAATGATCTCTCCAATCGTAAGCCATCGATCTCAAATATTCTCCGCAACTGTCATACAGCATGAGAGCGTCCTATCTTACGTTACGCCAGGAAAAATTCAAGGAATTAATAAAATAAGAATAATAGGAAGTGAATAAGAATTTAAAATAACGAAATATTTGTTTCACAGGAAATAGGCTACTACGACAAAGAATGCAACACGGTTGGAGCCATTTGTGCCAGATTAAGTGGAGACGCAGCAGAAGTGCAAGGTGCCACAGGACTCAGGATCGGTCTCATACTACAGGGCGTCAGCTCCGTCGTCATAGGTGTTGTAATGGGATTAGTCTTTAACTGGAAATTAACTCTTGTTTCAACTGCATTTTTACCAATTGTAAGTAAACTTAATATTGTGTCGACTCTGTGTTCTAATCGAAGAACGTTTACAATTTTATTGATCACCGTGTTCAATATTCTAGATGATTGGCAGTATCTGGTTAGAAGGCAAAATGTCACGACAATCTCAAACGGACGAACGAGCAGCCATGGAGTCTGCGACTGGTGTAGCAACCGAAGCTGTTGTGAGCATCAAAACTGTACAAAGTTTAGGTGAGTAATCAGCAATCACTGTTGCAGAAATACTAAGCCTAGCATGGATTTCAATATAACTTGTTCCTAATAGTCTAAGATCCCAGAGCTGCCAGACATTACTCATTTGCTGATCAACATGTAGGTACTTTGAATGTAGCTTAGGCAGACGGCTGATTTTTTTTTTGCGTTCTTGTTTGAAAACATTCATTCATGTTTGAAAACCCGACAAGGCGTTTAGCACCCTCCCAAATCATCGCTGACTTTCGTTGTCATTATTTACTCTTACAATAACTAATAAGGCCTTACAATATAATTTGATTATGAATTATTTAACAATATCTGCAAAACTGACATGAAAATCAGTACTAAAATTTAAAGAAAGTTAAAATGTATAGGTAATATACATCATCGTAAGATGCGACGCCCACTGAACGGTATCAGTATAGCCCAATCTAGCAGGTAGTACTTAGTGTTCAAAGTAAATACACTACCTACTCAATCCCACAATTTTTTTTAACCAGAAAATAAGTAATGTCTGGTGGCGCCGGGATCTTACTCTATAACCCTAGATTCAAAGCTATTGAAAGGAATTACTCTATTTTCTCGACGTACTTATCATAAGCAATTCCGCTATGATATTGTAATACCAATCAGAGAAACGCAATATCGACGAAAAGGTCGCAGATATCTAAATACATGATCTAGTTCGGAATCCACGAAATTCGATAGAATGGTTTCAAATTCGGAAGAATCAAGAGAAAAGAATACCTTATGGGTTATCTATTACAGGCATAGAGCCAGTATTCCTGGAAAAATTTCAAGAATCTCTGACGGTAGCCTGTGCGGCGGTGGCCACCAAGTCTCGGTGGCGAGGAGTGGTGCTTGGTACGGGCCTCTACGTGCCCCTGATTGCCTTCTGCTGCGCGACAGTATACGGCGCGGTTCTTGTGTCGCAGGGAGAGTTGGAATATAAAGTTGTTCTTTTGTAAGTATTCTTTATGCTGTTGTTCCCTAAATCTTCAGAAAACGCAACCACTTTTCTTCATGTAATAGTGACAACCGAGTAGCAGGTCCATCTGATGATTGGGTCACTCACCGCCATCTACATCTGCAATAACTACTAGGAGACATGTAAGTATACTTGCGTGAAATGACATGTAAACTTCATTTGTGAGGCAATTCGGTTAAATAACTCGACAGTTGCTGGAATGTGATGGCTGAAGATTGTTTGCGAAATAAACTTAGTACGTATGGCCTTTATTCGGCCAAAGAATCAGTTTTGCCATGCCATTGAGCGTGGCCATGCTGTCAGCATTTTTGCATTTATTCTCCATGGACAGCGGTGTAGATCCCGTCCCTCATTTTGTACCTGAGCATAACTATTATAGTTTTCTTTCCACAGAGTTACAGAGTGTGTCATGTTTGGAGCATACATGCTGGGCCAGACACTTGTTTACGCACCAAGCTTTAATTCCGCCAAAACCTCAGCAGCCAGGATATTAGGACTGATACAAAGAGAACCCGAGGTCAAAACACTAGAAGGAGTTACGGATAAGAAAGATTGGGTGAATATTTTTAATCCTACTAAATTATAAATTTCCGAAAGGTCTGAACGGTAAAAATACCTATCATTATGTAAAAGTTAGGTAAATACGAGTTCGTAAACAAATCAGTTTTTGACAATGATATCCTACTAATATCACCATCAATCTATTTCTTGAGAAAAAAATGTAAAAAATTTGGCAATAATAAATCTTTTAAAACAACCCAAATCTCGACTTATAATACGCAACGCAAGTTTCGAATCTAACTCATTCATTAGATCAAAATTGCAACGATTTTTCATGTTGTGCATTAAAACTTTTAGAAATATATTATTTTAACAGTAAAATCACGTCTGTAAAACCACGTAAATCAGCGAAATCGGCAAAATTTCGTGTACGGCCTCATATGTCTGTTATTACATGATTTGATTTCACAGCATGCCACCGGAAACTTCAGCTTAAAAGACATCGAGTTCAGCTACCCTACACGGAAACACCAGAAGGTCCTAAGAGGAATAGACCTTCACGTGGATGCTGGCAAGACAGTGGCACTCGTTGGGCCATCCGGTTGTGGCAAGTCCACCGTGCTGCAACTGCTGCAGAGATTCTATGACCCTGACAATGGGAAAATTGTAAGTTATACACCTGTGTTCAGCATGTGTCTGTACGAAGTAAATCATTGGACATAACTCATAAATATTATATATATAAATATTAGTTCTACTATTTGGCAGAAGGATGGAAGCTCGCCAGAATTTATTCTTTTTGCCAAATAAAAACATCATTGCACGCCTTCGTATTTATGTATGAAGTGTACTCTATAGCACGTATATTCAAGCTAGCAGAACCAAGTTATATATTCTAGTTAGTTGTATTTTCTTTTTAAGTTTTTGATCTAAATGTATCGTCAACACGTCAAGGCACTCACAGACACAGTAGGTGTACTTTTTTTGAAGGCCAAGCAATTTTCTGGCCATAAAATAACTTTATTACGTTCTTAGTTCATAGATAATATGAGTACACGTATATCAAGAAAAGTCTTGAGAAATCTTACTCGACATATTGTTTTTTAAAAACATTTGTTCTGTTAAAGAAAAAAAGTCTGATGTCTGTACCTTAGACTGTGAAAGGTTATAGACGGAGTGTCAAAATCCAGCAATCTGAAGTATCAGAATGAGAAGCCGGCTTGTATCAAAGTTATTTTGCACTCTGAAGTCGGTTCCGTTTTTTGTAAAACTGTTTTAATTTTTCACTTTTAAGTTGTGGTTCCCCATTGTGTTAACACTACATAGACATACGATTGCAGCAATCGCAGTTAATTTGCTGTCATTTTTTGAAGAGTTCCGTTGTCTGTCTCCGAAACTCTCCACCAGACCTATACGAAATTTAAATGGGACCATTTCGGAATAAAGCCCTTTCGAACAAAAAAAAAATTTTTGCAAAGCCGTCTATAAATGACGAAGTTATGCCCGAACATACATAAAATATATATATATATATATATATACGGTCGAATTGAGAACCTCCTCTTTTTTTTCGTCGGTTAAAAAATACAAACATCCGAATTGATAACCTCCTCTTTTTGGAAGTCTGATAAAAACCGCCAAATGTATAACCTTCTCCTTTTATTGAGGACTAGCACTTCGCCCGCGTCTTCGTCCGCGTGGATTTCAAAAAAATATTTTTTTAACGTGGCTTTAAACTGGTAAAAGAATTTTCAAAATTGGTTATAGATCCAGAGATTACACCCTAGAACCTGGCAACCTCACAAACTTTACCTCTTTATAATATTAGTAGATGATTATTATTATTTTATTATCCCCGAAGGGAAGGCTAGAGTCTTTTGACCATATTGCCTAGTCTTACGTAGTGTATTTATCCTTTTTTTTCAATTAGAATGCAGATATAACACATTCTAATGTTTTTTGCAGTATTTGGCAACAAATGTGTCGAGTCAGCCTTCTCGGCAAACTTCGCTGAGGTAGTCAATACTACAATAAAATTCTCAGCACCATTTTTCCGAGATCGCGCCTGTTTCAATGATTCCACATATTGTCCATTTGCGTTGACACTTGAGACACAAAACTACACCAATTTTACATCACAATATCCACTAAGAATCAATAAACGAATAATTAAAACAGCTACTGAACTTCTCTCGACAAAATCCCGCCAAAAACTCTTAGTAGATGATTTAAAAAGAGCTGCCGATGGCATTCATGGATATAGTAAGTACCAACTTCAACAAATTGCCAGTGTCTAAGTCATTATCATCAGTATGCGTCAAAACGTCATGTTTTATAATTTATTTATGACAAAATTTGTCAAATACAAGAGATTGGGAAAAAAAATAATTTATGTTAATTTAGATTACTTTTGCCAACTGATTTTAGACGAGAGCCTTAATTATTCCATATCAGTTACTTACCGTATTTCTCAAGAAGATGGGACAAATATTAGGCACAGCGACCACCAGGCACCTGGATATGAAAATGAACCAGAAGCCTACGTTCCCAGACAAAGGATTCTCTTACAAGAGAGGAACGCGGGCAATAAAAGCTACTGAAGCAGAACTGAGTTCTGCCAAAATTCCTCTGAAATACCGAGACTATTGTGCTGATGAGTTGCTGGTTTATCAAGTCTGCCGTTATAAAGAAATGCCTTTCGTAGTCAACTGCCACCACGAGAAACATGCTTATCTTTCGTGCGAGCATAAAGATTATGTAATAAGAATGAAAGAGTTTGAAAGAGAGCGCAGGTTAAGAGAAAGAGAAAAAAGAGTGAAAAAATAAATCCCCCCACTCAAAGAAAAACCAAAGATTAAACTGTTTACATTAGAGCTTCGACATAAGATTAAAGTTATTAAATTAATAGTTAATTAAATGTGTAGAAGAATGTGGTCTTTAATTTGTAAATGGGTAATGGGTAACTTCAAAATCCTGACCATCAAAAAATTAGTGAAATGTCCAAGAATATGGTTTCGGCTCCATGGCGACTGGCAGAGGTCGTGAATGCAGAAGCTTCGGCCAAAATGAGGACATTATGATATGAGGGGCTTGACACATAGGGCTTGGAACATTTTTTTCTATGAAATATTAGAAGCTTTGGATAGGGGTTACTATCACCCGTTGGTTCATCACCATTATTTATTCAACACATTCACTGTACGGAACCGCACATTATTTTTCATACTCACGCGCCGTTCATTCTGTGCGCTCAGCATTTTGTACCTATCATTAAGGTTATTTTTATAAGTACATTAATTCAATAAATCAGTGTTCAACGGACATTCGCGGTGGTCGGTTTTATTTCATCATCATCCCCATAGAATCGCCCCGGTACTATCATTAAGTGTAGGGATCCCCTACATTTATTTTTGGTCCTTCGAGATTAGCAGCAGGACCTCGTCGCGGTACTTTGAGCTAGCGCGCGCATAGCTCAGTGGCAATCTCTCGCGAAAGTGGTTCTGTGATCAAACCAGTGGGCTCTTTAGTGAGAAACCCTCTTTTATCATAAGCTCATTCTGGACTTGACTTACGCTTGACTTGAGCTTAGGTCGACAGCACGGTCGTGGTAAGCAAATCACGGCGTGACATCATCATCATCATCAGGCTCCGTGGAGCTCATCATCGGGTGGCGCGAGGGTTCAGCGGTTGCAGTCAGCATTGTCATCACGTGGATCATCATATTTCCAAGTAAGACTGTTCCTTTTACCTACCTACATCATGGAAGATCTTATTGCCCGTCAATCGGAAATTATCACCAGTTTCACTACCATCAAGATCAACTTCAGCAAGGACTCGGATTCCCGCAAAACTACGGAATACCTCAGGAAACGCTTAGACACAATAGACAACCTCTGGGGAGAGTTCGAAATAAACAATAAAAAAATATCGGAGCATAAAGATATGGCGGTCGACTATTTCCTCGACAACACGTATCAAAAGGGCAAGGATCACTATCAAACTGCACGGAATCTCATTTCGTCTTACGGCAAATCAAACAAATCAACTCAACCTGATGGCAAGTTAGACGAACTAATATCACTGCAACGTACGAACTTTAGGGCATTCACTCGGCTGGTCAAAGGTATCAAGATTAATCAGATATCAGACAAATGGGAACTTGAGGATGAACTCAAAAACATCCAAGCAAAGTGGACAATGATCGATACGCTACATTTGCAAATCGACCATATCCTAGCTGGAGGTGACTTATCATACGACGAGGAGTTCGACAATCACGAATTGGCCTACAAAAACATCAAAAGAGAGCTGAATAAGAAAATCTCTTCAACAACTCATTTGGAGAGATCGACCCCGCACATTGACATACCGTCATTTAGCGGGAACTACACACAATGGCCAACATTTTATGACTTGTTCACCGAGACAATTCATAACAACAATTCGATCACGAAAGCTCAGAAGATGCAGCATCTTAAGGGAAAACTTAAGGGCGAGGCAGAGCGTCTCATTCACCATCTACACATAT
Source organism: Polia nebulosa (assembly GCA_951329385.1). Lineage (NCBI taxonomy): Eukaryota > Metazoa > Arthropoda > Insecta > Lepidoptera > Noctuidae > Polia > Polia nebulosa. The sequence goes on along the minus strand of OX589587.1, from coordinate 28,668,033 downwards.
CATCGGATAACTACGATACCGCGTGGGATATCTTATTACACCGGTACAATAACACTCAACTTCTTTTCACCAATCACATCGAAATCTTCCTTAGCCAACCCGAAATCCAAAGGCAAACATCATTAGACATCAAAAGATTGTATGATACCTCAACCGAATGTATTCACGCGATACACAATCTCGGTGTTGATACGAATACATGGGATCCGTTGTTGGTTCACTTACTATGCAAAAAATTAGACCCAGAAACATATGCTGGATACAAAGAAGCACGCAGGAATCCTCGCGATCTACCAAAGCTGGAGGAGTTAATGTCATTCCTCGAGAGTAAATTTACTGCTCTTGAGCCCATTAAAATCAATAAGGAACCCTCATCAAGCAAACGGAACCCAAATCAATCGCATAATAAGCAAACCAATAATAAAGGTTTCACTAACAAAAATTATCAGGCCATCATTACGCAAACCTCGAAATGCACCGTATGCAATTCAAACCATGCCCGCAATTTGCTATCGTGCAAAAAATTTATGAAAATGACATCAGACGTACAATTGAAATTGGTGTCGAAATCAAATATTTGTCGAAATTGCTTATTTAGTCATGATGAAAATCAATGCACTTCGACGAAACGTTGCAAAATCTGTCAAGGTGATCATCATACGATACTCCATGAAGCGTGTATCTCATCACCAAAATCAGCTCCTCAAGCAACCTCATCATCATCATCTCCAATGACCGCTTCGTCATCAAAATCATCAAACAAATATCCTAACGTTAATCATGTCGCAGGGGATGACGAAGAGTTATTGTTGACCACGCTGTCAATCAACGTCAAGTGTTCTGACGGCAGCTACGTGACCCTGAGGGCACTCCTAGACCAGGGATCACAAATATCATTAATATCGGAAAACGCTGTTCAGCGATTAGGCTTGCAGCGTCAACGATACAACGCATCAGTATCAGGGATAGGGGCTGGCGCTAGGCAAAGCAAAGGACGGGTATCAATCGACTGTCTATCAATCTACGGTGACTATCATTTCACTACAGAAGCACTAGTTCTGTCAAAGGTTGCTAACCGCTTGCCTGGTGCACCATTCAAAAAACAATCATGGCCTCATATCCAGCATCTTCAATTAGCAGATCCAGAATATAACGTGTCCAAGCCAATAGATATTCTCTTGGATGTGAGTATCTATTCTCAAATCATCATGGACGGGCTCATCAAAGGACCAGCGCAGGCTCCGATTGCGCAACAGACCGCACTTGGATGGATCCTGTCTGGCAATGTTCGCACATTTAACTGTCATATCGCAACAAATGACTTATCAGATCTATCAAAATATTGGGAGATAGAGGACGTTGAAACATCATCATCACCCCTTACCAGTGAAGAACAGTACTGTGAAGAGTTTTATCAGCAAACAACTCGTCGTTTCGAATCTGGTAGATACGAGGTTGGCCTACCTATGAAACCCGAATATGAAAATCAGCTCGGATCATCTAAACTAAAGGCTATTGCACAATTCAAACAGTTGGAAAGAAAAATGTGCAATAACGAATCTTTTGCAGAAAATTATAAATCATTTATGTCAGAATATCAACAACTGAGTCACATGTGCAGTGATAATAATGTCGACGAATCAAAACGTGCCTTCTTCTTACCACATCATGGCGTAATGAAATTAGATTCCACAACAACAAAACTTAGAGTCGTTTTCAATGCGTCGGCGAAATCAACATCAGGAAAAAGCCTAAATGACCTCATGTGCTGCGGACCAAATCTTCAAAAGGACCTCATGACACTCATCTTAACCTGGAGAACATACAATTATGTTATCACGGCAGACATAGAGAAGATGTTTCGTCAAATCTTTATCAGGCAATCCGATCGCCATCTTCAATCAATTATTTGGCGGCAATCATCTCAAGAAGTACTCAAAGAATATCATCTTACTACCATAACGTACGGTACTAAGGCCGCTCCACACTTAGCAATGCGAACGCTTAAACAGCTGGCAATAGACGATGCCGACAAGTATCCTCTAGCTGCGTCAGCCTTAAGACAATCATTTTATATGGACGATCTGTTCAGTGGAGCAAACACCATTCATCAAGCCAAGGAACTTCAGCATCAACTCATTGAGATGCTGAAGGGAGCTGGTATGAACCTCCGGAAATGGTCCAGTAACGTATCGGACCTACTGGTAGATCTATCACCAGATCAACTCAATAACCCCTTAGACTTCAAGTGTTCGGAAACAAGAAAAACACTTGGATTAAGATGGAACTCATCAACGGATAGCTTCAGCTTTCAAAATCAATTACAAAATCATGATGAACGCATCACAAAGAGACAGCTACTTTCGGAAATTTCAAAGCTATTTGACCCCTTAGGCTGGCTGTCACCATTATCGATCAGAGCAAAACTGCTTTTTCAAAATGCATGGTCATTACATTTATCATGGGACGAAAAAGTTCCGCAACCGATTCAAAATGACTGGATTCAGATTAAGAATGATTTCAACATCATTGATCAATTTATCATACCACGCTATCTCGGCAACACAAACCAATCATATCAAATCCATGGCTTTTGTGACGCATCCGACAAAGCATATGCATGTGTTGTGTACGTAGTAGCTAAAGACCATAAGGGCGAGAGCACATCAACGCTCGCTGTAGCAAAAACAAAGTTGGCACCTCTGGCAAAAAAGGTATCATTACCACGACTGGAACTATGTGGTGCGCTACTACTATCTCAACTTATCAAGAAGGTAATGGAATCATTATCAAATCAAGATGTGGAGATTTATGCCTGGACAGACTCCATGATAGTTTTAGGGTGGATCCAAGGCGACGTGAAGAAGTGGAAACAGTTCGTAGCTAACAGAATTAACAAAATTATTAGTATCATTCCACCATCAAGTTGGCATCATGTGAGGTCCGAAGAGAATGCAGCAGATTGTGCTACTCGGGGCCTGACGTCACGGAGGTTATCAAGCCATTCGTTGTGGTGGCAGGGTCCGAAATGGATAACCAATTTCGAACAAAACACCCTTCCTACCACCTCATATCAATCACCAGATTTGGAGACCAAAAAGATTAGTGTGAACACGGCTTTATATCCAAATCATATTTCATTGATACAAGAGTTTTTACAGAACTACAGTTCCTTAACTCGTATTGTGAAAATCGTCGCTTGGATATCGCGTTTCATTACGCAAACACGAGGCAAACACACATCAAAAACAGCTGTATTAACGTCATCTGAAATGGACAATGCATTGAATATCGTTATCAAAGATGATCAATTAAAACAATTTCATGAAGATATATTGTCTATCAAACAAAAGGGGCATGTGCATCCTAGAAGCAAAATATCGTGTCTTAACCCATTTATGGATGAGCACGGTATCCTTAGAGTAGGAGGACGACTGAAAAACGCACGCATCAATGACTCATCAAAGCACCCTATCATACTATCAAGCCATAGTCGTCTCACTGATTTAATCATTGATCAGGCTCATGTTACCACATTACATGGAGGCCCGCGACTGACACATTCATACATCAGAGACAAGTATTGGATCATCAGTGGAATCCGTACCGTCAAAAGGAAGCTAAGATCATGCGCTAAGTGTCAGCGCTTTAGTCAAACTCAATATCAACAAATCATGGCCGATCTTCCACAGCCACGAGTTACCCCGTCACGACCTTTCTCTCACACCGGTGTCGATTTTACCGGACACGTCGAGTTGAAGGCCAATAAGGGACGTGGAATTAAAACCGTTAAGGGCTATATTGCTGTGTTTGTTTGTTTGTCTACGAAGGCTATTCATCTGGAACTTGTTTCTGATCTAAGTACTCCAGCATTTTTAGCAGCCTTTCGTAGATTTTCGGCCCGACGTGGAACACCAAGTCACGTTTATAGTGATAATGGCACGAATTTTGTAGGTGCCAACCGCATCATAAAGAAGGAGTACCAAGACATCATAGCGACAATCAACACCGATTTCTTCAATAATATCAATGAAATGAAGATAAAGTGGCACTTCAATGCTCCTGCATGGCCAAGTGCAGGCGGTCTTTGGGAGGCTGCTGTGAAAAGCCTCAAATATCACCTAAGGCGCATCATCGGAGCTCAGAAACTCACTTACGAGGAGTTTACTACACTCCTATATCAAATCGAGGCATGTCTGAACTCAAGGCCTCTCTGTCAGTTGACAGAGAGCCCTGAAGACGACGTTCTTACGCCAGGCCACTTCTTGATTGGTGGCCCGCTTCTATCTAGACCACAGACTGATCCAGATCACATAACCCAGTCAACAAGGTGGCAACTCATTCAATCAATGAACAAACAGCTTTGGAAAAGATGGTCAAGCGAATATCTACAGCAACTGCAGGCTAGGTCAAAATGGCGCAAGCCAAGCAGGAACTTCGAAATCGATGATGTCGTTCTTATCAAGGACGAAAACTTACCGCCCGGCAAGTGGGCGCTAGGACGTATTCAAGCAGTCCATCCTGGAAAGGATGGCTACGTAAGGGTAGTTAGCTTGAAAACCAAAAATAGCATCATCCAACGTCCTGTCACCAGACTTGTGTTGTTACCAGTAAACGAGGATACAATACAGGATCAAAATGTCAACCATCAAGACAAATCAGATCAAGAGAACCAATCAGAGCGAAGCAAGAGAAAGCGACATCCTCGCAACAACGTTACATTGAAGAACCTATTCTCCAGCTTCTTATTACTATTTTCCATGTTATTATCATCTACTTCAGCACAAAATATACCTAATCATGAATCGTACAATCTAACGTCATTAGAACAAAATCAAGCCATTTACTTCGATAGAATATCCAATCTTCAGTACATCCAGGACGAATGGCGTCTAGTTGTCTACTACAACATGACGACCTACTGGAAAGGCTTAGCCGACATCAAGAGTTACGTCAATCATATCAAGTCATTATGCAACCCCGATGTAAGCAAACCGTTTCAGAGTATCACTCATCAATTAGAGCACGAAATAAGCGAAATTGAACACTATAATATGCTGCTTAAATATCAAAGTCCGAAGAGGCTGAAAAGAGGCCTAGTAAACGGCGTGGGTTATATTGCCAACTCGTTATTCGGTGTACTAGACGAAAGGTTCGCTGAAAAATATAAGGATGACATCGAGCAGATCAGTCATAATGAAAAACATCTACAGAAACTTATTAAAAATCAAACAAGCATCTTAGAATCAGAGTTTAACATCGTACGCCGTAACGAGGACATCATGAATAAACAATTTTCATTTATCAAAAAACGACTTCAAAATATATCATTAGAGGTGAATAAGGTACGTTTTGCAAACGAAGATAGCCTTTATATTACCTCATCAGCACTAGCAGCATCAATAATGCTCTCAAATATTCGTTGGATTCAGCAAACGCTAATCGGTACCGTAACAGATATCTCACACGGGTGCATTGACAGTCATTTACTGTCACCGGAGCAGTTATCGTATCAGCTGAGCACTATCTCCAGTCAACTGAATGGTAAACTTACGATACCTGTGGACTTGAGGAATGTCAAGGATTTGTACCGTTTACTAAAGGTGTCAGCTAGAGTCTTCTCTAACTACTTAATCATCGAAATCAAGGTTCCACTCATAAGCAATTAATTGTTTGAATTGAATAAAATTATACCTATTTCGCAAAAGAGAGGACTACAATACTCGTATTATCATATCATTCTATCAGTACCGCTCATAGCCTACAATCTGCGCAAGGATACAGCATTTCTTTTATCAGAAGCAGACCTACAATCATGTACTCATGTTCCCAACGATATCTTGTTATGCTCATTAAACATATCTATAATATAAACATGAAGCAGACTATCTGCGAAATCAAAATATTCAACGAAAAACACCTATGCCACTCCGTAAAATCGTCATGTGACGAGCAATGGATCAAATTGCACAGGCCGAACAGCTGGTTGTATACATGTTGCTCGGAATGCCAAACTCGCATTATTTGCGCCAACGGAATCACAATGGTGAACCTAGTCGGCAACGGGATTATTACCCTAGGTCAAGGTTGCACATTGAAAGGAGATACGTTTAGTATTTATGCTCATAACAATTACATCAATCATGTAAATATTCATCATCACATCGAAGTCCCAGAGGTGTCCGTACTTAACAAAATCATGAAAATTTCTGCACCAGAGAACTTCAGTGAGGCAGAAGATCATCATCTCATTTGGAACCAACTAAGGGCACAGATTGACGAGGTTAAGGAACAGTCGTCTACAGATTTGAGCATCCACGATATTCATCACTATACTGTGTTGTACATCAGTGTAGCTTCGGTCATCATCTTGGGTGGCATCGTCCTGTATCTCATCAGAAGACAACGAAGTACGGGCAGCGCATCAGCGTCGCCGGCCCCCCAGGGCCAGGAGGCTCTCGGGGCAGGGCCTGTGGTGGTCGCGCTGGCAGACACGGCGCCAGTGCCAGTGGCATCACGTTTAGCAGAATCAGTGCAAAAGTGTAGTGAAGTGTTCACAATCAGTGGTGTAGATAGGGCTACCTCGCCCACGTTTCTACGTTCAGTGCACTTACAAGACCGCGATGATTAAGGACATGTGCATTTTTTAATATCTAGTCGTTTTAGTTACTTTCATCGCATTTGTTTTAGCTATCTTTATCATTTAACTATGTAATATCATTTGACTATTTAACTTGTTTCTTACTTTAATTATCTGCCAATCAATCATGTCAGTTTTCCCATTTGGGCGGGCAGGATGTACGGAACCGCACATTATTTTTCATACTCACGCGCCGTTCATTCTGTGCGCTCAGCATTTTGTACCTATCATTAAGGTTATTTTTATAAGTACATTAATTCAATAAATCAGTGTTCAACGGACATTCGCGGTGGTCGGTTTTATTTCATCATCATCCCCATAGAATCGCCCCGGTACTATCATTAAGTGTAGGGATCCCCTACATTCACTAGGAAGGTTAAACCTCCACTAGCTAAATTTCATGCATGAGCGCCTTCAGTAGTACATCGCCTCATAGAGATAAAACGAAAAGACCTAGTGTGCGTCCACCAAAGAGTATAATAATAATGGCGTCCACACTGAAAGCGCGGTGACTAGGGCCTGTGGCGGGCGTGACGGGGGGAAGCATGCTGTGACCAGTCAGTACTTTTTCAGTTAGGGAAGCCACAGTGACGTGCGAGCCGTTGTAGCGGTAAAGCGTATTTAGCGTTCACGCTAACGCTTAGTACAAAATGTATGGCGATGACATTACCTGCCGATAAGTCACGTGACAATTCTCTCCACAGGTAATATCACTGCCATACATTTTGTACTAAGCGTTAGCGTGAACGATAATAAAAAAACTGTTTGTCTACCCTCCGGAATTACGTACAATTCCGTCACGCTAGTCGCCCGCCTTAGTCACTACACTATGAACACAAGCGGCGATTTCATGTTTGATGCCGGCTGTACACGCTCCTCTAGACAGCCTGAGTAAAGATGGTGCCCTCGTCGCGTCGCGTCGCGTCTCTGGTAGCTCTCGTGTCGAGCCTCTACGCGACGAGAGCCACGCGACGTGAACGAGGCGAGCGTGTACAGCCGGCACGATATTTCGCGCCCGTCGTCTCAACCGCGCTAGGCTGGCAATGTGGGAGCACACAAAGAAGGGTGCATGAGCGAGCGAAGCGATCTCGAAAATTTTAGCACCTTGCCACGGATATTCTAGGAGGCTTTTTCGACATTGTTTATTTTAGTTTTGTAAGTTTTTGTACATTTTATTCATAGCCAAGAGAGTGCAGGTGGCACGCCCTTCCACCTCTCCCACCGCCCATGAAGGGAGGGCTTAGGCATTCTCCACCAGTCATTCAAGGGTGGTGAGGTGATAACACTGCAGATAATCTTACCTGTAACTTTACCCTATAGGAGTTGGATGGCCTAGACAACCGCTCATCGCTGACACTGCCGCGGCTTCGTCGCCAGCTCGGAGTGGTACAGCAAGAGCCGGTACTCTTCGACCGCACACTGGCCGAGAACATCGCGTACGGAGACAACTCCAGGCAGTGCACCATGCAAGAGATTATCGAAGCCGCCAAAGCAGCGAACATACATACCTTCATCTCATCACTACCTATGGTATATTTTTCTTTTGTCTCTCTGGTAAATGGTGGTCAAGCCCACGCAGGAACGGTCGTTGCTGCGATTGCGGTCTATGAAATTCTTGTCACAGGCTTTGATGATTAATACCTACCTCCTAAAATTAAGCAGTATATACCTAAAGTAACAGATCAAGGCCGAAAATTAATATTATTATTTAGAATTTCACACACGCAGAGTAGGTACTCGGAGAACATAAAGGTCATCCCGCCACTGCTTTCTGAGCCGGCTTCGGTGACGTCGTCCATCCTCTGGCATCCATTGCGTGGAAACTTTAAGCGGTCATTGTTTTCTTACGACCCATTATTTTTCCAGGGTTACGACACAAACTTGGGCTCCGGTGGCGCTCAGCTGTCGGGAGGTCAGAAGCAGCGCGTGTGCATCGCGCGTGCACTTATCCGGTCGCCGCGGCTGTTACTGCTGGATGAGGCCACGTCGGCGTTGGACGCGAACAGCGAACGGGTAAAATAAAATCACCTTAACCAGATGTCAGATTGCCCTCGTTAGTAACTAAGACTAACGAACCACGAGGTCGCAAGCGTGACGGCTGGCTGAACATGAGATCCCGAGTCCGATTCCCGGTTCGGACAGTGTCGCCGGGTTTACCTCTGATTCTCAGTAATAACTCTCTGGTTTTGTAACCATTTGGGAAAAAACTCCTTTACATGGAACTTTAAACATAACCGGGCATCATGTATTGTTTATTAGAACTTATATGCAGTTATTGACTATGATTCGTTTTATCATTGCAGGTCGTGTCAGAGGCGCTAGAAAAAGCCGCTAAGGGTCGCACGTGCATAACGATCGCTCATCGGCTCTCCACCATCAAAGATGCCGACCTCATTTGTGTACTAGACAAAGGTATATTTGTTTTCATCATCATCATCCACATCAGCTGAACATAGGCCTGCCTTTCCAATCCCCACGTTCCTATTCCACCCTCATCGAAGTTCTACCGAGGCGATGGTAACAATGTCGTCAATGTGTAAAAAAAATTGATGTGATGACGAGACTTTCAACATATATGCACTTTTATGGGGATTATTGGCCCAAATAAAAAAAAGAATGGATCTATCACGCTTATTTGTTGTTGTTTACACAGAAAAGTTATATTTTTTTGCTGTCCGCAGGAAAAATCGTGGAGCGTGGCAGCCATGCTGATCTCATCAAACTAAAAGGCAACTACTGGCGAATGACCAGAGGACAGGAGAGCCCGTGAAAAGTACTGATGTACCACGCAAAGCTTATGCCTAACCTAACCTTTTAACTATATAGTTTGTGTCATGCTTGTTGTAGAAGAATTTAGTATTAAGTGTTAATTTATTTAGTGTTAGTTGTTGCTATTTATGTAGGTATAAATTATTAGTTTAGTGTAAGACTTACTCAAATAAAAGATGAATCTTTGTATTACATAATTCGTTTATTTTGAATATTTTCAAAAATCGTCCTTCCACATAATTATGTGCTAATCATCTAACTCACAATATCACTTCATGATGCTTTTTTTTTTTCTTTTTGGCAATACCCTGTAACTTTCTAAATGTAGACAATTATGTCGTTGTTAAAAAGCTAATGCAACAAAACGAGCTTGACGACAGAGACTGAGCAGTGTTGTGGCGATTGTTGAAGCTAGTTCATTTACTGTCAACAGGTGTGCTATACAAATTTAGTAGTATTTTGACATAACACTCATTCTTATTCCTTCGTATACATTTGCAGCAAACTCGATAATTCACAATTTTACGATCTGACACATCGAGACGACAGAAAGGGCGCGGCGCGCAACTGGCGCGCCCGTAGCGTGCTAAGGTGCGCCGGCTTGCGTATGGGTGCCATTCAAGTGTTTGATTTTGTTCTGACACAACTTTTATGGAATTGTAGCTGCCCGACACCTAAAAATAGCTAGATCTAGCTATAAAGTAGCTAAGTTGGCATCACTGCCCGAGCGCCGGGCGCGTTGCACCCGTGGCGTGCCGTCTCGTTGCCTCTTCAATTTTATTTAATACAAAATATTTGAGGGACGGGCACGAAACAGATAGAAGCGGTGCGCCGATGGCGTGCCAGAAGTGCGCCGATGGCGTGCCAGAAGTGCGCCACGCCTGCGCCCGTTCTGTCTGACCTGCGCTTTAGAAACTTATGACTGGTGGCTCGTTCAGATATTTTTTGTTAATTCGGTGCTTTGCCTGCAAATATGTTTAAACCACAACACCACATTTCTCTCAATCGCACGCATGTATAATCGACTTGTGAAATACACGCGGACGACGACATTTGCTGACATAAAAATATATACACAAGTATATTTCATACATACTAATGAGAAACAACATAATATCAAAATATAAAGGTTGACATTGACACTGATCAAGAGAAACGTAAAAATCCAAATATAAGTACATAATAGTATAATTCAAGATATAAAGATGTTGCTGTTATTACAAAGCAAAACAATATAATAATTACGTGGGAAAGATGATGGCGATGGCGAAATGTTTTAATGTGATACATTTTATCACAAACTGTATCACATCACTTCGGGCCAATGTACCCCAAATAGCAGCGACTAGTGTTGGACTACCCACATGTTTCAACAAAATAACTATTTGCTGGCAAACTAATGATTGAGATGGCGAAAAGAAAAATACGTTCTGTTAACCATTGCCTTCACATAACAACACGACGCATCAACAAACCCTATACTTATTTTACACATTTTTGGTGGAACTTTATTAATCTATAATACCTTCCTTACAGATATTCTCCTGTATGGTATTGAATCGACAACGTTTAAAAGTTAAGAAGAGTCATATGCTATGCTATCCTTAATACACCCCTACTAAAAATCATTGTGTGGAAAGATTGTACTTACTATTTTCTTTTAACTCGTGTGTGTTCGAATTAGATAATATAACTATATATTACACAATACTTTCATAAAAAAAAAACATTAAAATGTTTAAACTTAAATATTTTATGATTCGGGTATCGTGCTTTCCACCCCATACAATTTTTTTTTTTTCGAAAACTGAAAAAAAGACGTAAGGTCAAAAGATAATTTATAAATAATCTAATTCGCATTACCATGTCAGTATAAAATACATCATTTATTTTTCTTGCCGCTGTCAAAATAATCATTTCATTATTTTAATAACAAATAATTACACCTCATTCAATTATCTTTTAACTTGCTATCTAAACAATGGTGAAATCAAGTTTACACTAAAATTAAGTGGTAACTAAAAAAATTACTCTAACATTCACCAAAACAGGCATATCTCTTGAAACTAAGCAACTTTGCGTTTTTACGCAAACTAAATATTTCACCGATATAATATACAACTAAATGGAAACTTAAACAAGAACATAATTTCAGTGCACACTTATTTGCGTAGGTACTAGTGTTACAATTTTGACGACACGGTTTCGGCTCCTGCGCTGCGTGTCGCGGGTTCGATCCACGCACGGAACAAATATTTTTATGACCTACAGAGATAGTTGTTCCGGGTCTGGGTGTCTTGTGTATGTGAGTATACATGTTTGTGAACGCACCCACGATACAGGAGTAATTCCTAGTGGGGCAACGTTTTTTAAAAAAAAATAAAAACAAATCACGGGAAACAAAAACTGCCATATCAGTAAATTAATTAAGTACAATCAACTATACAAATGAGAAGCTTCCTCGTTCTGCCTTAGTTCTAAACTTAACACTGCATTCTCGCTTCTATAGTTGTTGTATACAGAAACATTCACTCGAAAGATACACTACTAACATATACTTATAGTAAATACCTAATCCTAAGTATCTGCACATACATATTAGTCAAAGACAAGAGCTCCACATGCCGAACTGCCACGCGTTGTATATTGTCATTTAAAAAACCAACGTTGTCACTGAAATGGGAACACGTCTATACGAAGACCAATAGCTTTATTTTCCTTGCTAATTCGCTTGTGTTCGCCTCAGTATGGGTGCAGGTCAGGAGCTAGTCCTACACAATTGACACGCACACCACATTAACGCACAGTGTTGGGCAGGAGGAGCTCGACAATTTCCACGACTTTGTACGAATCCCACGACCAGGCAACTGGCCACTCGATTAATTTAGAATCGACATCACATCACATCTTATGACTCATAGAAACATTTGGAAAATTTAATAATACACTTGCTATAGTATTCCGGCAAACTACAGCCGAGAGAGAATTACACTATAATTATCTTAATTTTATAATAGCTATAGTCATGAAAACAGATGAACGACAATTTTCAAATTAACCTCAATAAATTTTATGGATTTATATAAAGAATATAATTATGTTAAACATACTGAACAAAAAACAACAACGTAACAAACCTAAAACGCAAGAGCGTTAAATTAAATATTTTTCCTACAAAATGTAACAGAAATATATTAACATTTAGTTTAATACATAATAGAAAGAGCCAATTTACATATTCTAACATTGTTTATATTTACATTAAAAACGTTCAAAAAGATATTAATTTGTAAATAAAAAGAAAATAAACCATTTAAACCATTAACTGACATTTCACAGGTCATAAACGCCACTATTTCAAAAACAACGTAACGTAAATTATTACCACCTAGCCACTAAATTCAGCAACGAGATCAAAAAAATGTAAAATTATATTTTACAAAGAAACATGTTCTTTCTGTGAAACGCCTGAATAAATCACAAAAAAATGGCACGTTGTTAGGTACCGAATCAAATAATGTGTAGATATTAAAACATAATAACACTTTGGTTTCTTGATTCAGATAAAAGCTATAATACAACAAAATTGTTTCGAACAATATGTACTGAATGAAGTGCCTACTAATAATGTATTTCAAATAATGACTTAACATTCATGTAAATAATCTTGTACATTTTCTATAAAGTTAAATAGTTTGTTAGTAATTGCACAGCCTTTAACACAAGAAACAGTAATATACATAAAAATCAATGAAGATCTCCTCGTTGTACGGAGCATGCGCCGAGCAGGCGAGCATGTCACACTAAAGTTAACGTAATCATATCGCGTATGTGAAGTAATACTTACACTTGTTGGCATAGCTTTTGGTGATTGCGCCGCAGCTGTTTAAAGCACATCAAATACATGATCTGAACTGAGCTGCGCTTTCCTTATATTTACTAGTAAACAAATTGGCAAGTGTACGTATAGTACGTGTTTGAACTAAATCTAGAAATAATAACATTCTGTTTAATTCGGCTCAGTGCAGCACCATTCTCCTGCTCGATGATGTGGCAGGATGGTGGTGTGATGTGGGGAGGGAAGCGGTGGCCCCTTACTGCGGCATGTGCTGGTGGTGCGCGCCCGAGTGCGGCGGGTGCTGCGGCGGGTAGCCAGTGATGGCCCGCGACGTGCCCCCCTCGTAAACTATTTGTGCCGGTAAACGCTGGTTGTTTTGAATATCCTCTGGATTCACGTACGGACCTTGAACCTGAGTTGTCAATTTAGGATAATGACAATGTAATAACGTTATGCCATACTTCACTAACACTAGGTTACACCTAAATGTAAAGTTATGGCACGTATTTAAAAACTGTGAGCCACTATTTATCCATTACATTTAAATATGACCTGGTATTAGAAACAGGCATTCCTCTGCGATTATCATTTAATTCGACTAGGTTATCATGAACGTGTAGGCCTCAGCCTGGTAAATCTGGTAATTTACTGTGCTGGGAGAGGGGTGAATGTGAGATCTAATGACTGTACCGTGTACCGTATGTACGGTTTCCAATAAAAAGACCGCAACGGAGCGCATTTTGCAATTTTTTGAGGGATATTGAAGCGATTGTCATATGGCTAGACGTCACATACGCATGGAATTTAAATAAATAGTATAGTTTAAAACTTTGATACAAAAAAATAAAACCCAACTTCCAAAAAAATGGGCAAAATAACTTTAATTTCGGAAGTCGGTGTTTCTGGTATTGAGTCTTCGTTTTTTGACACCGACTTCTGAAATTAAAATTATTTTGCACTTTTTTTTGGAAGTCGGTTTTATTTTGTATAAAAGTTATTGTTTTTCACTTTTTAGTTGTGGTTCCCCATTAAATTGTATTACTACTACATAGACATACGATCGCAGCAATCGCAGTTGATTTGCTGTCATTTTTTGAAGAGTTCCGTTGTCTGTCTCCGAAACTCATAATCAGATCTACATGAAATTTAAATGGGACCATTTCGGAATAAAGCCCTTTCGAACAAAAAAAAAAGAATTTTGCAAATCCGTCTATATGTATATGACGGAGTTATGCCCGAACCACAGATAACATAATACTAGCATACAGATGCCCCATCCCATACAAAGAAACAGTACCGCCGTAACTACGGCATTACGACTTGCACAAGCAACTTTTGTTCTTCGTTTATCCCCTGAGATACAGGTTACCACTTGGTTCAGGGGATAGGGTCAAAACATCTTGGCGACTACCACAGCCACCACTTTATATTAAGTACTTTCTATTGCGTGGGTACTTCGCGCAGTGTAATACAGCTCCCAGTATTTACGTATTTTAAAAATATAATAATGGCTCAAAAGGCCCTTGAAGGTGTAGTGAGTGAGCTAAAAAAACTAGTGACTGATCTCGCGACAAAAATCAGTGCTCTCGAGGGCAAAATAGATGAGCAAACCGCTATAATAGTTAAGCAAGAGCAATCGTTGAGCTTGTTAACATTAGCGGTTGAGGGTAAACCGAAATCTGTCCCTCCGAAAATAGTGAACGCCGACGGTGGTCAAGTGCAGCCAGAGATCCCAGCGACTTCGCAGCGACCCATGCGGCAAGTACGAGTTAATTCGACCGCTAAAACCAAAAGTGGATACGCAACCACTGCAAAAAAGTCTTCCGCTGCAAAATCCAGGATCGATAGTGACAGAGGGGAAACTAATAACCTACCCGAAACCGAGCGAATTAAGCCGATTGTCACTATGGCAGCTACGAGTGCAAATCACGGAATATCCTCAAAAACAACTTTATCATCGCAGCAGTGTGAGGCCACGAATTCGGCGGGAATACGCACGGACGACGTGAAGGACAATCGCCACGAAAATCTTACCTCCGAAGAAGGCTGGCAGCCGGCCCGCAAGCCACGTAATTCCAAACTGCGAGTGTTCACTGGCAGCGGACAAGAGAATGACGAGCTGAAAGGTGTAGAAAAACTCAAATATGTTCAGGCTTGGTCTTTTAAACCGGACACCACGGAACAAAACGTACTCTACTATTTGAATAAGCTTCAAGGTTGTGAACAATATCTTGTGGAGAAACGTGTAATAAAAACTACAAGACACGCTGCTTTCGTAATTGCCTTTCCTGAGAGCTTAAACGAGCGGATAAACACGCCGGCGGCGTGGCCTCCGGGAGTGAAGTTGTCAGACTGGTTTCCGAGGCGTCCCCGCGAGCAGCGGACGCCAGTGCTGGCGCAGTCGTCGGCTGCTCCTCTCAGTGAATACGGTGTGAAACGAAGAAACGTGAATGACTTTCAGTGTCGGTATGCTAATACTAATAGTTTAAATACTTCCCACTCGCAAACGTTAGGAAAGGTGTGCTCGAAAGATGTGAATGTGGTTCAATCTAGTAATAGGAAATGTTCATTGGATCTGTTCTACCAAAATGTTAGAGGACTACGCACGAAATTAAAAACTTTTTATAGTACCTAATATTGTGGGGTCAATGGCTGACTTGGTAGCCATAACCGAGACTGGAATAAATGACTCGATACATGATGGTGAACTGGCTCCGAGTGGATATACTACTTAGATGTGACCGTGCGGATGGTCGTAAACACGGAGGGGTCATGTTGGCCACCACCCCGCGCGGGTCTCTCGAGTTACGCAGAGTACCTACAGTTACCTGATAACGCTAGCTTGAACCACCATCCGTTCGAAATCGTATGTGCGACGGTATTTAGACAAAATATTTTTCTCTTTTTGTGTTGTGTGGCGTACATTCCGCCAAAAACTATAGAAAGGGATCCATATATGTCCATGGTGATCCAGTATATGTTCCATTTACTGGAGCAGTTATGTGTTAGCTATGAGAAAGTTGTTTTAGTAGCTGATTTTAATATGTATTCAACAAACCAATACGTACAATGTTATTATGAATACTTTGTCACCTTCTGTGGGTTCCGCCAATGTAATAACATTCGGCATTGTAACAACCGTACTCTCGATTTGGTCCTTACTACTTTGCCTGAAGCCGATATTGTCGTAAACGAGGAACGTCGGGAGTGTTTATCATGTATAGACCCACATCATCCGCTGCTGCGAATAAGTATAAGTCGTGCCCGAGTCACGGCTAGCCCTGGCGGCCCTAGACCGCAGGCTTCTACCTCCCTACCGCGATGGAATTATAGCAAGGCGGATTTCCATTCTCTATATTTAGCACTTGCAGAGGTAGACTGGAGCGCCCTGTATGAAACGAGTAATGCCGACGAAGCATATAGGATTTTTTATGACATTTTACGGGATTTTAGATGATACCACTCCAAGAAAGAGCTCCAAGGGTGGTTGTTCTCGTTATCGTTACCCAGAGTGGTTCACTGCTGACATAATGTGTAAAACTGTTAAATACTATTTAGAGCGAAAAACAAATGTTTATGCATGTTTCCTAGATTTAAGCCGCGCGTTTGATACAATCAGTTACAATACTCTATGGGATAAAATGTTTAAAACCGGTATACCACATGACATTGTTTACATCATGAAGTATTGGTATGAGGGGCAAGCAAACGCGGTTAAATGGGGACAGGCCTTGTGTAGCGACTATGTCCTCAGAACGGGCGTAAGACAAGGCGGATTAACATCACCCTTATTATTTAACCTATATGTAAATGACCTGATAGAGGAGCTGAGCGGAGCAGGAGTCGGCTGTTCAGTTAACAACGTACCTGTAAATAAGCTTAGTTACGCTGACGATATGGTTCTGCTCAGCCCTTCTGTCACGGCAATGCAAAAGTTGATAGGAATCTGCGAGGTATATGCGGACAAGCACGGTCTAAAATATAATATTAAAAAGAGCCAAGCAATGTGTTTTCGCTACGACAACAGCCCATTGCGTATACCTGGCATATTTCTATGCAACGCTAAATTAGAGTTTGTCAAACGCTTCACATACTTAGGACATATATTGACTGATAAGCTTAAAGATGATGAGGACATAGAAAGACAAAGGCGTTCGCTCGCAGCGAAGAGTAATATGTTGGCACGGCGATTTGCAAAATGCTCAAGTCAAGCGAAAATCACCCTATTTAATGCATACTGCCGGAACCTGTACACTTGTTCCCTATGGTACAAATACACGCAGCGTGCGTACAATACGTTGCGTGTTCAATATAATAACGCATTCAGATGCATACTGGGTCTGCCCTGGCGGTGTAGTGCGTCCGGTATGTTTGCTGAAAACAGGGTAGATGACTTTTACGCAGTCATGAGAAAGTCACAGGCCTCCTTTATGAACCGTATACACAAATCTGACAATGGAATATAGAGGGCCATATACGAGAGCAAATTATTTCTTCGTATATGACAATTAATATTGCAGCAAAATTTTTCTCATTTAATAATGCAAGAAATAATTTTATAATTTTGTAATAATTTTTAATTAATTAATGAATTTAATGATAATCTAATAATTTAATTTTCAAATATGTTATATGGGTCATTAGGCCTGAAATAAAAATGATTTGATTTGATTTTGATAATTAGTCATATTAAACAGAAGGCTTTTTGGCACAAATCTTTTAAGAAGACTAGGTCAGACAGCGACTATATTAATTTTTCTTTCGTTCTATTGTCAAAGTTATGATAAGTGCCGCGTACCGAGATTATCAGAACCGTATTGAGCAGGAATTCGTAAGAGAACCGAGGTCTTTTTGGGGTTTTATTGGGAGCAAGCGTTCGAAACGTAATAAAGTGAAAATAGCTGGGAATGGTGGGCCGATGCCAGAGCATGAGTGCGCTCAGGCGTTCGCTGACTACTTCCATTCGGTCTATGGCGGTGGCGCCGCGGTTGGATGCGGCTGCCGCTGGGCAGACGGCGGCGCCCGAGCGCGGTGCTAGCGTTCACGTGGGCAGCTGTCTGTCGGCGAGGTCAGTGCGGTCAAGCGTTCGGTTGGGACAGACGGGGTGCCCCCCTTCATTGTTAGGGATTGTAGGAATGTACTAGCTCGGCCGCTCATGCATCTGTTCAATAGCTTCTTGCGTGAATGCTCGTATCCAGACGGCTGGAAATTGACTAGGGTTACTCCAGGAACCAAAAGGTGCCCCAAGCTCAGACGTCAGTGGATATAGACCAGTAGCAGTACTATCACCATTTGCTAAAGTCTTCGAGTCTGTGTTGTGTTCATCTATCCACTCGCAAGTAGCCGCACAGCTCAACGACGCGCAGCATGGTTGTCGCGCGGGCCGCAGTACGAATTCGAATTTATTGTGTTTCGTAAACCAGGCCGCCACAGTACTGGACTCTGAGGCTGGTGCCCAACTGGGCGTTGCTTACTTTGACTTCAGGAAGGCATTCGATAGTGTGGATAATGATATTCTTTTAAGTAAATTTGCGAGAGTTGGTTTCACCCCAGCCCTTCAAAGATCTTTTCCAGTTACTTGGGCAGCCGCAGGCAAATGATTGAATACGCAGGCTACACTTCAGACCCGTATTCCACCCTTACGGGTTGTAAGTCAGGGGACGAATTTAGGACCCTTGGAATTTATTATAATGGTCAATGATCTTCCGGAGGTCGTTAAAGATGCTGGCTGCCTATTATTCGCTGACGATCTGAAGTTGTTCATGCGGATAACCAACGAGGCGCACTGTGACAAGCTTCAGCGTGACATCGATCGGGTGGTAGCGTGGAGTGTAGAGAACAAGTTGCACTTCAATGTGACAAAATGTAATATAATGTCTTACACGCGGGCCGTGGTACCCCGACGTCACGAATATAGTATCAGCGGTCACGTGATACCGCGGGTGGGGTCGGTGCGAGATCTTGGGGTCACCTTTTCTGAGGATCTGCAATTTCGAGCTCATGTCGAGCATGTGTGTAAAAAGGCCTTCAAAAATCTTGGGTTTGTCATGCGAGAAAGCCGTGACTTCACTAACATGGCAGCAGTGAAATCACTTTATAACGCGTTGGTCCGAAGCAACTTGGAAACTAGTGCTATCATCTGGAATCCTTATGAAACTAAATATTCTCAGATGGTGGAGAAGATGCAGAACAAGTTTACACGGTACCTATACATGAGGCAATTTGGCGTCTACACGTTTTACCCACTTATGTACCCAACTCTCTTTGTAATAGAGATGGTTGGGTACTATAAGTTGGAAGTAAGGCGTAATCTTGCTCTGGCGAAATATGTTTTTATGGTTTTTCGTGGGATGCTTAACAATCCGCAAATTTTGGAATCGTTGGGATTGCTCGTTCCAAACAGTAAGCTACGGTTGGGACCGAGGGATAATCTGTTTAAAACTCCGGTAGCCCGTACAAACGTATCAAAGTTTGCACCTGTGTGTCGGGCGGTTACTATTATAAATAGTATCTCTCAGCGTTTGGATATTTTTTCCTGCTCTTTGGCGGAATTCCAGAGGGTGACAATTAGTGTATTGTCTTCTAAGTAACTTGTGCCGGTACCCTGAGCCACGGCTTAGGACTGGTCAATTATCATTATTGGCTGATCTGCCAGACAACAGACACAAAAGAAAATCTATTGTTCGTGGTCACCGGTGACCTGCGTGACAGATGAGGTAGTAAAGGACTACTTTTATTACATTGGGTTTACCTGTAAAAATAATTGTATGTGTAGGTACTAAATAAATAAATAAAATAAATAAATAAAAGTACTTATTTCGAAATTAAGTTCTTAAAAATTGTAATTTTTCTTTAGTGGTGAGAAATAAACAATTTTTATTTCGTTTGGGCCCGTTCTCTACACCTCGCTAGATAGTGATAGCAGCGACGGCTTGCAAGTTGAATGAATTTACATAAAGTCTTACCAATATTTTCTCACACATTGAGCAATTACTGTATTTTTGGCACTTTATAACAGTTTTACTGTTTCAAAAAGTGTCACTGCACAAATTTTAAAGAGGCGAATGGATAAACTCTGAAACTTCAAACAGCGCTATCTATTGGTACAAGAAATAGAAATACCTAAGGATTCGTTCCAGTAAACATCTAAATTTAAATTAGGAGACAATTATTCCACAATTTTATGCTTAGGGTAGTTTATTAAATAAGAAAATACAGTTTACACCATATTTTTTTTTTTTTTTCAAAATATTTATGTTACTTATAATTCAATAAGAAATCGTTGCATGTTACGCCATCTATGGAAATTTATTTGAACTAATTTTTTTATGTTCGAAACGAGACCACGTGCCCGAACATACATAAAAAAATACAAACATCCGAATTGAACACCTCCTCCTTTTTGAAGTCGGTAAAAACTAAAAAACACACTTAACTGGCCGTATTCTTCTCAGCTACCCTTGCATTTGATACCCATACCATGGGAATGCTTAAAAAATAACTAGTCCGCCATCTTTGGGAGTCCGCCATATTGAATTTAGAATAACGTCACTTAGCTAACAATGCATTGTCATCAAACTAAACATGTATGCTCAGCTCAATCGGAAACCGGGAAGTGGGTCAGATTTAACTTCAAAGACTTTTTACATAGTATCGCCGCGGTAGCCGGTCTGCTAACATGCAAATATGACATTTAACTGTTTCATGGTCGCTTCCAATTTCCTCTCGCATTGCAGAATGTGCTCCAGCGCTGCTCGCTTGGTGGAAATGGTACATTACCCGTTACTGTGACATCCTATACACAGCGACAATGAACCCAAACGTGTTTACAATAACACCGACGCACGACGACGCAAAGGCAGAGGGTGAGATAAGTATTCAATGAACGTATGTATGAGCTGATCTGATGAAACTTCATTTTTTAGTAACATTGATGACAACACACACTCATATTGATGACAACACGCATTGGTATTGACACAGATAATATAATACTAGAGTACAGATGCCTCATCCTCCCATACAAAGAAACGGTACCGCCGTAACAACGGGTTTTCGTCTGGCACAAGTAACTTTTGTTCTTCGTTCGGGCCCGTCCTCTACACTTCGCTAGATGGTGTTAGCAGCGACGGCTTGCAAGCTGAACGAATTTACTTAGTTTTACCAATATTTTCTCACACATTGAGGAATTATTTTAAAGTATTTTCGGCACTTGATAGCAGTTTTACTGTACTAAAAAGTGTCACTATTCAAATTTTAAAGAGGTGAATGGATAAACTCTAAAACTTCACCCATCTATTGGAACAAGAAATATAGATGTCTAAGGATTCGTTCCAATAATCGTCTAAATTTTAATTACAATCCAATTATTCCACAATTTTATGCTTAGGGCAGTTTATTAAATAAGAAAATACAGTTTTTACCATATTTATTTTCAAAATATTAATATTACTTAAACTTCATATATAGATGGAAATCGATGCATATTACGCCATCTATTGAGATTTATTTGAACTCAATTTTCTTTGTTCGAGATGAGACCCCGTAGTATTGATATCAACACACATTAATATGGGTGAAAACACACATTCTTATTAATGTACGACCCAATGTATGATTTGTTGATAAGTAACCACCATAACATTTTCCTATACCTACCGTAAAATTGGGATATTTCAAAAACATCAACAGCTTTTGATGTTCTTTTTTAATTCTTGTTCTGCTAGCTGAGATTCTCATAGCCACAGGGGCTCTAAGCTTACAAAAATTTATTACAAAACTATGAGCAACTGAAAATGCAGCTAAAATAAGTTAAAAAAAACTACTGTCTCTTACGAACTGTTTATTTTTGTTTTTTATTCAGCTCGCAAATAAACCCTAGAAATGCCAAAAATTTTCGTAAGCTGCCAGAACTTTCGGATCTGATAAATATTTTTAGGATACTGATATCCTAATCCGGTGCATGCTGTATATTCAAATATCCATATTTACAAGAGCAGTCAGTTTATCGTTATGTTACAGCACAAAACATTGAAGACAGCAGTATAGGACGAAATATTACCATATCTTACCAATGAGTTATTCAGGATGTTGCAAAACCTATGGCTAACGTATAATTATTACATTAACTACTCGAATGTGACCTCACTCTATCACTCAAAGGTTTGCTGGGAGAAAACTCAACTTTGAGTTAAACTCGCCTTTGTACATGAACTGTGTAATGACTTTATTTTATGTTACGATTTGGTGTACAATAAAGAATTAAGAATTAAGAACTATATCTGAATTCATAATTCGAGTATCATCAAATATTGGAACAACAAGCTCTATGGCATACATGACAAAGTTCAAATTCGATTGCAACCCATTAATTTTAGGGGTTTTCCAACTGGAGTTTGTGGCGATGGATTAAAATGAACTCGAACTATAAATACAGATACATAAATTTTCATACCATCCACTAAGTTGTTTGAATCAATCTACAAAACGATGTCCAGTTACAAGATTAATTTCCGTCGAACAAATAGGTGCGGCAACAAAATAAATGGAAGATTATTAACGCGTCAGGCCTCGCGCGTCGACATAACAATAGGTTTTTAATTGTGTCTGCTAATGAGGGACTTGACGCGTTAAGTATACGCAGTATAGACAAAAATTAAGCAAACGGTTAAATAATATAGAGTATAGACAAGGAGAATGATAATCACAAATAACATGAAAAATAAAAGTCGCATACTCACGTTTATAAGCGGCTGGAGGATGCCAAGCCTGGCTAGCAACAGTTGTTCCTTTACCTGCCGAAGCTCTTCCTGTTGCCTGACTATCATTTGCTGCAACTCCTCGTGCTTTCGTTGCAACTGCTCCTGCCACAGCCACTAATTTGTATCATGCAATAAGGGTGCATAGGAAAGCCTAACTACTGAACTGAGATTCGAAGCGAAATCAATAGACATTGATATATTTTAATCATGCTTGAATCTGTGGAACAGTTCTAGAAGATCGTTAGATTATATAGGTATATAGGTCTAAGTATAGGTATGTACGCTAGGGTGATGATCTTCGCGAAATTCACCTGTATCTGGGCCTGGTCAGGCGAGACGAGGACGGGCATGGGCGAGATGGACAGCGGCAGCACGCTGGGTACTGCCACCGCGCCCACCGCGCCCGGGTACGGCGCCGGATCCAGGTACTGCGCGCCCATGCCGTGCTGCGGCGCTGGCGCCGAGTCTGCATCCTTATGCGGCTGCTGCTGCTGCTGCTGCTGCAAGGTGAATCCATTATTTTTATTTACAGTGCAACCTCGATATTACAAAACTGAAGGGAATTGGAAAATATTATTTGTTACAATGAGGTTTATAGAGTTTAGGTCTGACTTTTATTTTTATTTTTTTGGGGGTGGGAAATCATCCAATTACTTCTCTCGCTCTAGGGTGGAGAGAAAGGGCGTATCAGACTCTTACTGACTAAACCCCACCTCTGTTCCTCCCTGCCTTGAATGCCCAGGGGCGAGGTAACTCTTTCGAATTTATCCTCAACCCCTAGGCAGGCATCGGCCATGACGGGCCCCGTCATGTATGCTGACAACTCTTTGAGGCGTGCGTGAAACACTACGCGCCGTCGACTCTCGGGCCTGCTGCGAGTTACCCATTACTCGCCGTCCGCAGGCCCTGGTCTACGGTGGCCGGAAATCGTCTCGCGAGAGTTTAGGTCTGACTACGATTCGTTTCACCAAGGTTTTCACATGATAAAATCTTCTACTGTTTGCACGCAACCCACTTTCTTCGGTAAAGGACATGCCCAGTGGGGCAATGGGCGCCTGTCTAGGTGTCATAATCAATGTGTAGCAAATGTTGTTTTAGTTTTGCAATCGTTTTATTCTATAGTTTACAGAAAAAAAACTTTCACGAGGCTAAAATATCAGAAAACTGAGTAAAATAAAGATAAGTTTTCACTAAATAACTCTGCTTTTCAATATGAGATGGCGCTAGGCGTTGTGGTTATCGAGTTTAATAATGATTTTCTAATATTCGACACGCCATCGAGGCGCTATGTTTCATTTCTATACCATCAAGGGAAAAAACTAGCATGGGGGTCACTTGGTGTTAAGCAATCCGCCGCCCACAGACATCCACAATACTAGGATTATTGCTGGTGCGTGGCCACCTTTTTTCTACCCCAAACCCTGGGCTTCTGGTTCTCTCACTCACCATTCGAAGCGCAACAACATAATGAGCTGGTCCTCATCAAGAAGCCGGAGCGCCCTGCGGACTATCCGTCAGCTTACCGGTGCATCGTACTGCTCGACGAGGCAAGCTCTTTGAAAGAGTCATTGCAGACCGCCTCGTCGGGCAGCTGGTGCGGGTGGGGTCGGATCTGGCGGAGAGCCAGTGCGGCTTCCGCAGGGGGTGCTCTAAGGTGGACGCAATCATGCGCGTGCGAGCCCTCACGACGGGGGATGCAGTGGCCCGGGGTGGGGTCGTCTTGGCGGTGTCTCTAGACATCGCCAATGCCTTTAACATACGACCTGGATTTGCATTGTGGAGGCACTCCGGAAACACTGGGTGCCGCCCTACCTCTGTCTCGTGGTCGTCGTGGCCGCCATCTACCCCGGTCACCAGTGAGAGTGGGGTGTCGTGGGGTGATCAGTCCACAGGGATCAGTCCTGGAGCCGCCTATGTGGAACATCGGATACGACTGGGTGCTGCGCGCCGACCTTTCTAGCGGCATAACATACGACGACACGCTGGTCTGGCGCAGGAGAGATCGCACCAGGCGGCAGCCAAACTGATGACACGCGGAGTTGCGACAGTCGTATAGAGGATCCGGCTACTGGGACTCGAGGTGGCCTTGCACAAGTCCGAGGCCATGTGTTTGCATGGTCCTCGGAACGCTCCACAGTCGTGTTCCTAGATAACGGTAGGACGGGTTGACATCGGCGTCGAGAGGACGATGAAGTACCTGGGACTTGTCCTCGACAGCCGGTGGAACTTCGTGGAGCACGAAGTGCCGACGATTGGCCACATATTACCATATGAATCACTCCATGTACTAACGCGCGCTAACTGCCTACCGGCCGCCGGGCCGCCCGCGACCTATTTCTCAGTGGGTTGCCGACAGCTGCGAGGCGCGTACGTTCGCATAAAATTCGGTCGACCTGACGTACTTTTTATAGTTTCGAATTCTTATGACATGGCTAGTAGTGGTGTATTATGTGCCGTTGATGGATGTAGATCAAGCAAGAGAAGAGATAAAAACTTATCTTTTTTTAGTTTACCTGCTGACACAGAAATGTGAGTATCTAATTTGTTTTACTATCGTTTTTAAAACAGATAAATTGAAAAAATGCATGTTTCGTTTTTGTACTTTATTAAGTATTGGTAGGTACGTAATAACTTCTAGTACGCGTCTGAGATAATAATATAAAGGTCAATGACCTCAATTTGTCAACCATCATTTGAAAATTACTAGGCTTCAATTTACGGTGGTGTACTAGGACTCTGGACATTTTATAATCTAAGGTATGAGCACAGTAGACACCTATTACGGTAATTGTGTAAATGAAGGAACAAATCAATGAATCGTGTTTTCAGTTTCCTCTATTTCGAATTGTATTCGTACTATTCGTGGCCATGCGGAGTGGTTACTTCACTGATTATAACGTGTAGTCCCTTACTATTTAATCATTATTAAATAATTATGCTACGGCTACACTTCGCGATAACGCGAACTACACTTCGCGCACTCTCTCTCGCACACCGCTCGACGTCTTGCTGTGCAATAGAGAGCGCGCGAAATGTAGTTCGTGTTAGCGCAAAGTATTGCCGTAGCATACGGTACTACACATTGCGTGCAAAACTTTTTGTTCGATTCCGAATATTCTCTACGTTAAAGTTCAACAATCGCGAATTTCGACAAGGGAAAAAAATTATCACTATATTAAAATAAAACACCTGTAATTTTTTTTTATCTTCATTTGGGACGTATTTTTAACAATTAAACATGCTAAAACATTAAAAAGGATTTTATTTTATTTCATAAAGTGTACAAATACCTACTGACATCTTTATCGAAAGAGGCAGCCCTGTCAATTCACAAGCACCACGCGCCGGCGTGCAGCTACCAAGCAAAACTCACTTCACGCTTGTAAGGTTAGGTACATTTTCGTTCGCAGCGTTTAGCGAGTCGTAGGTATAGGCTATTAAAGCAGTAGGTAGCGAACATTTTGTATGGAGTGATTCATATGGTAATATGTGGTTTGGCTCCCAGACTAGAGCGGGCCGGGGCTGCCTTGAAGCGGCTCTTGCCCTATCTGGGGGGTCCAATCGCTTCCTACTGGAGGCTCTATCCATATGTCTAGTCTGGCACCGGTGTGGGCGCATTCCTTGAGGCGGCGACCAGCTCGCCGGTTGAGCTAGTCCCAAAGTGTCATGGCCATCCGGCTAGTCCAAGGATATCTCACGGTCTCCTTGCAGGACTGTCGCCATGGGATTTGGAGGCAAAGTTCCTCGCGCACTTCTGGGAGTGGCGCGAGGAGGCGAAATGCCGGGGCGTAACTCCGCTGCCGCAACACCTCGCGGATCGGCGGACAGCGCTCCAGCAGGATCTCATGGCGACATGGAGAGAGCGACTGTCGCAACCCTGCGCTGGGCACGCCACAATTGCGGCAGTAAAGCCCCTCTTTGAGGAGTGGCTAGAGAGGCGCCACGGCGTCCTTACCTTCCGGTCCTCATCGGACACGGCTGTTTCAGGATGTTCCTGTGTCGGAAACGGGAGAAAACGCCCGGGTGTCACCACTGTGCGGATCGCCCAGAGGACATGGTGGAGCATACGGTGGAGTTCTGCCTCGCTTAGGCGGAGCACCGCCGTGTCCTCGTGGAAGTGATGCGGCAGCCACCTCTCGCGCCCGGCTTTGTCCAGGCCATGGTACGGAGTGAGAGGGAATGGAAAGCAGTCACCTCTCTCTGTGACGCAGTAATGCTCGCGAAGGAGGAGGCGGAACGGGTGAGGGAGACTCAATAGAGTCGCCCTCACACCCCCAGCAGCAGCCACCGCAGTAGACGCCCTGGGCGTCGGAGGTCGCGAGACGATCTCCGGCCACCGAAGACGCGGGCCTGCGGACGGCGAGTAGTGGGTAGCTCGCCATCCGATCAGGACCAGGCGCGAGAGGCGACGGCGCGTAGTACTCCACGCGCGCCTCAAAGAGATGTCAGCAATACCTGTTTCGGCCATGACGGACCTGGCCCGTCATGGCCGAAACCTGCCCAGGGGTCGCGGATAAATTCGAAACCGAGTTATCGCGCCCCTGAGCGCCCAGGCAACTGAAGGAACAGGGCTCAGGGGGGTTTTATTCAGTAAAAGTCTGACACGCCCTCCCGCAACACGCAAAGCGGGAGCAGTCATTGTATGCTTTCCCACCACCACAAAAAAAAAGACAGGATCGTGAATACCAGAGTTCTAACGAGTCTCTTCTTATTGCTATTGGAGATATTTGTCTTTTCACATTCACAGCCTATTAGCAGCGGCATCAGTCAGCATCAGCTTTGACCATCAGCGTAGGCCTTCGAATTTCCGAGGATGATTTTAAGCAACGTAAAAATATACAAGTTTACATAACTTAAGTGCAATAATGCATGAGTGAGTTCATCTAGATTTATCAAAATCGTTTTGATAAATCTGGATGAACTTTCGAAAGTAATGAAAATTTCATTAAATTCAATTAAAGATGGAAGTAATGAAAATTTCATTACTTTCGATCTTTTATTACGTGTTTGGTTCTTTCAAGTTCTAGTTCATTCGACGGTCTGGTTAAACGTCAACCATGAAGTCTTCTGGACTATTATTATTATGTTTATGTAAACTTTTCTCACCGCTACGAACTATATTCACGGGAATTATGAGAATTTCTTCATTTTTATCGTCGAGGTAACGATCTGGGTGAGGTTTCCATGTTCTTTCCACTCATCATCATCATCATTGCAGCCGAAGGACGGCATATACTATATTGGTTGCTTTGCTTCATCTTTCAATCTATTGTTTTTAAATAATAATTGTTGGGCTCAACGTTGACAAGGTGTACTAACCTGATGGTGACGGATGATGCATCGACGATGGAGCACGTTTGAGAAGAAGTAACTATAACTGCCGACTGGAAGACTCACATATCATAGTTGGCGTCGGGGAATTCCAATACATAGCCGTACGTTTGCAACTATTGACGAATCCCAAAATGTTTTATTATCATATCCCAAGTTGATGTTCGGGAATCACTTTCAGTAGACGTGCAACTAGCATGCAGTTCTTACGAGCGGTTTCGATGCAGTTATGTCAACTGCAGTCAAACTGCAATTTTGCAGTTAGTGTGAAGTTCAAATGCAGCCCATTTGTTTAGTAATGCCTAACATTTACTATCTGTATATACACAGATACAAATGTGCAATAAGCTTATTAGAAACTAGCTTCTGTTTTTGAATTTTAGAAAACTATCCCAAGGGAACGTACGCCCGGGAATAAAAGGTATCCTATGTCTTACTCCAGGACATGGTCGACCCGTGTGCCAAGTTTAATCCAATTCCGGTCAGCCACTAAATCGTGAAGAGGTAACAGACAGACGCGCTCAGTGCATTTTCTGTATCTATGATTTTAGTCAAACAAATCAAAACCCTCACCTCGCGCATTGAGTCGCGCATTGAATTCCGCTGAGACGATCTTGACTCGCCGGAGAGCGATCCCGTATCCGAGCCGGTGAACCGGACATGCGAGGCCCGCGTCCAAGATGCACCGGCGGTCGCCACCGTGCCGGCCGTTGCAACCGTGCCGGTCGTGGAACCGGCCGATGCTGACTTTACCGACGCTGGCTGGAAACATAATAGAGAATAATTATGATCTAAATTACTCCAAAATGAAGACATAGACAACCTCTTAGACTTCGCGGACAAACCCGGAGCCAGCCAGTCGATTTTTTTTTTTTTTTAACTTAATTTTTTTTTTTTTTTTTTTGTCAAACTCACAGGTGAGTTTCGGAGCCTAAACCCGTTATTCAGTCATTTAATTTGTAAATAAACAAAAGACGCGGCTTTGCTGTTGACTTTTCAGCAATCATAGAAAAGGGCGATCTGTATGATTAGTACGATTACCAACGAGCGGGCCGCGCCAGACCGCAATTTCTTAAAGTGTTGGAAGAGATTTAAGCGATTTCGAAGTAAACAGTGGCACGCCGCGGTAGCTGGTCGGCTATCATACAAATATGAAATTTAACTGCTTCATGGTCGCTTCAATGTCCTTTGACACATTAGAGAATGCGCCCCGATGAAGCAAGCCGCGGGACGAGGAGTGTAAATCCTACTTTACATAGCGCCTGAAGGGTCACAGCGTGGCGAAAGTAAAGTAAAATGTCTAGTAGGCCCTGAATTTAGTTTTTCTGATTGATGTGATATTTACAAGCCCGGGCAAACGGCTATCTTATATTTTATGATAGCGTGTTATCGCATTTTAGATAAATTAAAATCAAAATATGATTTAGTCAAAATCACTTAAGCCCAATTAGCGCTTTCTAGAAAGTCGTCAATAGCGACAGAGCTAAATATCGAGATTCTGCCAAAAGAAATCAACCCGCATTCTTATTGCACCAATTCTCCGAAGTTTTTGTAATAATTGTTAGTTGATGCTGATTTATTTTAAACCTATTTAAGCATAAGTTTCGGATTTAGGGGACTACTTTAATATTGGATTATTTGGACGTAATTAACTGAATAATTAACAGAAGACTGTCACTCGGTTGTCCGAACCGTGGTCAGAACCAAGTCCAATTCAGAACCCTGAGGATGGATGGTTAATAATGTATCAATTTATAGCTGATACTATTCGTGACAAATTATAAAAAACCGAGTTTTAAAAATTCCAAAAAGTACTGATACAAAATAATGATAATAATTCAATAACAAAACTTGTACTATCGAGATTTTTTAAAGAAACTAGTAGCTTTTGGCAGCGGGTTCGCTTTAACATGTGTTTACTATGTACCCGTTTAAATATTTAATAAGTAACAACTTCACCATTTTGCGAAGGATTTTGTGTTTTGTACGAAATTTTTCAAGTAGGTACATTTTATAAGTTAGGCGACTATTACTCTTAAACTAACAAAGCTAACTTAGCAGTGATATTTTTCCTTCAAAGTTCGTTATACATACTACTGTGGAGGTATGCGGTACAGAGTGTAAAGTCCCGCAAACCTCCATTGAAAAGGGAGGATCCTCTGACCAGACGGGTGTTGTGTCTGGTCTGGGCAACTGCCCGATGGTTGATTTCGGACTGTTGTATATGTTCAAATCGCGCGGAACTCTGCTTGCGCGATGTAGGATCTTGTTATTTTAGTTCGTGTGCGGCGTCATAGATGTCGCTACATCACTCCCCTCCGGAGATCTGAGATTGATGGTTCTTGATGAATCGTCCATACATCTTGTGATGCTTGCCGGGCCAGTGGAAGGTTGGTTACAGTGAGTCGGAAGCGGAAGAGCCGCATAGTTCACGGTGAGTCGGCACTGTCTGCGGTGATGCCCCAGTGAGTCGGGGTATTGCTGTCCTAGTGAGTCGGGATGATGCCCCAGTGAGTCGGGAGTGGTGCTGCGGGCTCCAGTGGTTCGGAGCGGTGCTATGCGACGTAGTGGCTTGACTGCAGGCGTCGACCAGGAGAGGTTCTTCGACCGGCTGAAGGTGCTGTTTGCTGCGCCAAGATCGCTGATGAGGTTGAAGTTGATGAAAGAGGCTGAGGATGCTGACCAGGAATGCGCGTCCGCTGCATGCTGACGGTCAGGATACCCGTAGAAGCCGTTGGTACTGGCTGGCTGTATGACTCGTTGCTCAAGAGCTTGAAGGAAGCGATGATGATGACGTCACGCTGAAGTAACTGCACGAAGGCTGCGCTGACGTTCATGCTCGAGGGTCACCAGTTTTGAGGTGATGACGTCATGACGAAGGCTGCGCTCACGTTCATAGTCGAGGGTCACCAGTGTGGAGGTATGCGGTACAGAGTGTAAAGTCCCGCAAACCTCCATTGAAAAGGGAGGATCCTCCGACCAGACGGGTGTTGTGTCTGGTCTGGGCAACTGCCCGATGGTTGATTTCGGACTGTTGTATATGTTCAAATCGCTCGGAGAACTCTGCTTGCGCAATGTAGGATCTTGTTATTTTGGTTCGTGTGCGGCGTCATAGATGTCGCTACACTACTATCACGATATTTTTTTTTTTCAGATTTTTCAAGCCAACAGATCAGCTTTTAGCGGACGCTCAACCCGAACAAAAAATATCACTTACACAACAAAACATATTACTACACTTTAAAGTTAAATATTTCGCAAACTAATCAGTGCATAAAAAATAGTCTTAACAACTCCATGATTTTAAAAGACCTATCGAACGATATCCATAGGATAAGCGAGAAAAAAATACATCCTCCCCCCTTTACAATACGGTAGCTACCGAAAAAAAAATCTTCTTCAAGATTTTATTGTTTCGTTTTCTTCGCGTGATTAATACGCAAAATTGCAGCTTTCTAGTACTAAATTCACTAGTCTCTAAGCTATGCCTCGGACGGACAGACGCACAGACCGAAACTATAAAGATTCCTTGTCCTTGTTAGGACTACGGAACCCTAAAATGATGGTACCTGCATCACAAAGGTCACGCTTATGTTTTCATATGCACTCGTCCCGTGTACATAACAGTTACAGGCCATGATAAACAGGGACACCGGGCTTCAAGCCTAGCTTGTAGAATTACAACCGGAAGGGCAAAATACATCGACTGGCGAGACTTTTCCCAACTATATTGGGCTCGGCTACTAGTCTGACCTGATGCGGCTGAACACCACTATTTCACATGGACCGACTGTATGTCTGACCTCTATAACCCAGTAACTTAAAGACTGACCGACTCCTCGACAAAAGCAAAAGCAACTCTCGGCAAAAGCGCCTATAAATTGTTTAATTGAAATAAATTCATTTAAGATGAGGCACTAGCTTCTAACTGCCATTTAAGATAATTAAAATCAAAGAAGGACAGCTCCAGCTCCATTTACGGAAGAACAATGCTCCGGAAAATGTAGACGGAGAAATTCTGACTTTCTGACTTTATTTTAAAATTTAGTACAATAAAGATAGAATGGTTACTAAATTATAATCATTTAAAATTGAATTCAGTTTTGTAAGACAAACTTTGCTGCAAATAAAAGGAACCAACACAATTTCGAAAGTTATTTTCATGTTTTCAATTATTACAGTTTAGTATTTACTTTATAATGTAATAACTGACGACTGCCCTGCAATTTGTTAAAAACCTGATAAATTTTGAATTTCACGAGAATCATTTGAAGTGCTTTCCGAGACGCAAAAGAGTATGTATATGGCCGACCACGAGAATCGTAAATTATTTCTGATCTGAGGTCTGCTTTTATTACTGAGCCTCGAGCCTAAAACTAGCAAGTACATTTTCACAACAACGATGCATGCAAGACAACACTTATAGGTTTTGTTAGTACACAATCTTACACTAACTTGAGACAGTGGTTGGTAGGAGGAGGTTCCGAAGGCGTCACTCGCCTCAGACATGTACGAGGGCGACATGGACACCATGGCGTCATCGGATGGGGCTTCCTTCATCACCTCTGGGTTCACCTCTGCTTCGCTCACAGTATCGCCTTCCGCGCCCTCTTGTTTCATATTCTTTGCTATGTCCGCGTAGCTGAAATAAAATAAAAAACACTTATAGTTTATAAATTCCATTGGAATTGTTCATTGACATCACAGCAGATCCAGGCGAAAGTGGCGGGACGAGCTCGACACCCACAAAGATAGGACAAGTCTATATTTGTCCAAAATCGGGAAGAATGGGAAGCCTGCCGTGGTCCTCTGTAGTCGTAAGCTGTAATTTGTATAACGTAGCCTTTAGTGACCTGAAAACCGCAAGAACCTGAAAATTATATAAGGTGGTGGTGGTACAACAATAAATTAAAACACTGCCAATACTCATCATTATGAACCTCTTTTACTATGGGACGAAACCCCTTTTTTTTGGAGGGGGGGGGGGGGGTGGGAAAGCCTCCAATGACTTCTCCCGCTCTGGATGGAACGGGAGGGTGTGTCAGATTTTTGCTGAATAAAACCCACCCCTGTTCCTTCAGTTGCCTGAGTGCCAACGGCCGCGGGAACTCTATTTCGAATTTATCCAGGCAGGCATCGATCGGCCCTGACGAAACCCTGAGATCGCGAAAATAAAATCAGCTGACACATACATCGACACCCGCATCGAAGAAAGTTGTAACTTGAAAAAACCAAGTTTTTAGAATCATCAAAATAGTGATCGTAGCGTTTGAAATTTTTAAAAAAAAAAAATGTTTTAGTATTGCTGAATAATGAATCTGTGCATCAATTAATTAAAGTCAAATACTTTATTTTGATACATACAGCATGTAAGAAAAACCCTGCCGATCCAAAATGATATTATTTGGTATCGTACTGCGTATACATATACGTAACCATTCCATGGATATGAGATTATTATTTCTCCCCAATGAAAATAAAAAAAAGAAAACTTATCAAAGGCAACACTGATCGCTCGACAAAGTTCACCTACAGTTTAGTGTGAAAAAAGCCGCCTGAGTGAGACGGTATTTATGCGCCATTTGTCGCGTGCCGCCAAACCGAGAAGTTGTGCCAACAGCCCGGCAAGTACAGGGCGGTACGCTTAGAAATATAAATAGGTAAAAATAAAATGATTTCGCCGGCCGGTGGAGTGTCAACTTATGAAAATTTGTCATACTAGTGTTAAATTTCGCTTTTTTTTATAAAAATAATCCATAACTTTCGTTTATAAGAGTTACATCACGGGTCTCATCTCGAACAAAGAATATTTAGTTCAAATAAATTTCAATAGATGGCGTAATATGCATCGATTTCATAATGAAGTTTATGTAACATTAATAATTTTTTTTTTTAAATTGGTAAAATCTGTATTTTCTTATTTAATAAACTACCCTAAGCATAAAATTCTGGAATAGTTGGCTTCTAATTCAAATTTAGATGTTAATTGGAACGAATTTTTAGGCATTTATATTTCTTGTACCAATAGATGGCGCTGTTTGATGTTTTAGAGTTAATCTACTCGCCTCTTTAAAATTTGTATAGTGACACATTTTTAAACAGTAAAACTGTTATGAAGTACCAAAAATTCTTATTGGTAAGACTTTATGTAAATTCATTTAACTTGTAAGCCATCGCTGCTAACACGGTCTAGCGAGGTGTAGAGGACGGGCCCGAACGAAGAACAAAAGTTGCTTGTGCAAGTCGAAAGCCCGTAGTTACGGCGGTACCATTTCTTTGCATGGGATGAGGCATCTGTACGCTAGTATTATATTATCTGTAATTATATTTTTTTTACTATTTTTTCTAGTGCGTATCTTAAACCAAGATTACGCCTTTATTGGATTGGACAGGGTTTTTGTAACATGCTGTATGTATCTCGAAATAAACTGTTAGAAGCTGAGATAGCAACAGTTACAACCCGAGGTTTTGGACCACTTCAACAGCAATAAGGTTTTTATCTCAGCTTCTAACAGTACAGAAAGGTGGTACTTATAAAGGAAGTAAGACATTAGTATAGTTTTCGTGTAAAATATGACGCCAGTATTAAGTAAAAAAATTAAAAACCGTCAACGCTTTAAAGAAAAGCGAACATTTAAAAAACACAAATGTGCTGATGACCTTGAAACGGCTGAACTGATTTTTATAAAACATGTCTATGAAAAACATTACTGAGCATTGATTAATTAATAAATAAAGTAAATATATTTTACTTTTAAAATGTATTTGCCGATTGTGTATTTCAAGTTTGTATCTCTACTTTAAATGTTACAAAAATAAATAGACTTGTTGCTTCCAATTTCTTTTTGGAATTGAAATTATTTATTGTAGATTATTTTCAAGTCCTTTGTTTCTAAAAATAATACTAGACATAAAAATAAAATTGCAGTTATTTAACAAACAATGGATTCTAGAACAGTGGAATGGAATTATAAAAAAGTAGTTTTTATTTCTTTTATTTATTGTTTTTATAATATATATTTTTTATTTTATAATTTATAAAGAATGGAAGAGAAGGGCGACAAAGGCGGTTGAAGTTTCCAGAGCTAAAAGTTATATGACTTACTGAACATCCCTAGAGGCCAGAAGAAACTGTAGCACATTATAAAAGTAAGAGAAAACAGAACGAGAGATATAATCTATACAAAATGTATGAAAGATGAAACCGGTAAAGTCTGGTCGAAAGATGACGAAATAAAAGAGCGATGGAAGGTTTATTTTGAAAGATGAACGAAGACAATGAATGGAATGGTGTGCTCAATGAGGTACAAGTAAATATGGGTTTGGCGAGAGAAATTAGCATGGACGAAGTAAGAAAGGTAGTTCAATGTATGAAAAATGGAAAGGCCATGGGCCCAGATGACATACCAGTAGAAGTATGGAAGTGTTTAAAAGAGGATGGATGTATGTGGCAGACTTTATTTTTCAATAAGTTGTTGTATGAATAAGTGATCCCACAAGAATGGTGCAATAGTTCGCTAGTGCCCATCTTCAAGAATAAAGGTGATGCAGGACTGCAACAACTATCGAGGGATACAGCTCATGTCACATAGTATGAAAGTATGGGAGAAACTGATAGAGAAAAGATTGCGAGAGGAAAGTGAGATTACCCCGAACCAGTTTGGGTTTATGTCAGGTCGAGGGACAATGGACGCCACCTTTGCTCTCCGTCAATTGTGCGAGAAGTACAGACGTGTGCACAAGAACTTGCACATGGTGTTCATTGATCTTGAGAAAGCGTATGATAGGGTACCTCGGGATGTGTTGTGGCGGGCCTTCAAAGAGAAAGGTTTGCCTGGGAAGTATTTTGAGTAGATTCGTGCTATGTACAAACAATCTAGTACCTACGTCCGGTCAGCTGCTGGCAACACCGATGAGTTCAGTGTGGCTAGGCTTGCATCAAGGGTCGGTTATAAGTCCTTACCTCTTCCTGTTGATTATGGACGCTCTTACGTCAGAAATACAGGAGCAGGCACCCTGACGCATGCTGTTTACCGACGACATTGTTCTGATCGGTGAAGATGGACCTCAGATCCAGAGCAGATTGGAGAAATGGCAACAAAAGCTGCAGAAAGTTGGCTTGAAAATCAGAAGAACCAAAACTGAATACATGTTCTGCGATTTCGGCGGTCTCTCCAGTTCTGAAGCTATAGCGCTAGATGGCGCGCTTCTGCCAGTCTGCTCCGATTTTCGGTATCTCGGTACACTCGTGCAAAGCGATGGCGAAATAGATCGGACTGTTACGCACCGAATTAACACTGGATGAATAAAATGGCGGCGGGTCACCGGGACTATCCGCGACTCCCGCATCTCCCTTAAACTTAAGGGGAAGATTTTTAAAACAATGGTCAAACCTGCTGTCTTGTATGGTTCAGAATGTTGGGCCACAAAAGGGATGAATGAAAAGCAATCGCATGCAACTGAGATGAGAATGCTAAGAGCGATGTGTGGTGTTACGCGCATGGATAGAATTAGAAATGAGTATATAAGAGAAAGTCTGAAAGTGGCACCGCTGACTGAAAAGTTGTGTGTAAATCGGTTGTCGTGGTATGGGCATGTGATGCGGAGGAATTAAGAAAATGTCGAGAGGAAAGGTTTGTGTATGGATGTGGATGGCTATAAGAGTAGGGGAAGGCCAAAGAAACGACGGTGGATGGACTGTGTGAAAGAGGATATGGGTAAAAAGGGGGGTGACTACAGAGATGACGACTAATATAGGAGTAATGGAAGAAAAAAACATTTTGCGCCGACCCCAAATAAATTGGGATAAGGCCAGGCGAATGAACGATATTGTTTTTATAATGTTTGAACAGAAACAAATGAAAAAATACGTAACAGAACAAACTACTCGTTCAAAGGCGTCCTTTCACATAGTTTGGGAACAACACAGAAAAAGCATCTTTTTGCAATGTTTTGAACAACACAGAAATAGCGTCTTTTCGCGATCACACAAAATTGAGCAGAGCCTTTAGACAAAATACTTTTCTGTTAACGTTAACGCTTCGTGCAAAATGTATGGCAAAGACATAACTGGGCGTGAGTCACGTGACAGTTCTCTGTCTAACGCTTCGTGCAAAACGTCGTTGCCATACATTTTGCACGAAGCGTTAGCGTTAACGTTAACAGACATGTATTTTGGCTAAGGCGGCAGATCGGAGGAGTGAACTCGACTTCGACTGTGTAGCGCTTTTATTAGGACTTAAAGAGCACCGAAATCCAAAACAAGCGAGTACCTATCAAAGCAAATTGCGCCAACACACGAAAAATGTGTATTGTTTGTCTGTCATATAATAGCCAGTGTCGCCAGTATAAAAAAATGCAACTTCTATATTATAAACTAATAGGGGTAGTGACCTCTATCTTATTAAAAATTAACTAACGTTTGAAATCTTTTAGTATTTTCGTAAAAGATGTCGCTAGTTTCTGAGCAAATCATTAGGCATCGCTTTTTGTTGGAGTGCCACCCCCTGCTGCACCGTGCCTTTCTCAGAAACTACTGTGCCAAAATATTGAAGAAAATAGTTCTTTACTTACAGATTACTGAAAAACCTGTCTTTATTTAAAAATACACTTCTGGACACATCTATTGGCCCACCTTAGAGTTTAGGTTTCGATGGCCCCTACCGAAATATGATTGCTAGATTGAACAAAAACTGTTGATGCAGTTTTAAACCTGATACATTTTACCATCTTTTTCGATCGTATTGTTTTAAATTTGAATTCAGAATACCATACGACATGGAGCTACGCCTAACAAGTCGGATATGCGCCTTGTTAAAGGCAATTGATTTTTGAATAAAAAACATGTTTTATCAAATAAAGGTTTAATTTAATAACGCGTGTTGCCTCCATGGGCATCTACCACAGCTCTCATACGATTAGGCATAGAGTTTATCAACCGCTCTATGAAATTTTGAGGGATCATCTCCCATTCCTCTTCTATGGCAGTTTTCAACTCCTGCATTGTCTGGGCAACTGGCTGACGAGCCCTAACACGTCTTTTTAGCTCGTCCCACATGTGCTCAATGGGGTTCATGTCTGGGCTTCTGGCTGGCCAGTCCATAACTGTGATGTTCACATCCCGAAGATATTCCCTGACGATGCCGGCCGCATGGGCTCTTGCATTATCATGCATAAAAAGGAAATTTGGGCCCACATAGTCCGCGTATGGTATCACGTGAGGTTCGAAGCACTCACGAATCTACCTTTCAGCATTTAATGTTGGCAGCCGTGGTCCTGTAACAACCTCAAGTTGAGTTTTGCCGCTCGCGGATATACCGCCCCAGACAGTCCATGAGCCACCGCCATAAGCAACCCTCTCTTCAAAGCAGCATTGTGCGAAACGCTCTCCCTTACGTCGGTAGACCTTCTTCCTTCCATCATTGCCATGTAACACAATTTTAGACTCATCAGAAAAGAGTACACGGCTCCAATCTTGCTGTGTCCAATTTAAATGACTGCGTGCGAAATGAAGGCGCGCTGTTCGGTGGGCTCGCGTTAGTTTGGGCCCATTAGCTGGCTTGTGTGGTACCATATCGCGTTCTTTTAACCTTCTCCGAACAGTTCGAGCGCTCACAGATACTCCGTGGAAGTCGCGAAGTTGGTTTTGTATCTCAATGGAGGTAAGGTGACGATTTCTCAAGCTGGTCGTCACGATGAATCGATCCTGCCTATCAGTTGTGACCCGAGATCGTGGCCTTCCTTGGCGACGAACAGAGCCGCCAGTCTCTAGGTACCTCCGATAAACATTTCGGACCGCAGATCGACTTAAATTAAGTTGAACACTCACGTTTCTTTGGCTGTGTCCGGCCTGAATAAGTGCCACAGCTTGGGCGGCGACTTCAGGTGAAGTATCTATAGATTATTGATAGAATCTCACCTTAATGTTAAGAATAAGTAATGTTTGTTGCAAAACCAAAGATATCAATCACTTTTTCAAGAATTAAATCCAAGTAAACCAATAAAACCAAGTTTTCTTAGTATTCGATTGTTTGATATCAACAAACAGGCTCCAAATTGTCTTTTGTTTCTTTAAATTCTGTGTTCGA
Source organism: Polia nebulosa (assembly GCA_951329385.1). Taxonomy (NCBI): domain Eukaryota; kingdom Metazoa; phylum Arthropoda; class Insecta; order Lepidoptera; family Noctuidae; genus Polia; species Polia nebulosa. The sequence goes on along the minus strand of OX589587.1, from coordinate 28,628,607 downwards.
AATTCAAAAAAAGACTATTGAATGAAATTGTGAATGTGCCAGGTTCAAAACTGCTTAAAAACTTTTTGCTCGACCTAATACAAAATTTTAGCTAGGACCAAACGAAACTGAAAATACAAGGTGGGCCAATAGATGTGTCCAGAAGTGTATATTCGTTCGGCATTCCGACTTTATAATATATCGGTTTATATAACGATCTTGGTGCATTACAATTCAGCCGTGATAAAGCAGAATCTCTATTTACGATCTGACACATCTGTTGTGATTCGTCAGAGACATACCGTATGAGATTTTACGTCCAAATTCAATAGTTAACCTATTTATATATACTTAAAGTTGAAAACTATTAAGAAGAGTAATTCGAAATGCTTCCGTTTCCTCTGAAGTCAACATGACACTTACTACTTTTTCAAATGGCTATCTCAGAAACTACTTAAGTTAGAGATTCGTCGATATTATTGTCGTGAAGCTTTTATCACGGAGTATACGAATAGTGGTACGAGTAACTTGAGAAATTGCCTTCTTCGATGCGAGTGTCAACAATTACGTTTACATAACTTGACAAACTGTACTAAACAGCTGACTTTTTTCGCGAGTTCAGTACTCCCATTGTAAAAGTTGTTCATGATGAGTATTGCCAGTATTTTCATATTATCGTAATATCGTCTCCACCTTGTATGCTATGCGAGAGTAAAACTCAGTCAACTCAAGAACAAAATTTGAAAGACCTTGGATGACCACAATATAGAAACCCGTAGCAGTTACCGGATATTGCTATCGCAGACAGACAAAGCTATAAACATTCACGAAGGCACAAAGACAAAAATAATTTGTTCGCAGAATCGAAATTGCGTCAACAACATTCGCTTGAAACTTTTACGGAAACATGGATGAATGATAAAATTGTTAAATCACAGATGAAATTTCAATAAAGCTATAAATATTACTATTAAAAGTTTAGAGTGTTTACTCACGATATGGTGGTGGTCCGATCAGAAGCAGACATTCTCGCCTACTGCTGCACAAACGCAAGCAACTCAAGGAGCATTTACCAATTGAAGGACATCGGCGCAACGCAACGGCGCAGTGGAAATTTTTAAACGCGAGCGTCAATAGCGAACTAAATTATAATCTTTAAAAGGATAATGGACAAGGACAATCTTCAAATATCTTTTCTTTGTCCCTCAATAGAATCCTTCGGTATTGTGGTCTGGAGGTGACTAAAATGTCAAATAAATCAAATTCAACGTACACCACGCCTGGTTTATTACTAACCATACACGTTGCATATTCTTAGTCTCGAAGGGTAGAGAGAGCACAAATATTTTTCTCCATGAGAATGGAGAAAACTGCATAACATATTAATGAATGAAGACAAGGATGTGTCGAATGTAGAATAGACGCACAGCTGTTATATGCTTAGCGTCAATTTTTGTGCCACACTGCCAACTTCCAATCTCCGGGCAGCCACTGAGAAATTCCAAATGGAAAAACCCAATTACCTTCCTTTCCCAATTACGGAAATCGAGCCTGGGATCGTACGCTCAGCAGTCTCAATTGGCACCACGATATCAACGGGGCAGTTTATCTACTAAACAGTAACGACAGTTTTCTTGTAACTGAATTCCTAAAATGAATATGGATTTGGTAAAAAAAAATGGTTAGACTTTAAGATAAGAAGACCACTCCATGATGTACTCAGGCCATCAAACACGTAGTGTTAAGCAAATTGGGTACAAAATCACAACCACCTGACTGCATGAAAAAATCCCTATCGACAACCCGGATGTGAACTAATTCACTAGACTTACATTGATTGAATACGAGGCTTATAGCATTCATGTATGTTTATGTTATTTAATCCATTTTTCTGTAATGTGCGTTATATCTGTGCAGAATAAATTATTTTTCTTTCTTTCTTTCTAATACAGAACTTTATATTAATATGAAGTCCTAACTAATATTAGGTTCCAACCTATGAAATTTGCGTTTTTTTTTCTCACAAATAGAGAACCTCGTCACTTCTATGAATTAAAATATTCATCAATTGCGTGATATTCTATCGAATAATGGCCGTCATAGACAACTGCCGATACTAAAAAAAACCTTATTACTTATAGTTTTATACAAAAAAAAAAAAAAAAAACCTTAAACTGACTCCTCTTTTTGTAAGCAGAAATGAAACCACTATTTGTTTTAACTTAGAAAAAACTTATTTTTGTTGCTTAATCTAAGTGGCATACGTTATTTTAGTTTTTAAACATTATTGCATAAAAGTTTTTAAACATAGTGTTTTTAGTTGTAAAATAAATTGAGAAAATGTTAGCATGAAAAATGCAACTTCTTTAAAATTCTTCTAAACGCTGATTTCATAGGTGGGGGACCTAATATTACAAATGCGAATGTGAATTTATTTGTTTGTTAGAGTCTGGCAAACGAAAGTAGAACTCGAATTTTTTGCAATTTTTTTTATATGGCAATTCTATACTAATATCAACCAGGAGAACCACGAGGAACCCGTGGCTAAAGTAATAACAGCCGCACGGGTCGATCTATCAGGTTAAACTACGCATTGGGCGCGAGTTGGTCCATGGATGGGTGACCATACCATCTTTACATACCGAGACTCCTCCGTGCCTCGGAAAGCACGTTAAGCCGTTGGTCGCGGCTGTCAATCGTGGATCTTTGACAGTCGTTACGGGTCGTCAGAAGCCAGAAACTCTGACAACCAGTCTTACCAAGGGGTATCGTATTACCCAGTAACTGGGTTGTGGAGGTCAGTTAGGCAGTCGCTGCATGTAAAATACTGGTATTCAGATGAATCCGGTTAGACTGGAAGCCGACCCCGAGATAGTTGGGAAAAAGGCTGGGCAGATTGATTGCTATACTAATGTTAACCTCAATTTTTCAAAACAAGATGGCGTGTTGTTGGTGATTTGTTGTGATCTTATTTTAGCATTTATTAAGTGGAAAATGAATAAAACTATCGAAAGTGGAGTACGGGTGATGTTGTTTCGCATCATGTCTATTTAGAAACAATAGGAGAAAGACGCCTAATTCAAACAAGAACTTTGTTTGTGTCTTAGATTTTTGTAACGCTAATATGTTGATACTTTGTTTTAATTCGTAATTATTATTTATATTTTTGCAAAAACTATTTCTCTATTTTGATTCAAGCTCAATAAGATAAAAAAAACACCTTCATAATAATGTACGGTTATTTATCATACCAAACTAAATGTTGCATTGTAATTTAAACGCATTTTTTTTCTTTTACAGAAAATGTGGTGTTGGTGAGATAATGAAAACTGTTAAAATTTTTACAGATTTAGAGCAGAAATACATATAAAGGATAAAACCCCAGAACCAGTACTTGGATGAAATAGCTTCAATCACGTCTTAGATTCAGATTTTGATTATGGTAGTGAATAAACCAAAATTATTATTTAATACTGTTTTTTTTATTCAGATTGCTACATAATATCTTAAGGTAGACTCTTTATAATTCTTAAGCCCGCGAAATTCAAATTTCCTTACGTTTTTTGCAATTTGCAAGTCAGTGTCACGTTGTATCTTGGTCAAAATTTGATTCGCGGCCGTAGCAAGTATGTATTTATAGAATTATAATCATTAAAATCTATATCTCTCTCAGTTAGAATTGATGCCAAATGTCATGATTTCATGAAATACTTACATTTGGTATCAATTCCATTGGGGGATTGTCTTTATGTAGAACTTTAACATTCAAAAAGTGCTGGCTCTCAGCCTATTTTGAATAAATGATTTAGTTTCATGGATATTTAGCTATTTTGATAGTTTCTATGCATATTTCATTATAATACATATATTTCGCTGATTATAAGTGCCATTAAATTAGTACTTATAATAATTTACCGATTATTGCCGATATGTGAAACCAAACGTGAAATGACGCCATGTTATATTGTCTCACATAGTCTGTCAGTTACATTAGGTTAATTATTAACAAAATAGGTTACGTTAAAACTGTGATCCCTACGCACGAGCCGAGCGAGCGTAGCGAGCGGTGCCGCGGTAACGGCCGGCGAGTGCCAGAAACGACTAGATTTTATTTATAGTAGGCTACCCGGAAGCGAACTAGTTAGAAAAAGTTAATTATTTTATAAAATGATGAGATTAGGTAATGATGTACATTAGTAATATAATAGTAGTAGAACTGATGGCACTATAGGCGACCGTACTATATTACCGCTTGCGGATTTTTTTAATGATTTACTAGTATGTCGCAAGCTGACGGCACTATATGTATAACAGATAGTGATAGAAAGCCGCTTGCGGCACTCTATGAAAACATTCCCCAACACCCTTCATTATTTGTAATGAAATCATAGGAAGTAAAATTTCGTAAAGAACCCAGTAGGCATATATAATAAAAAAACAATTTCAAGAATTGCGAACCGTACATAAACAAGTTACAACAGACTATGGCAGAAGAAGTCGTATAAAGTGTTGTGAAAAATGTTTCTTGATAAACGACACGAGTTCGGAAGAAATTTTGCAATAAGCCGTCACCCTAATCAACGTGACGATATACTTGCTTTTAAGTGTATTTTAAGATGGTTGACGACAATTGTAATGAAATCATTTATTGTAAAGCTACTTTCTACTTTAGACGCATTCAAGTTACTCTGCACTACCACGCTTCCCCGCTTAGAACTTGAACATATCTGCAGAAATGGGTGTATACTTTATAAAGGCGTATTGTTATATTACAAACCACATTATCACATACGTACTCTTTCATTAGATGCGTCACAAAAGAAAAACGTACCTATGCTAAAACAAACTTGGACACGTAAACTTACAGCAATATTGAAGCAATATCCATGACCCATTCAGCCGATTATTCGTTTGCAAACGTCAAATCATTTAAACATAGGATGAAAGAAAATTAAAAAATTGTTCTAATTTAATGTTGCTTTAGATTTGCTTGCAATTAGTTTATTGAATGACTTTTTGATGAAATCGTGACATTTGTGAACAATACATAATAGCAAATCTAAAGCAACATTGAATTTATAGTGTAGTTTTTAGTGTAAATATTGTAAGTTTTTAACTTTAATTCATTTTTAAATACCTGCTTCCGCCATGAACTCAATTATGAAGCAAATATTATAAAATTAAATATAATAAAGTTACTATTTTTTGTACTCTAAAGATCGTGAGTAACGAAACGTAATCGAATGTAAGTAGCGCGATGCGAACATTTGACAGTTGTTTCTTGTCTCTTGTACTCACAGTCGAGAGCGTCTATCGTACATTTGTAACTACGATTGATTGACACCATGGCGTCCCCGACGTCCCCGTAATAATAATAAAAATCGACCTAGTAAAAAGGCAATGACAACTTAGGGTGCTCAGGACTTGATGCACCCGGACTCGGACCCCGCCATCCCCTTCGTGGTTATTTTTTTATAAACCACCCAGAAGTAGGAGCCCCGCCAAGCGGGGCTCCGTCGACCACGCCTTACTGCATACATTAATCATTAGAATAAAAATGTCAAATGACAACTTAAAAGTCTAACACGCCCGGGCCCTGCCCGGGGGTGGAGGATAAATTCGAAAGAGTTACCTCGCCCCTGGGCACTCAAGGCAGGGAGGAACAGGGGTGGGTTTTAGTCAGTAAGAGTCTGACACGCCCTTCCGCTCCACCCTAGAGCGGGAGAAGTCATAGGATGATTTCCCACCCCCAAAAAAAAAAAAAAAAAAAAGACGCCCGGGCCGCTCGTCATTGGATGATTTAATCATTAGAATAAAAATGTCAAGTGACAACTTAAAAGTCTAACACGCCCGGGCCGCTCGTCATTGGATGATTTAATCATTAGAATAAAAATGACAAATGACAACTTAAAAGTCTGACACGCCCGGGCCGCTCGTCATTGGATGATTTAATCATTAGAATAAAAATGTCAAGTGACAACTTAAAAGTCTAACACGCCCGGGCCGCTCGTCATTGGATGATTTAATCATTAGAATACAAATGTCAAGTGACAACTTAAAAGTCTAACACGCCCGGGCCGCTCGTCATTGGATGATTTAATCATTAGAATAAAAATGTCAAGTGACAACTTAAAAGTCTAACACGCCCGGGCCGCTCGTCATTGGATGGTTTAATCATTAGAATAAAAATGTCAAGTGACAACTTAAAAGTCTGACACGCCCGGGCCGCTCGTCATTGGATGATTTAATCATTAGAATAAAAATGACAACTTAAAAGTCTGACACGCCCGGGCCGCTCGTCATTGGATGATTTAATCATTAGAATAAAAATGACAAATGACAACTTAAAAGTCTGACACGCCCAGGCCGCTCGTCAATGGATGATTTAATCATTAGAATAAAAATGACAAATGACAACTTAAAAGTCTGACACGCCTGGGCCACTCGTCATTGGATGATTTCCAAAACCCAAAAAAAAAAAGTAACAAGAGCGAGCTCGGGACTTGGGGCACCCCTACTCGGACAGGTTAGGTTAGAAGGGGATGGCGGGGTCAAGAGGTGCGAGCGAACCGATGCCACTATCCCCTTCCTGGTAATTATTTTATAAACCACTCAGAAGTAGGAGCCCCCGCCAGGTGGGGATCCGTCGACCACGCCATACTACATACTTAAATCAATATTATAATTTAAAAAATGACCTTCGACTTTCGGGGTTAATATTGACCTTGAAGCTGTCATTGATCGTATTATTGCTTTGAAACAAATTTAGATCCGTCACGTGATCTTCTTCACCCATAATAACTCACAAATTTCGAAAAAAAAAAATGGCAATTTTTTCGAGTCGCCTATGGTTTTGCGCACTTTGAGGTTATCAAATTTACACTAAAAAGGGTATATTCTACCCAAAAAAAAATACCTACTATAAAAAAGTGACCGACGCCAAAGTACAGTGGTTCCGACTTATTTGTTTAACCAGATATATTCCTAAAAATATGATTAATATCATACCTGCGTAAAACGTTGTCTTGCTTGCGAGGCATTTTTAAACGAATTAACACCAAGTAGAACCAAATAGAAAACAAAAGTCAATAACAATAAAAAAAACTTAACGAAACAATAACAAACAAATAAAACCTAACAAATCAATTAACAACAACAAAATATTACGAGTTTACGGAAGCAGGAATTTAGCGCGTGTACAGTATACGGACGTAACTCACACACTGGCGCGCCCTCGCGTGGTGGCGGGTGAGCGCGAGAGACGAGGGCGGGTGAGCGCGAGGGGGGCGAGGGCGGGTGAGCGCGAGGGGGGCGAGGGCGGGTGAGCGCGAGCTTCGCCGCCACGTCCCAAAACGTCCGATACCCAAAAATTTCGATCTATGGTCGTTGGTTCTACTACCCATCGAAACGTACTACAATGTTCCCACACGCCATTAGCCATTCTAATGACGTGTGAATGTAGTTGTTTGTTCATCGAATGGCGATAGATTTGTTAAAAGTTTCTTACATTCTACCATAACATCTGGTGTACAAAGATCATGTTAGTGTTACAGTTTTAAAATTAACTTCAATGAATCTCAAGATAATATTTTAATTAATATCATGTCAATTCAATTATAAGTATAAACTATAAAGTTTAAAAATTGTAATTCAATGTCCTAATAAATATAAAAAATAATATTATATTATATATTATTATGTAGCGACATCTATGATTCCACAAACGAACTAAAAACTACAAATCCTACATCGCGCAAGCAGAGTTCTACGCGCGATTTGAACATACGAGGTGCATTCAATAAGTACCTAGCCTCATCGCCAGAGGGCGCTGTAGTTTCAAAAGAGTTTTACCACAGTGTAGCACATTCTTTTTTAATTCTTTTTTCAAATTTTCATTCCAATCCCTTCATTTGTTTTAATTTGACAACTTATGGAAGCGAACGTGTCGATCGGTTTTACAAAAATGGAAAAAGAGCAATATCGTTCGGTGATTCGATTCCTATTTTTGGAAGGGAAAACGCGCATCGAAATCAAAGAGCGCTTGGATGCTGTGTACGGTGACTCTTCTCCATCGATGGCCACCGTCAAGAATTGGTTCAACGAGTTTGCACGTGGCCGTACGTCGGTTTTTGATGAACCACGTCCAGGTGCACCGAAAACAGCTGCTACGGAGGAAAACATTAAAAAAATCCATGATCTCGTATTGGCAGATCGCCGATTGAAGGTTCGGGAGCTAGCTGAGACTGTAGGCATTTCAGAAGGAACAGTGCATCATATTCTTCACGAGGAACTCGGCATGAGAAAGCTGTCGGCGCGATGGGTGCCGCGTTTACTCACACCAGAAAACAAGCGCAACCGTGAGACCACATCGGAGACGTGTTTGGCGCTGTTTAAGCGGAATCCAGCGGAGTTTTTGCGTCGTTTTGTGACCGTCGATGAAACCTGGATCCACTGGTACACACCAGAGACCAAGGAGCAATCAAAACAATGGATCCAGACCGGGGAACGTGCTCCAAAGAAGGCGAAAACTGTAAAATCGGCCGGAAAAGTTATGGCCACCGTTTTCTGGGATTCACAAGGTGTGATCTACATCGATTACCTCGAGAAGGGTAAAACAATTACAGGGCTTTACTATGCCGATTTATTGGGCCGATTCGACGCCGAATTAAAGAAAAAACGACCCCATCTGGCGAAGAAAAAAGTGCTGTTTCACCACGACAACGCACCGGTTCACACGTCTGCCGTTGCCATGGCCAAATTGGTCGAATTACGCTACGAATTGCTGCCCCATCCACCGTATTCTCCAGATTTGGCCCCTTGTGACTTCTTTCTGTTTCCTAATCTGGAAAAATCACTCGCCGGGAATAGATATGGATCGAATGAGGAGGTTATCGCCGCCACGGAGGCCTATTTTGCAGAGTTTGACAAAAACTATTTTTCGGACGGGTTAAAAAAGTTGGAGCATCGCTGGGCTAAGTGTATCGAACTAAAAGGAGACTATGTTGAAAAATAAATTTCCACTTTTCCAAAATTTTCGTTTACTTTTTGTAGGCTAAGTATTTATTGAATGACCCTCGTAAATAGTATATGCATTATATAGTACAGGCATTGTTTACTTAAAAGGAGGCTTAATACACGATTAAATGTAATTATTTTTCTGGCACAATAAAACTATTTTGTATTGTATTTTGTATTTGTAAATGTTGTCCGGACCAGACACAACACCCGTCTGGTCGGAGGATCATCCCTTTTCAATGGAGGTTTGCGGGACTTTACACCCTGTTGCACCCATGCCTCCAAATATATATAAAACTCAAAAAATCTTTATAATCCTTAATAGACTGAAACCATTCATCAGATTATGATGAAACTTTGGTAGGGTGTTCCCACTCCTTTTGCCACACAGTCTTTTGTGTTTATGTTTTTTATTTTTATATAATGATTGTTTTGGTGTTGGCAATAAATGTTTCTTTCTTCTAAAATTTTGTGACAGACGACGGATAGACAGACAGACGGACTGACAGACACGTGAGTGACTGCAATAGGGCTCCGTTTGAACCCTGCAGGTACGGAACCCTAAAAAACGAAACGTGTCAAACGCGTGCCTATAAAAATTAAAAAAAAATGTGGCATTGCAACGCATGGTGCAGCTAGTGTCTTTAAATATACAAATTGGAAGTCAATGTCATAATCAATTAAATTGTCATCTTGATTTCTTACAAAAGTCCATAAATTCGTCCATGTCATAAAAACAATTACGGTCAATTTGTCAGCTTTTTCTTGAACATGGAAATAGGAAACTCCTCGAATGAGTTAGGCAACTTATTATATAATTGCATATCATTAATGTATATTATTATTCTTACTAATTTGCAATAATGTTCAATTCATATTTATACTTATTTCTAGCAGGAACTTTCTTGTTAGTTACCTCAGATTGCATACGGACACTTGCGGATTTACCCAGATTTTAGGGGCGGCAAATGTAGGGAATAAAGTTCTTTTTTTCTGCCATTACGTCTCGCAGAAATAAGTCTACATAGGTATATTTTTCCAATGATTTTCCCTCTTCGTTTTTATTGTACATTCAACGGCGTCAAAAACTTCTATACTATATTAGCGTAGCCTGCCCACCCATATATGTTTTCCAAAAAAGAATCAAACCTATCAGAAGCATTTTCCTAAATTTTTTCTTGCATCCTCATTTTTAGGATTCCGTATCGTAGGGTAACCAAAGAAACTCTATTACTAAAAGTCTTCGCTGTCTGTCCATCCGTTCCTCCGTCTGTCTGTCAGAGGGCTGTATCTTATGAACCGTTCCCAATAGGTAGACAGTTGAAATTTCACAGTGTGTATTTTTATTGCCGCAATAGTACTCGTACTTGACCGGTTTTCTTCAATATTTAATACCTACTTGTACGATGTATGAATGGTAAAAAGAAAGTCGCACCTATTCGGCGCTAAAATTTTCAAGGTCGCTTCGTTCGCAACGCAATGTCATGCTATACATTGTCTTAATTCATTATGCTTTTCTCCGTAAGTTAACAATGCAAAATACCTACCCGAGGTTCAAAACTTTTCGGGATTACTTTGCTCGCTTTTTCGTAATTTTTTTTTAAGAATCACTGTTTCGTAATTACTAGAGTGAAGAGATTTCTTATTTTTCCTAATCGGGCAGGGGCGCCAATTCCTTATATACACCGCCATACTTACTAATACAAGTCTGACTACTGGTTTGGGGCTGCGAACTGGGTGATTATAATAATAATAATAATAATAATAATAAGCCCCCTAAACAACCACACGTCCTGATTGACCATCTAATCACGTAGGGGGCGGACACACGAATGCGAAATTACTGGCGTGGCTAACGTGGCTCTGGAAACCCATTAAAAATGGAGACTAGATCTAAGAAATTACGTATAGGACCGCTACCCGAGGGCAATCGTCGGGGCGCACCTGGGGCCGATGCTGGGTGTCACAGCATACGACCCATCGGCGGTGGGGGACTGAGCAGGCGGGTTCTCCCCGACAAAAATACTACAGCCGAACCGACAGACAGACTAGACAATAGGGATGATAGTAGAGCAGTTACATCTGCCCAGGATGTTTCGCAGGCGGCATCAGCTACTCAGCCTGCGACCACCAAGGCGGGAAAACCCAGAGTGCGAATGAAATGGACTAAAGATATGAATATATTCATCATGCGCACATACTTCTATATTACGAGACTTGAAGAGGACAAAACAATGTACTGCACACAATTATTTGATAAATTTACATTACAATACCCAGAAATGAAAGTTACAGAACAGAGAATAGCAGATCAAAGACGTGTTATTATTAGAAACAAGCTATTATCAGATGACACATTAAACAAAATTAAATCTGAAATAGCAGAAAAACTTCTAAAAGAAGAAGAAGAGAGTTTGAATTTTGCACAACAAATCAATACCTTGCAAATCACCCAATCACTCACACCTTGTAATCCTACCTTACAATACGAGACCAGTCCAGAGACTGAATATATTGATGATATATTAACCGCCAACACACCATACAGTAGTCAGTCAACCACACATAATGCCGCATTAATACAAACACAAACTATAGGCGACCCGTTAGTAGAGACATTAAATTATGAACTAGAAACAAATATGCTAAAATACAATGGAATAGATCCCACGTGTAGACCTTTATTGCCAAAAATGCGATCAACTCGTAAATTATCGGATATCATTAGCATATTTAACCAAAAAATTATCCCGTTAAAGCTTTCATCTCTGGAAAACTTATCCGATACACATTCACTAATCTATTGCATAGCTCTTTCAGTCTCTAAATACTTTAAATTAAAAATTAATATGGATAGGTCTACTTGTAAAACTAAAGTAACGAACAAGCCACCGTGGCAAGAAAGATTAGAAATGGACATAGATCTACTAAGAAAAGACATTAATAGATTAACACAATTTAAAAATGGTAACACGTCAACAAAACTTGAAAATAAAGTAAAACAAATTATTGCAAGAACTAAACACCACAGCTCACATGAAAATTTTAATAAAAGAATAGAAGATCACCTAGACACATTAAAACAAAAACTTCTAGTTAAAAGTCATAGGTTAGCAAGATACAAGAAAGCCAAAGAAAGAAAGAATAACAATAGACTTTTTACAATAAGCGAGAAACAATTCTATAGAAAGCTTAAAGGTAACGATACCACAGTCATAAATCCTCCATCACCAGATACCCTAAAAGATTTCTGGGAAAAAATCTGGTCAGACAGCGCTGAACATAATAAAGAAGCTGGATGGATAAAAGAAGAAATAGATAGATCAGAGACAATTGAAGAAATGCCATTTGAAGATATAGATACACTTGAAATAAATACAATTATAAATAGAACGCATAACTGGAAAGCCGCAGGAATAGATGGTATACATAATTTCTGGATAAAAAGACTACATGCACTACATAGAACATTAGCGGAACAAATCAATGACATTTTAAAAGGTAATCAAAATCTGCCAGAATTTCTCACTAAAGGAATCACATACATGATCCCAAAATCTAGCAGAACCCAGGATCCCTCACAATATAGACCAATAACTTGTCTCCCAACTATGTACAAAATCATCACATCTTGCATTACTAATAAAATTATTAAACACACTGAAAAGTACAACATTTTAACTGAAGAACAGAAAGGTTGTAGACGAGGGCATATGGGTTGCAAGGAACAATTAATTATTGATTCAACCCTTTTAAAACACGTTCAGAAAGCAAGAAAAAACTTATACATAGCATACATCGACTACAAAAAAGCTTTTGACAGTGTACCCCATTCATGGTTAATTGAAGTGCTAAATATTTATAAAATCAACCCATTACTAATAAATTTTCTTAAAAACACCATGGGATCTTGGAAAACTACACTTAAACTACAAACACCAACCACAAACTTAACCATAGACGGAATAGAAATTAAAAAGGGTATATTTCAAGGGGACTCGCTAAGCCCTCTATGGTTTTGTCTGGCCCTAAATCCACTCTCTCGCGCATTAACTGAATCTAGACTAGGTTTTGACATCAAGAACAATAGATCTCTATTACATCAAATAACACATTTACTTTATATGGATGATTTAAAGTTATACGCTAACAGAAATAAAGATTTACATGGTTTATTGGACATAACAACAGCATTTTCGAAAGATATTAGAATGGATTTTGGACTAGACAAATGCCGGAAACTTAATATAGAAAAGGGAAAGATTGTGGAAGGAAATTACTCAACAGATTCGGAAGAAGTAATAGAAGCAATGAGAAATGAAGAACTCTATAAATACTTAGGGTACAACCAAGCGCGACTATTAGAACACAAAACTATTAAAGATAAACTAAAACAAGAATATTATAAAAGAATTCATTCATTATGTAAAATGTACCTAGCCAGTAAAAATTTGTTTAAAGCTATAAATACGTATGCTATACCTATACTAACTTACTCTTTCGGCGTCATAAAATGGTCCAAAACAGAATTACATGTACTCGAAACTAAAACTAGGACAATTCTTACACAACATAGATATCACCACCCTAAGTCAGCAATCGAAAGAGTAATTTTGTCCAGAAAAGAAGGGGGCAGAGGATTAATTGAAATATCACATTTACACAAAAGACAAATCATAAACCTAAAACAATTTTTTATTAGGAAGAAAAATACCAGTAAATTACACAAAACAATCGTAGATATAGATAAAAAATATACACCGCTAGACCTTAGCGAAGATAATATTGAAACAATAGATAAAGCAAGACATATAGAAGAGATAAATAGAAAATGGAGACAGAAAGAACTACACGGCAGACATCCTAATGATTTATACCAAACACACATAGATAAGGAAGCTTCCAACAAATGGCTTGAATTAAGTGGACTGTTCCCAGAAACAGAAGGATTTATGCTAGCCATTCAAGACCAAGTCATTAACACAAAAAATTATAGAAAGTTTATAATAAAAGATAGTACAGTAAGAAGTGATTTATGCAGAAAATGTCACAGCAAACCTGAAACAATACAGCATATCACAGGAGCTTGTATGACACTAACACAGAACGACTATACTCATCGACATAATCAACTTGCTAACATCATACACCAAAAACTCGCCACTAAATTTAAACTCACGCAGGATCCATACACACCATATTATAAATATTCACCAAAAGCAGTTTTAGAAAATGAATCTTACAAAATATATTATGATCGCACTATAATTACAGATCACACTATTTATAACAATAGACCCGATATTACATTTGTGGATAAAGAAAACAAACACACGTACATAATAGATATAGCAGTCCCAAACACTAACAATGTACAAAAAACCATCACAGAAAAAATTAGGAAGTACACAGAGTTACAAGAGGAAATCACGAGAGTTTGGAAAATGAATAGAGTCACAATAGTTCCAATAGTAGTATCAACAACTGGTGTTATTCCGAAACAAATATTTAATAGTTTTAATGTACTCAATCTATCCAAATACACATACCTAACACTACAAAAAGCTGCCATATTAAACACTTGCCGAATAGTTAGAAAATTTTTACAACTAGATTTAGATAACAATGTCACTGCAGTACAAAGCAATTTACCATCTGAAAGAAATAACTAGGATCTCACCTTGGTTCACACCCGTGAGATTCTAGCAAATACCAGGTTTTAACCTGAGAAAAACGAAGTTTAAAAACATCATAATAATAATAAATAGTAATCGATAGTCGTGACGGCCAATGGCTTAATAGCCAAGAGCCTCGACGAACACCTAAGGAGGCTCTCGTTGGGCAGCTGGATCAAGGGCTTGATCCAGAAGGCAGTACTCCTGGACACGGCGCGCATAGTTAGGAGGTTCCTCTCCCAGGAGCCCTGACCACCGGTAGCTTGGACCCTATCCCGATACCGGTGGGATACTATTTTTTATATTTTTAAATGTTTTTATATTTTGATATTTTAATATTTAAAAATGTAAATTGTATGTTTAAACTATAAAATAAATGGAATAATAATAATAATAATAATAGATTTATTTGAGGCTACAAAAATCCATAACAATACAATTTTACATATTACATTTTGTATGATTTGTGTACCTATTGATGTTTCAGCTGAGTTCGCAAAGTAAAAGGGCGACATGCCAGCCGTGGGTGCTTACACGAACTATTTCGGGCAGCTTTCGATCCCCTACAACTTAAAATCTGTTTGACCTACACGCTTGCAATTTTGCAAATCTAGTCAGACCCTCTTTTAATTATCAAATCCACGAGATAATGGCATACGAACATCACTGTTAACACTGACTCACGCACTCACTCATCAAAAGTTTAGACTACTTCCAGACGACTAAAGAAGTTGAAAATTTGTGTGGAGGTAGGTTATTGGATAATTACGAGTATATAACTATGTTACTGCAAAAGCCCGATTAATGGTAAATCCCTAGATTTGCCAGTAAAACCTAAGTTTTACCAAGTCTTACTGGTAAAAGTCCGAACTGTTCTGTGATAATCGCTAATGTCGAACTTTTGCTAGCACTCGGTAAATCTTAGGATTTGCCTCAGACGTGCATGTTTCAAAAAAACTTATGCTCAAAGTAGGTTTTACGTTTCTAAACCGTTTGGTTTATTTTAGAGTCAAACAAGCATGATTAATACCTACCTACTTTAGTAAGAGATCCAATCAGTCATCAAATCAGATTTTTACCAGTAGTACCTTAGACTTGGTTAATTTTAGATTTTGTCGGATTTTCTTAAGATTTACCGTAGTTTGGCTTTTGCAGTAACACTAAGTACGAGAAAAGGTGGTATAACTAGGATGATAGTGCACAAATCTTAAAGATAGAATTAATTAAAGTCATGATTCTGCTGTCCTTATCCCAATTTATTTGGAGTCGGTGCAACATGTCTTTTTCTTCCATACTTCTCTATCAGCCGTCATCTCTGTAGTCACCCCCGTTTTACCCATATCCTCTTTCACAAAATCCATCCATTGTTTCTTATGGTTTTGCCTACTCCTATAGGTATCCCATCCATACACAGGACTTTCCTCACGACATTTTCTTCATTCCTCCGCACCACATGCCCATACCACGACAACTGATTTCCACACAAATTTTCAGTCAGCGGTGCCACTTTCAGACTTCCTCTTATAGTTATAGTATATAATACTCATTCCTAATTCCATCCATGCGCGTAACACCACACATCGCTCTTAGCATTCTCATCTCAGCTGCATGAAATTGCTTTTCATTCATCCCTTTTGTGTCCCAACATTCTAAAACATACAAGACAGCAGCTCTGACCATCCTACTATCCTACTAATATCCTACTAATATTATAAATGCGGAAGTTTGTATGTTTGCTTGTATGTTTGGCTGAAGGTAACGCAAAAACGGCTGAAGGGATTTCAATGAAATTTTGCACACAGGTAGGTCATAGCCTGGATTAACACTTATGCGACTTTTTATCCCGGTAAATGACAAGACTTAGCGAAGGTTGAGGTGGAAGTAGAAATCCAAAGTCAGGCTGAACGAGCGGTATACGCTCACAAAGTACCAGGAGACCAGAAACATGAGAAGTATTTCCAGGGCTGGAATCATGAGCGGTAAAGACTCGCAAAGTACTAGGGGACTAGAATTATGAAGAGGTATTTTCGCGGCTATAATCCTAACCGGTATTATAGCTTCACAAACCACCAGGAGACCAGAATCAAGAAGAAGTGTTTCCGGTGCTTGAATCCTGAGCGATATAGAATCGCAAGCTACCAGATCAGAATCACAAAAAACATTCCGAAGCAAAAAAAAAAGAAAGGTATTATGAGAGGTAGAGATTCACAAATTACCAGGAGATCAGAAACATGAGAAGTATTTCAAGGACTGAAATTATGAAACCGCAAGCAAAAGCTTGTCATCTAATATAAACAAAATGTCCTTTTCAAAAATAGGGAAAGTTATTTAGAGGTGCTTTTCCCACCCGCATGCATCCTGTCTCTGTTACATCCTCTTAGGAGAATAAATAGATAATATTTTGCAGAAATATGATGTTTATTTTTAACCTTAGTTAGAGGAAGTCATTCTATATTAGTAACTAGCGGATGTCACGCGATTTTACCCGCGTAGTTCCCGTTCCCGTGGGAGTACGGGGATAAAATATAGGCTATGCTACTTGCTGATATAGCTCATCCATTGCAGAAAGAATTTTTCAAATCGGTCCAGTAGTTTTTAAGTTTATTCGTTACATACAAAAATACAAATCTTTCCTGTTTATAATCCTACTAATTCTATAAATGCGAAAGTTTGAAAAGAAAGAAAAGAAAGAAAAATTATTTATTTTGCACAGATTACAAAACGCACATTAATTTGTATGTTTGGCTGACCATAACGCAAAAACAGCTGAAGGGATTTGAATGAAATTTTGCACACAGGAAGGTCATAGCCCGAATTAACACATAGGCTACTTTTTATCCCGGTAAATGACAAGACTTAGCGAAGGCTGAGGTGGAAGTAGAAATCCAGAGACGGGCTGAACGAGCGGACACGCTCACAAAGTACCAGGAGACAAATCATGAGCGGTTAAGACTCATAAAGTACCAGGAGACCAGAATCACAAAATATATTCTGAAACTGGTATTATGAGAGAAGAATAACGAACGTTTAATGTTAAAACAATTATTTAAATTACGAAAATCTGACGGGCCCCGATCTGAAAAAAAGTGCCGTAGGTCCTGCGTCAATGAGGCCCACCTGACTTACTGACCAAAGGAGAGTGATCCAAACACATTTAAAAGGCAAAAGAAGAGAGGGCGATAATATGAGTGCCGCTCGGAATAAATAACGTAAGCGCCAAACTAAATTACGTATTTTATGACACAAAGGCATTATTAAACCAAAATCTGTTCAGTCAAAAGTTTGATAAGTTTATTCTCTATGTTTTAAAGAAAATTTAATAAATGAACTATAAATCGTTACACCTTGTAGCTAAGAAAAGTAAAAAGATGGATAGAACTTCGCATCTATCTTGGGGTCGGCTTCCAGTCTAACCGGATGCAGCTGAATACCAGTATTTTGCATGAAGTGACTGCCTATGTGACCTCCAAAACCCAGTTACTGGGTAAGACTGGTTGTCAGACTTTCGGGCTTCTGACGACCCGTAACGACTGTCAAAGATCCCACGATGGACCGCCAGGACCAATGGCTTAACGTGCGTAAAAATACCTTATTCTCTTTGTAACAAACGCAACATAAGATTGTTTAATCTTTATTTTCTACGCTTTGCTACGATTTTTTATTCAGTGAGGGCGCCACTTGGCGGCTATAGGGTCCTTAAGACCCGGTTCATGGTTCAGGAAATGCAGGCCGCGCGGTGCAAGATAGTGTTTATCGTTCGCATTGAGCGTGCCGCGCTGTTCCGCGCGGTAGCGCGCCTTAATGTAGACGATATTACACTTCCTAGTTGTATCTTGTACCGCGCGGTCATATGAACCGGGCCTAACACCTTCAAGGGATGAAAAATGGACTACAATCATAAAATAAAAATGGATGGCAATCTGAATGTTATCATTAATTATCTTTTTCTGGCTAGCACATACGACACGGATGTGACAAGAAAAAGCCTGCAAAACTTCTGATGTATCATCCCATTAAACATGTGATCAGCAAAATGTACGAATATCTGGAGGATAAAAGCTTTGCAGCGCTTTCTAGTTACAGTTTATGTTTAAGTAAAAATCTCAGGATAAGCTGAAGCTGCGGTGGTGAGCGTTAAAACCATCTGCAACGGTTTTTTTTTTCTGTGGTGTGGGATATCATCCAATGACTTCTCCCGCTCTGGGTGGAGCGGGAGGACGTGTCAGACTCTTCTGACTAAAACCCACCCCTGTTCCTTCCCTGCCTGAGTGCCCAGGGGTGCGGTAACTCATTTTCAGAATTTATCCGCAAGCCCTAGGCATGCAGGCACCGGCCACGATGGGCCCCGTCAGTGGTGCTGACTACATCTCTTTGAGGCGCGCGTGGAACACTACGCGCCGTCGAGACACGGGCCTGGTGCTGATCGGACGGCGAGCTACCCACTGCTCGCCGTCCGCAGGCCCGGGTCTACGGCGGCTGGAAATCGTCTCGCGACGTCCTACGCCCAGTACGCCCAGTACCTCTCCTGCGGTGGTAGCGGCCGGGGCCGTGAGAGCCACTGCGTTGAGCTTCCCTCACGCGTCCCGCCTCCGCCTTCACGAGCATTACTGCTTCGCAGAAGGCGGAGACTGCCTCCCATTCCCTCTCGCTCCGTAACATGGCCTGAACCAGGGCAGGGCGCGAGAGGTCGCCGCCACCTATCGCATCCACGAGGACACGGCGGTGCTCCGCCCAAGCGGGGCAGACCTCCACCGTATGCTCCACCGTGTCCTCTGGGCGATCCACGCAGTGGTAACACCCGGGTGTTTCCTCCCGCCCGATCTGATGCAGGAACCTCCCGAAACAACCGTGCCCGGTGAGGACCTGCGTCAGGCGGAAGGTGAGGACGCCGTGACGCCTCTCCAGCCACTCCTCAAAGAGGGGCACTACCGCCGCAATGGTGGCGTGCCCAGCGCTGGGTTACGACAGTCGCTGTCTCCATGTCGCCATGAGATCCTGCCGGAGCTCCGTCCGCCGAGCCGCGAGGTGTCGCGGCAGCAGAGTTTCGCTCCGGCGTTTGGCCTCCTCGCGCCACTCCCAGAGCAGCGCGAGGACCCTGGCTTCCAGATCCCATGGCGACATCTGCGACGGTAAGCTGGCGTTGGACCGCCGGAACCCCACAGCACCGGAGCCGTGACAGAAACCACGCCTGCTGCATGTTGGATGCTTGTTTGCATGACCCTATTTTTTATTAATTAATATGAAAAAAATGCAGTCGAACATAGAAGCTCCTCCATTTTTTGAAGTCGGTTAAAATGTTATCTATCCAATAACTTTGACAAACAAAGTATCCATCTACCCACCTCTAGAAGAATCTAGCCATATATTTGAAAGAGACCGCAAACAGGCATCAAAATTCATTTTTATGACGTCGTTCTACAACACGTTGCATAATGTATGGGAAAATCCTAACAAAAAGCCGCTACATATTCAGAGGCACGTGTCATATATCTAGCTGCCCCCCGCGATTTTACCCGCGTGTTTGGTTACTGTTCTGCTCCCGTGGGTCGCAGCGTAAAGCTAGATAGCCTATAGCCTTCCTCATGAATGTGGCTACCATATGTAGGTTACACAAATAATTTTTCAAATCCTACTGGTACTTCCAGAGATTAGCACGTTCAAACAAACAAACTCTTTTGTTTTATTATATAGTATAGATTACTATTGCTCAACTGTACTGAATTTGATCATTAGAATTAAGCTCTGCTTTCCTTTGGAGGATAACTGGATATGTTTTATTTTAATATACCTTGGCAATGTTTCTCCTTTTCGTAACCACGAGCTTGGCTTGGCTGATTAGTGTCTTTACCAAGGCATGATCTTTTATACATATGATGAAGCACGAGAGAAGTACGGCCAAATCCCTGTTTACCCAACGTCTGTATAAGCGATCAATTGTTGTGATGTTTAGCAGTGGATATTTAAAAACTTAAAATATCATCATGTTTTCAACCCCAATGCAACAAGGAATTTTACGAGTTTTGTTTGGAGTCTTCATCTGGCCGCCTGACTGTGCAAGCTCCCAAACAAGAAACTATTCCAACAGCCGGCCATTCTTACAGGTGCATATACATACGAGGTGCATTCAATAAGTACCTAGCCTCATCGCCAGAGGGCGCTGTAGTTTCAAAAGAGTTTTACCACAGTGTAGCACATTCTTTTTTAATTCTTTTTTCAAATTTTCATTCCAATCCCTTCATTTGTTTTAATTTGACAACTTATGGAAGCGAACGTGTCGATCGGTTTTACAAAAATGGAAAAAGAGCAATATCGTTCGGTGATTCGATTCCTATTTTTGGAAGGGAAAACGCGCATCGAAATCAAAGAGCGCTTGGATGCTGTGTACGGTGACTCTTCTCCATCGATGGCCACCGTCAAGAATTGGTTCAACGAGTTTGCACGTGGCCGTACGTCGGTTTTTGATGAACCACGTCCAGGTGCACCGAAAACAGCTGCTACGGAGGAAAACATTAAAAAAATCCATGATCTCGTATTGGCAGATCGCCGATTGAAGGTTCGGGAGCTAGCTGAGACTGTAGGCATTTCAGAAGGAACAGTGCATCATATTCTTCACGAGGAACTCGGCATGAGAAAGCTGTCGGCGCGATGGGTGCCGCGTTTACTCACACCAGAAAACAAGCGCAACCGTGAGACCACATCGGAGACGTGTTTGGCGCTGTTTAAGCGGAATCCAGCGGAGTTTTTGCGTCGTTTTGTGACCGTCGATGAAACCTTGATCCACTGGTACACACCAGAGACCAAGGAGCAATCAAAACAATGGATCCAGACCGGGGAACGTGCTCCAAAGAAGGCGAAAACTGTAAAATCGGCCGGAAAAGTTATGGCCACCGTTTTCTGGGATTCACAAGGTGTGATCTACATCGATTACCTCGAGAAGGGTAAAACAATTACAGGGCTTTACTATGCCGATTTATTGGGCCGATTCGACGCCGAATTAAAGAAAAAACGACCCCATCTGGCGAAGAAAAAAGTGCTGTTTCACCACGACAACGCACCGGTTCACACGTCTGCCGTTGCCATGGCCAAATTGGTCGAATTACGCTACGAATTGCTGCCCCATCCACCGTATTCTCCAGATTTGGCCCCTTGTGACTTCTTTCTGTTTCCTAATCTGAAAAAATCACTCGCCGGGAATAGATATGGATCGAATGAGGAGGTTATCGCCGCCACGGAGGCCTATTTTGCAGAGTTTGACAAAAACTATTTTTCGGACGGGTTAAAAAAGTTGGAGCATCGCTGGGCTAAGTGTATCGAACTAAAAGGAGACTATGTTGAAAAATAAATTGCCACTTTTCCAAAATTTTCGTTTACTTTTTGTAGGCTAAGTATTTATTGAATGACCCTCGTAGTTGTAGTAATTATATCAAACAAACAAATGAAAATACGTACCTAACGACTCGATGAGTGCAAACTACGAACTCCGGTTTTGAGTTCCACTGGTGATATGTGATGTAGAAGCGAGTCTGAAGCCAGATCCACTGCTGTCCCTTTGTTAGGAATCGATAGTAACACGACGTTAGTTCACCTTTCTGCATCACTGTAAAAAACATGTAACTTGTACTTTCATAATAAAAATCATTTGAAACAGCTTAGAATGTCAATGAATGAGTTTTTGAAAGCTTTACTATATTGTTATCTTTATCCGTCATATACGGCCTCTTGAACAAAAATATCAAGAGAACCATTGGGGTCGTTCGCCTTTAATTTATTTTGACTCGTTCCACGTGTTGCTTGAGTTGTGGTGTCTTTCAATAACCGTTATTCCTATAGCATGAATGATTTAGGATAACATTTGACAAAATATACTTACATGCCTCGTGGCACGAGACAACTTTTTCTAAGTCGTCAAAGTGATAGTAGTCATATCCCGAAGTGCCAAGAACTTCGAAAGGTAGGTAACCGATGATGGGTGGCGCACGGTGGTCGAGAAAGAGGAACTTCCATTCGAGACTGTGCCGTGAAGTGAACTCGCTGCGGCTGGAGTCGACCAGCGACACGTCGCGGATCAGCTGAGGGGTGTACAGCCGACCGGTGCATACGAACAGTAACCTGACAAACACGCACATAATAAACCTCTATGCTATTCGCCACTGTTAAATGATTAGTTCTACAAATAACAGAGTCCTAAGCCTTTCGGACTCCAGGCCATAAGGCCGGACATCGTCGCTCCCATTCTTTATGCATCAACTCGTTGCGTATTTTCTTTTCCGTGATAATAATAATATAATAATAATAATATAGTTTATTTCATAATGGGATTGCAGAGTTTACAAAATGTTGCATTTATACATTTTTAAGTTCAATTTATACAATAGAAACCGGTGAAGTACTGTTCTCCTAGATAGGCTAAAATTTAGCCTGTGTTAAGGAGAGACAGTGCCGGTCCCCTGATTGGCGGATTGTTATAAAAGTAGTGTGTAGGTACTTAATATAAAATTAGAGGTTTGAAATTTGAAACAGTATCTGGACATAAGTGTAGTTATTATACAATAGTTATTTTTATTATTACTTATACAAAAAAAAAAAAAAAAAATATAGTATGTGGGTATGTGTGTGTAGGTGCATTTATGTGTTAAGTGTGTATATGTGTATATGTGGGTGTGTGCGTGTGTATATGTGTGTGTTTACGTGATTAATTTGAGAGGAATAATTCAGTGTCATTATAATTGAGGTCCAAAAGGAGTGTCCGTACAGTTTTTTTACAATTGTAGAGTGAGAGTTTATAGATTTGACATTTAGCATTAATTTTATTATAGAGAGATGGAGCAAGATACAAAGAGAATCGTTTTACGAAAGAGGTACGTGGAGGTGGAATTGTGCAGATTATGTCTTTCCGACGTTTAGAGATAGGTCTATATGGTGTTCTGGAATGTTGTAGTAAAACTATATGTAAAATGTACTGTTGTCGGACATTTAAAACGTTCCAGGATTTATAAAGTTCGGTCGTTGGAAATAAGATAGGGCGAAAGGAGGCAACTTTAAGTATAGCTCTTTGAGCGATCTCTATAGGCTTCATCACTGTCTTTGCAGCCCCTCCCCAGCAATGTGTGATGCTCCTGTACATCCAGTTTTACCTCGAAACTCGTTTTCTATTCAAGTCCCATCCGCCAAGAGAGGAAATACGTTTTCGGGCCCCGAGCTTGATTCCCTTATAAAACGCTCTAACGTAAAAAATAAAAGTAAAAAAATATTTTTAAAAACAAGCTTTTATCTGGGACAATAAACTAAAAAGTTAAAAAATAAATTCTAGTAAGTATTTGGCGTGTACTCGCCAAGAGAGGAAATACGTTTTCGGGCCCCGAGCTTGATTCCCTTATAAAACGCTCTAACGTAAAAAAATAAAAGTAAAAAAATATTTTTAAAAACAAGCTTTTATCTGGGACAATAAACTAAAAAGTTAAAAAATAAATTCTAGTAAGTATTTGGTGTGTAGGTACTTAGCTATATTCTTAAAAGCTTGAGGCACTACCCGTTACAGGTTCACACAGGTTAGGTACTTACTATATTTGTGTGCCTCAAACTTTTAAGAATATAGGTAAGTATAAGTTTACACGTCAAATAAATACTTACTAAAATTTATTTTAATTTTTTAGTCCCAGATAGAAGCTTGTTTAAAAAATATTTTTTTACTTTTAATTTATTTTTAACTTTTTAGTAGTTAAGTATTTTAGAGTAGGCGTGATCTTTTTAAATATTTTACTGATATTATGTTGGATGTGATGTAAAGTGCTCCTCAAGACGAATCAATCGAGCCCAAACTCGGTGGGGTTATGTTGTTTTATTACAGAGATGCCATGGCCACCTTCCAGCTGCATCATCAGACCCTAGATATCGTCTAGGTGTAAAGTGCTTTTCAAGACGAATCAATCGATCCCAAACTCTGCGGGATTACGTTGTTTCATCACAGAGATGCCGTGTCCGCCCTCCAGGTTCATCATCAGACCCTGAATATCGTCTAGGCGTAAAGTGCTCCTCAAGACGAATCAATCAAGCCCAAACTCGATGGGTTTATGCTGTTTAGTTCAGAAGTTCCTATAGCCATCTTCCGTAACCATCATCAGACCAGCTCCATAGTACCATATCATTGCATTGTCACCGAAGATATGTATCTTCAAATTTGAGTCCAATCGGACATCGGGAAGTGGGTCTAATTTAGCTTTCAAGATTTGATTACAGACCGTGACCGACAGAAAACGGGACAGGTGAAACTAAATAAAAGCTTGTAAAAACGAAATAAGCTAGGCGGCCCCGAACCTGAAAGCCGTGAGCGAGTTGCAATGATACTCCCCTTAAAAACGTATTTATTACTCTTCGAATGCAATGCTTGCCTACTATAATCATCAGCCTTTTATTGTCCCCACTGCTGGGGCACAGACCTCCTCTCTGTGAGAGGGTGTGGGCCATAATCCACCACGCCGGGCCCAATGCGGGTTGGTGGATGTCACATGTCTTCGGATACTATGCTTGCCAATGCCTACTAGGCGTAGTTAAATTTATTCTTACCTTGATTCATGATCCGGATTGTAACTTTGCATCTCCTCATTATCGAGTGGCTCCATGTTTGTTCCTAAAAACACAATAGAACATTACCAAAAGCTGCAAGACAATGGTTTAACGATTTATTTCTATACTGTGTCCTTTGAAAAAAGAATGATAGAAAGAAGAAAATAGTGTGTTACTCACGAAAATGACCATTGAATTGCACAAGTTCATAAGTGGCTTCATCTCTGAAGTCCAATGATCCTCTTTTAAGATGACACTGGAAGCGGATTTCGTTCTCTACAACAGACAAAAATTGATTGGAACGCGCGTTCTTACAAAACTATTGTTTTAAAGAGAAAAACGACACACAGATTACGGCAGGTACTACAGTGCCATAGTTCAATGCCTTCAGCGAGATTTTGCTAATTTTATGTTTGTTAAGTGAAATATGATATAGATTAGTCAGAAGTGTCACAGTGATTACTCAGCAATAAAACAAGGTCAGCCAAATTAATGAAATCGAGCGCAACTCCTACCTGGCGATCAAATAATTCAGTTCTGTTTATATTTGTGACAGAGTGAATAGGCAAGTAAACGTAATATCACAAAAATTTCACTCGCATAGCGATTCCGGCGTAATTCTTGGAAATAAATACACAGGGTACAATAACAAGCATGAGTGCTTAACTTTTCGTAATTCATAAAAACCCTAAAGAGAGGGGAAATGTTCTTTTTAATTTTATTTATTAATACTAGTAAGTACTAACAAAGACATTTTTTGACAATGCTTTCGTTTTATTTGAATAACAACATAGTAGGTAATAGTGTATATGCTTTAAACTGTTCTGATACGCAAGCAAGCTGAACGCTTTGCAATTCAATTCGAAGGGCAATGTGCACAAAATACGAGATATATTACCATAGCAAACCACACAGAATTATTTTAAGTTCGCAGTAGTGTATCTTTCGCTAAATAGGTACAATTCCGAAAAAGTGATATTACTTATATGAAATATTTTTGATACAAAACTTGGTTTCATATCATTCCTCTTATAAATGCAACGGACGGAATGTACTCTTACGATAAAAATGTAGAGTCAACGTTTCATCACTTATACAATTTTTTTATTGTTTTAACCCCGTAACTTTTTTACAAAAAAAAATAGCGCCGATTTCCAAAAAAAGTGCAAAATAACTTTAATTTGGGAAGTCGGTGTTTCTGGTTTTGTTTCTTCGCTTTTTTAAAACAGACTTCCGAAATTAAAGTTATTTTGCACTTTTTTTGTTTTTTTTTTTTGGAAGTCGGTACTATTAGTTTTGAAAAAAAAAAAAATTTTACACTTTTTAGTTGTGATTCTCCATTCAATTGTGTTAACAATTCATATCTATGCGATAGCAGCAATCGCGGTTGATTTGCTGTCATTTTTTAAAGAGTTCCGCTGTCTGTCTCCAAAACTCATCATCAGATCTACATGAAATTAGATATATTTAAATGGGACCATTTCGGAATAAAGCCCTTTCGAACAAAAAAAGAATTTTGCAAATCCGTCTATACAGGCTGTAACGGAAAGGCGTGGTCATATTTTAAGAGCCGGTTCTGCCCGTGGAAATGAACAACTTTCTCTAAAAAAAAAATGAAAATTCTCACAAAAAAGAATTGAACTTTCCTTACAAAGTTATCATCAGCTGATCAATATTTGTATAGGAGGGAAAAAATTTTTTTTAGATTTTGCCCGGATTTTCTTGAAGAAAGTTGTTCATATCGATGGGCAGATGCAGTTCTTAAAATATGACCACACCTTTCCGTTACACCCTGTATATGACGGAGTTATACCCAAACATACATTTTAAAAAAATGCCTACTTAAATCTCATAGATTTCGATAGAAATTAAAATCTTAAATGGCACTGCTTTTGAACCATGGCAATGTTTACAATGTCTATCGCTACGGCGCTACTAACCCTTCATTCGCAAGAGCTTTTATATTTTTGCTTAACGTTATGTGCATTAATATGAGTCTGTTTGGTAAACAGTCCACTAAAGACCTATCCACACAGGTCTGGGTCGGGGCGTCGGGTCGGGGCGTCGCGTCAAGGCGCCGCGTCAGGAGAGCTCTACCAAAGTATACTCCGAACACTAAGATGCCTGTTACGTCAGAATGTACATATAATAAAGTTTATACAAAACTTACGCAAGCAATATTTCCTATCCTTGATAACGGGATACTGGCGCTAACATTTGTGGATACAACTAATATGAGATCTGTACAGATCTTGTCAATTATTATTAATAACGAAGGTTGTTTTCGCACGCAATGCAACAGCACTGACGCAAGCTAGCATAGGCACTTCTAAATACCATTTCGTAACCAACTGATTAGGTAAAGTTAGTGAATTGTATGTTCGTAAAAACAATACAAGTTCAGAACAATAAATACTCTTTTTGATTACATAAACCTACGTGGAAGTTTCAGAGAAGGTTAAGAGAAGTCTTAGAATTTCTTTGCTCAAACAAAAAACAAAAAACCTTTATGAAAACTTGATCCAGTTTGTTATATAAACACATTTTGTATCACACTTTTTTAAATATTTCGAATGTTCTGTGTGATTTCGTTACATAATCAGTTAATATGTACAACACATAATCTACAATATTAAAATGTAAATTTATTAATAAATAATTATGTAAATGTATGTTAGATTGATTTCATTAAAATCAAGACGTATTTATTTTCCGAAAAACATTAAAAAGAATAACCGAACACAATTTTAAATTGCTTACCAGTTATCAATAGAAATACATGGCAGTAAGATTCGACGTTAAAAGGAAGTTAAACCTTTATAAAATCACTGTTTTAGTAAATTATTGATACATACCTTTTCCTGGAATTGTATGCATTGGGTCAGCTGCGCTCCCGGGGTTCTGCAATAGATTGTATAAGCTTGGCCGATCCTCTTCACAAGCCAATTCAAATATACTTTTATTCACTATATCAGCCTGCAAATGTATGATAGTGTAAATTATTATGTTTAAGGGTTGAATCTCCTGGCGTTTTGCAGAAAATAATGATGGAGTGTTGCCGACAGTGACGAATCATGGGAAATGTCAGTGTAATACACGAGTATTAAAGTACAGTAGTAGTATTCATTGCCTTTGTTTTTTTGTTGGGGTGGGAAATCATACAATGACATCCGTTTTGGGTGGAGCGGGAGGGCGTGTCACACTCTTACTGACTAAAACCCACCCCTGTTCCTTCCCTGCCTGAGTGCTCAGGGGAGAGGTAACTCTGTTACGAATTAAGCTAGAAAAGTATTCATTGCCTAGTAATACTAGTGTACTTTAGTACTTTTTTTTTTTTTTTTTTTTTAGTACAGTATATTAAAGTTGAACTTCCCACGATTCGTCACTGTCGGCAGCACTCCTTCATTATTTTCTGCAAAACGCCAGGAGATTTACCCTTAAATTCGGCACAACAAAGAATTGACAAAGAAACGTAAAAGAAAACAAAACCAAAATATTTGATGACAGATAAGATCTTATTTTATTAAAATGTATAAACATAAAACTTACTGGGTTGTGACCCAACAAAGATGTGATGCTTTCCGAGACATAGAAGATTTGACCAGTGGCTGAAAAAACCATTACGAATCCTTCCAGAGCCTCCAACACTAAATATGTGAATTCTTCATTTGACAAAAAAGCTGGCTTCCAATCTTCTTGGACATCATGAGCTCTTGATCTAACAGTTATTTCTGAAACCAAGTTACCATAATACGATAGACGAAACAATTATCATCCGATTCATTCAATATTTTAACACCCAACGGACTTCTGTCACAATAATTGGATGATTTCCCACCGCCAAAAAAAAAAGACACAATAATTAAGTAAGTACTCAATTTAAACATTTTTTTTGGACTGCCATAAGAATATGACTTTAAAATTCGGTATAATCTAAGTGTAATCATAAAAATGTTTAGTCTAAAACCTATTTTACCCTCATTAGAGTGTATAACTGCATTATACCTACAAGCTTCTACCAGCGGCTTCGCCCGCATGGAATAGGTACTTCCCCTATTATAAATTATAGCCTATGTGCTATTCCAGACTAATCATCTCTGTGCCACTTTTCATCCAGATCCGTTCAGCTGTTCTGGCTTGATTTTAGTAACAAACATCCAAACTAAGTAGGATGATTCGACTGGAAGTCAACCCCAACATATTAGAGAAAACTTTTTTACAAAAAAAAACAACCGGCTTCCAAAAAAACAATACACTAAAAATGAAAAAATAACTTTAATTTCGGCAGTCGGTGTTTGTATTTTATTTCTTCGTTATTTGACACCGACTTCCGAAATTAAAGTATTTTTTTCATTTTTAGTGTATTTTTTTTGGAAGCCGGTTGTTTTTTTTTTAAGTTTTTTATTTTTTACTTTTTAGCTGTTATACCCCAGAAATAAACACCCCAATAACATGGCACGTGGAATTTAAAACATACTCGTAATTGGAGAACACGAAAACGTCATCTAGGTATACGTATTTTTCGTTTGTTTTTGTTCAGTTTCTCAAAAAGCGCTGAAGCAATTTCGATAAAATTTATATGTGACTACCTCGGGAGTATATTCCTTCGGATAAAAAAAAAATTTTTGAAAATCGGTCCACAACTGACGGAGAAATCGGCGGACATACATAAAAAAAACATACGACGTTCGACTGTATGAATGAACATAGAACCTCCTCCTTTTTCGAAAGTCGGTTAAAAAGTTTAGACAGATCAATTTAAATGTAACTTATCTACTTGAAAAATTCAAAAGATCATCATCAACTGCTGAACCCTTTTTCAACTGTGTTGGGGTTGTCTTCCAGGTTCCAGTGTAACCGGATTCAGTCTAATACTGGGCTTTTATATGGAGCAAGTGCCTATTTACAACGCAGACGCCTGCGACACAGGATCCAGTGTCACGCACACCTTTTAAACTAAACTTTTTAGATGATGGATAACACAATACTCCTTTGGTAAGACTGGTTTACAGACTTTCTTATTATCAAAGACATAAAAATTACAACCGGTACCAACACCTGAACATCCATTCCAAAAAATGTTGAACAGGGTGTTATCCGAACTTCGGCTGTTTTAAACCAATTTGAAATGGTCGAATTAGTGAATTTAATCCCAGAAAAAATATATGTGACCATTCTCCATCAATCCCGATTTTAGTCAAATTAATGGATTGGTTGTTGATTAATGATGGACGCAGTGAGTTATAATTTTCTCAATAAAAAAAAATGAGGTTCGATTTCAAAAATTATTTTCACTTTAATTTGATAATTGCATGTAGGTACTTAAAGGTTATTGTATTTAGGAGGCAATTAACCGATAGATCTTTAAGTGTCACTCACTTTTCTATACTAATATTATAAAAAGGTAAAGTTTGTGAGGTTGTAGGGGGTAATCTCTGGATCTACTGAACCGATTTTGAAAATTCTTTTATCAATAGAAAGCCACTTCACTTATTTGTGAGTGTCATAGGCTACAAATATTTGAAATCTACACGGACGAAGTCGCGGGCGAAGTGCTAGTTTTTAAATAATCTACGAAATTCTCTCTCTCTCTCTCGCGCGACAGTTGACAGTGTATAAACAGAAATGGAGAATAGAACATAAAAAAAAAACGACATGAAATTTCGGAAGTTCAGGCGAAATATCTTGTTAATATGTATATTATTGTTTTGATAGATATTGGTGCCGATTCTCTTGTTCAATAACTAAACTAAAATTAGAGAATCACTATCTTTTACTAAAAGGCAGTGCGAGAAAAGGACGGCTATAGCTATGAACTAAGTTAGAGATGTCAAACTAGTTTACGCCTTGCGCTTTACCGTGTTTTTAGTCGACATGTTTTTATGTGTACCCTTATATATTATTTGTATGGAAATATTAGTTCAACTAAATTTGACAACTCTAATTTACGTCCGCCTCTTTCTTGTTTTATTAGAGAGAAAAAGATAGCAATAGCCTAAATTAAGTTTAGTTTGTGCACAACAGAATCGGAAAAATTATTTTACTAGCTGCGCCCCGCGGTTTCACGGGTCCGCGGTCCGCGCCCACTCGACCCCCTTAGACTCGACCCGAAGAATAATACCTGGATGTTTCTGTTTTGGCATAAAAACGTCGATGTATAGGCAGACAAAAAAGTGTCGATTTAACGCTTGCACCACAGAGAGTATAAAATTTAAATGTTTGGTTATATAAATCAATAACTAAACAACTAAGTACTTATGCTTTTTTCAATATAGTATACGCTTTTTACTTTGTAGTAAAAATCACAGATTATTGTTAATTATCATTGCAATCTTATAGCTAATCAGTCATACGTGATTATAATTATTAGGTTAGCACAAACGAGTTTTTCTCTTTCACCTTTCATCCATAAAAAAGTACTACTCCCGAGGGAAAAACCAATAACTTTTGACGGTCGCAATTACTTTAGGACGCTAGATGACACTATGTGTCTTTCGAATCATGATTTAATTATACAGAGTGTAACGCAAATGAGTGTTCATATTTTAAATACTGCTTATCCCCATATTTTAAATTCCGATAAGAAAAATAGGGACACCCATTCTAATTTTGATCAGCTGATGGTAAATTTGTACAGAAAGTAATTTGTTCCAGCTGATTCCAAGATTTTATTTTCTTTATGGTCGATTGTTAACCTAAATTTTAGCCGATTACACGAAATTTGATATCAAATGTCGGGCAATAATAACTACCGATACTAATGAAATTAAAATGACATTTGAGTAACTAGACCACAAGATCACAAATATCTGGAATATAAAGGACAGAAAATCCAAAACACCCCTCCCTCTGTATTACGTAGATCTGAAATCAAACCAGAACAATAAAACCATTTATAATGTTAAGTACCTTCTCCATTGCTGCGTTGTATTTGAACCACCAAAACCTAAAAGAGAAATCCCTCAATGCTCCAACTGCCAGAGATATGGATAACCGCGTAGGTTCTGTCGCCGTCAACCCAGATGTGTTAAGTGCGCTGGAGAACACGCCACTCATGATAGCACCAGGAAAAAGCGATCAAATAGTGTGCGGTGCATTCTTTGCGAAGGAAATCACCCTGCTAATTATAAGGGCTGTGCGGTATATAAGTTGCTGCAAAAAATCAAGTATCCACCACTGAGACCCAAAACCAAACAAAGCAATGACACTGAAGATAAAAATGTGCCTACAATAAAATATAGCACTAATAAAATCACTGACAATAAAACGTATGCGGAAATAACAACAGGTATACCTAACTCGCTTAAAGATACCCAACCAACAACTCACTTGAATCAGCCAAAGCCGTACCAGTCACCCAGACATTAAAGAATGCATGCAGTCACTCATGAACCAGATGATCCTTATAGCTAAGATGCTGGGAGACCTCATGTCCACGCTTCCAAAAATGCATTATTTGCGCACTTGCGTTCCAGATACATCTGGAACTTCTTCTATATCAACATGAGATTGACATTATATTAATTTCTGAAACTCACTTCACATCAAAAAGCTATATATGTGGATATCCCTGGATATAATCTTTACCATACCACACACCCCGATGGGAATAGTGGCTCAGCCATAATAATCAGCAGTATATTAAAACTACCAATCAGTATCATACTGCAAAGCACCAATACAAGGCACAACTCTCATAGTTGAAGATTGGACAAGCCCTGTAACTGTGTCAGCTATTTACTGTCCACCATTCAGTGATTTCTTCATTTCCCTCGGCTATTGGTTCGTAGCTGGCGGGGACTTCGATGCAAAGCATAGCTATTGAGGTTCAAGGTTGAACCTCCCCAAGGGCAGGGAGCTATTAAAGACTGTACAAAAACTAAAAATGGAAATTATGTCAACAGGTGAGCCCACATACTGGCCCACCGACAGAAAAAAGTAGGTACCTGATCTGATTGTTTTTCAGCCCCACCCCTATGAGTGGTCTCCAAAGCACAAAGAAAAAGTTCTCCGTG
This sequence comes from Polia nebulosa, assembly GCA_951329385.1. Taxonomy (NCBI): domain Eukaryota; kingdom Metazoa; phylum Arthropoda; class Insecta; order Lepidoptera; family Noctuidae; genus Polia; species Polia nebulosa. The sequence goes on along the minus strand of OX589587.1, from coordinate 28,595,360 downwards.
AAATTCAGCTGGATGGTGAGCCATCTAAAAGCCCCAACAATACGTTTACGAAGCAGGAAATAATTAGAGCTATAAATAACGTAAAACCTAAAAAAGCCCCGGGCTATGATTTGATAACCGGTATGATTCTGGAACAACTTCCAGATTCTGGACTGAACGTTTTGTTATCTATCTACAACGCTATGTCAAGACTTCACTTTGTTCTCCCTCAATAGAAGACAGCTAAAATCTAAATGGTTCTGAAACCAGGAAAGCTTGAAGATCCAAAGTCATACCGACCTATTAGTCTACTCCCAACAGTTTCAAAATTTTTTTAATCGCTCCTACTATTACGATTACAGCCAATAGTCACCGAAAACTTTTAATACCCAACCATCAATTTGGGTTCCGACAGAGACATAGCACAACAGATCAAGTCCACAGGATTGTTACTAAAAACTCATAATATGTTTGAAGATAAAGAATATTATGCAGCTGTATTCTTTGACATTTCTCAAGCATTTGATAGTCTGGCATGAGGGCCTCCTTTATAAAATCAAAACTAATTTCGAAAGCAACATCTTCCTAATCTTGGAATCGTACTTCAAGGACAGACATTTATTCGTAAAAAGTGGTGAGGCTTCTTTTCAACACGATATCCTATTTCTGCTGGGGTTCCTCAAGGCTTTGTGCTTGGGCTGCTTTTATATTTGCTTCATACTTCGGGATAAGGGCAGGAGAATGATGACTTCTGACTTACCAATATCAAATCTAGCCACTACAGGAAGGTTTGCGGATGACACAGCTGTTCTGGTGTCTCATAGAGATCACAAAGAAGCAACAGCTGTGCTGCAGACCTGTTTAGACGACATAGTCTTCGGCCCCAGAAATGGAGGATAAAAGCCAATGAGACCAAGTCAGTAAATATCACATTAACTAAAAGAAAGGATACCTGTCTACCGGTACAGCCAAATAATATTTTAGTGCATCAAGCTGAACATGTTAAATACCTTGGCTTATACCTCCACAGACGCCTTAAAACGATTTAAAGAGAACAAACCGCGAAAACCACAGCAGGGGCCATTACGCCAAACCGGAGAAACAAAACAGCCTCTTCAGGTGTGGGGACGGTTCAGTGGATAGGAATAGGACACATACCGACCAAGACATCTAAACACGTCAACAAATTTACTTAATGTCCAATAGTACTAAGACAGATTGTAAAAAAAGAAGAGAACGAAAAAAAAAAAAGGAGCTATGCATCTCTGCAACCGTTTTGGTTGCCACAAAAAACGTTTGAAAAAAAATTGGGCCATCTGTTTAAGAGCTATGATGCTACAGTCAGTCACACATATAGAACGACATCACCATCATTACTTAGAACACACTCTCTCAACCCAAATTAACTTTTCCCAATTTTGGTTATTGCGGTTAATTTCAGTAGACTAGCCATCAAAGTGGGAGACATTGTGCGTACATCAACGCCAATGTTTGAGCACGCGATACGTGCACTGTTACAGTTCAATTGGTTGCCAGTCCGACATGACCAGGGAGGGATTCGAAAAGGACCAGCTACTCAACTTGCTCTCTATGGTTTAAAAGTTTATGCCATGAACTTCCAAACTTTCGGCTACCACTGAGAAATTCTTAATGGAAATAAAAACCTCCTGTGCCTTACTCGGGAATCAGACCCAGGATGCCCCCACTCAATAGTTTTGCTGGTCCTTCACCCACATTCTTCATTCTACATAATATATGTTTGATAAATTATCCAAAACTACGCAATAAACTTTTCAGAAATGTACTAAATCTTCACAGACAAAGATGTGGGTAAAGTGCTAGTTTTATATTTGTTTCACATTATACTTATTACACATATTAGGTTTGACTCAGCATCTGTGATAATTAATCAATTGGATTTCGATGTAAACCTCAAAGTCTAAGTCTAAGCACAACTCTCAATTACAAAAAGTTACGCAAATCCATGATTTAGACGACCTGGGCACAGAAAAACATGGAACTTACCATTATGATTCTTCAAAAAAGATATAGTGGATTTGAGAACTGTTGATTTATCCATCTTCCGGTTGTTACTGGACACCATAGAACTAAGCTCATTGACCAGCATGTTGAATTGATCTCTTCGCTTCTTCTCACTCAAGTTACGAGTCCTCCTAACCAGAAGGATGAATATGTTTAAATATTATATATCATCAAGCCAATCATGGGGTTGTTAACAAAGTCATAATGATACGTTTTTTAAATGTTGTCTAACAAATAATTATTCTAGTTTGATATCTCCTTGTCTTATTATGTATGTTTAAGTAAGCAACCTATTCTTATTGGATTTACAGACCTTTTCGTATCGTCCTTGTCATCCCCATCGTCTTCCATGGCGATGGAACTAATGTTTAGAGTCAACACTGTATTCCAAGCAATCTTTATGTTTTAGACATCGCAATGGCGAAATCTTCAACCTAACACAGCAGCGCCAGCACCACGGCAGTAGGGTCGAGTGCCGACTGAAATCACACCAGACTTCCGCGTTATTCGAGCTATTAATCACGCCTTTCCTTCAATACTAACACAGCGCTTGGATTGATACCATATAGAATTATAGATACAATAAAAGTATGATGCGTTTCTGAACAGTTAATAGGGAAATGTATACAGTATACCAACCAAACCAAGCACTGCGTCAAATTTGTTGTCGTTATCTACATATTTACAATTTCAACACATTTCAATCACATTACGCACCCAAGATAAGAATATTTTTAGAAACAAGTTTTGAACCCGCAACAACAATTAAAATGAATGCAATATGAGAATTGTGGATAAAATGCACGACTTCACAAAAAACTGTGAGTGAATTCGCATTCGCACTGTTCGCACACAGAGAAGAGGGTAAAAAAAAAAAAAGGGAGGGGACGATTTCGCACGATTCTCTATGTTCGCACGAATTGCCATAGACATTTTTTTTTTGTGTGCTACATGGATAAACAGACTCATGGCTTTTTCTCATTCGTTAAAGTGTTGCCAAACGATTACATTTCTTACATTTTTCGTAACTTTTGATCCCATCGCGTAACATGTAAGTAATTTTTATATTTATGGCAATTTTCGTAACTTTTGGGATCAATAAGATTTGTAATACTAGATTTTTATTGCAAACAATTTACGAACGCATCCAAATTGAACGTACCTAGAACTGGCGCGTCTAAAAAGTATTTAACTCCTTATCACACTCAAGGATGGCTCTGAATGTCAAAATAAAACATATTCTGGATGTGTTAGAACTTGATTTTGCTTAAGCGTAAGCGCGCATGTTTCCTACTTCGCGAGTTCGCGCCGTTCGCGGTTTCGTAGCTAACTAGCAAGAAAAAGAAAATAAACATGGCTGATTGTAATTTGTTTTGTTTCGTTGTGTTATTGTCTGCTGTATTATGAGAAAAGTGCGTGATACAATAGAAACTGACCATTTCGAATATTTATTTTTCAAATACTTCTCTTTGATTTTTTCAATTTTTGAAGTTATACTTCTTTTGGAGCGTTAGGGAAAAATGGTGAGTTTTTTACGATGCGCGCGCATACCGTTACAAAACATCTACAGCATTAAGTTAGCTAGAACCGACACCCTGAAGTCAGCTTTGGTCTGTGGTTCATGAAGAATGATTGTTTTGCTTTTGTAAACTTTATGACAGTTTGGTTTTTTATCTTGTTACGCCAAAGAAGTATTACTTCTTACGTGCGTACATAGTAGTAAGTACACACACAATTTTTTTTTCATCATCAGCCTTTTAATGTCGCCACTGCTGGGGCACAAGCCTCCTCCCTGTGAGAGGGTGTGGGCTGTAATCCACCACGCGGGCCCAATGCGGATTGGTTGATGTCACATGTCTTCGAATAGTTTCTATGACATGCCAGTTTCCTCACGATGTTTTCCGTCACCGTTTCGAGAGCAGTGGTGATGAAATAATCTACACAAAGTAAAGCGCCTGCCTGGGTTTGAACTCACGACCTACAACTTGTAAGTCGCGGCCAATACCACTGGGCCACCCACTGAACAGAAAAAACAGTAGAAGTCGCAAGTAGGCGGGGCCCGCGTACCCCGAATTTTGCGGAGTTCCGCATATGTCTGTTTCGCGCACACGCCACGCACATCAGTCTTGTTACAACTGTCATGGTGACGAAAACTTGAAAAAAAAATACAAAAATGCCATATGTGTGCAGTGCTCTTTTAGAATCTAAACACGATAGCAGAACCAAAAACGTATCAAATGGTGGAATATCATACCGTCGATTAGTCCTAATTTATTTTATTTCGATTGAAATTTGAAATACAATATTTTATTAAACAAGACAAGTAAAACTTGACTTTATGTTTTACAAGTTAAGGTCTACTTTCTTTTAAACTCAAACATATTTTTCGCGAAGATTCCTACTATGCACACGTCAAAGTCAGCTACTCTATTACAGTACTAATGACCTCGTTACGGAAATATCAATTTTATTGTTAACACAATACAGCTTTAAATTGAATGTATTTAATATGTATAGTGACATCTAGCGGCGGGTAGCGTAACTTGCTCCTTAAACTATTTCGTGTGCTCTAAGGAGCACTCTCTCTTTTTCTCTCTCTTATTACCTGACATCATATGACACTGAAACTGCGCTGCGCTTCGAGCTCTTTTGGTGTGAGTTGAACCTTAACCTGTTTATGTGTGAGTTTGGGTACGCTGGTTCCGATACTAATGAAGCACTATGCGATTTCTACTGTTTTTTTCTGTTCTGTGGGGCCACCACTGCTCTTGATTTTTTTTGTAACTTCAATCTTTTTTCTTCAGAAATCTACTCCACAAAAACTTTGATTTTTATTCTATCAGACACCTACAATCCTTACCTGTGTCCCGGTGCGTATTTCGCGCGCCCGAGTCCTGGTCTTGGTACATTTTTTCAAAAAAAAATCTTAATTTTTTGCCCACTGTGTAAAATTTTTCTTTAACGTAAATTTTTATTTTAGTACGGTACTTTCCGTTAGCCTCGTGCGGAGACGAATTTTTTGACACCACACATTTGAGCCTAGCTATCACAAAACGTAAAAAAATCTGACATCAATTTACCTCCGACCCCAACACATAAATAAAAAAACAATAATGTAACTTTTGCAGCAAAAATGTAACAATTCAGAGAACGAAACGTAACTTACGACTCAAATGCCCTGGCAACACTGTTAGAGACTGATATACAATCTACGGGATGGGATGAAAACAACTCGTGCACAGACTATATAGAGATGCTAACTCGTGAGTAGTTCGTCAAATTAGCACGTTTAATTGCAGTGCTTTTTTCGAATTTTTCATGCACGGGATGCTCACTGTCAAATTATTTACACGTAAGTAAGTGACCTAGTATTTGTTATATATTAGCCAATAGGAAAAGGTAAGTTACAACGCATTGTTTTTTATCTCTCGATACTTTTAGTATCCCAAAAATGCATGTAAATGTATGGCTGATATTGACCTGCATCTCAGTTAATAGCTGCACTAGAGTCCATATAGGGTTCTTATTATTAAGGTTGTATATGTTTGCAATGTGCGACCTATAATAAAAAGAAAAATACCTATTATTTTAAAAATACCTATTCTTTTGAGCTAGGGGGAGAGATAAGGGAAGTAAATGAAGATGAGGTGGGAATTCAAACCAGAGATGTAATGCCTGAACAGGAAATCATGGAACATGGTGGAAGAATTCTCAGAGATAGATCATTGCTTCGTCCACCTATTAAACTCAAAGACTATGTTTTAAACATGGCTAGCTGTCACCAAGAACCTAGTTGTTATAGAGAAGCTATTAAAAGCTCTGAACGGAATCTTTGGGAAAAAGCAATGGATTGCGAGATGAATTCTTTGAAGGAGAATAAGACTTGGGTCCTTGTGCCTCTTCCTAATAACAGGAAGGTTATACCGTGCAAATGGGTATATAAAGTGAAACTGAATGCTGATGGTTCAGTAGAGAAGTATAAGGCTAGACTTGTCGTAAAGGGGTTTAGTCAGAAGAAAGGCGTTGATTACGATCAAACTTTTAGTCCCGTGGCTAAAATGGCAACAGTCAGAAGTGTATTGGCTGTGGCAGCCAATGAAAACATGTCAATGATACAATTTGATGTTTCAACAGCTTTTCTGTATGGGTCACTCGATGAAGAAATTTTCATGAAACAGCCCGAAGGCTATGATGATGGTTCTGGTCGCATCTGTTTGTTGAAGAAAAGTCTTTATGGTTTAAAACAGGCTCCAAGGTGCTGGAATAAGCGGATTTTGGACTACTTCAAAGAGATTCAATTTGAAGTTAGTGATTCAGATCCTTGTTTATTCATAAGGAAGACGCCGTCGGGTGGTAAACTGATAGTTGCCCTATATGTTGATGATGGTTTGGTGGCTGCAACGAGCCAGGATCTTATAAACGAGTTCATAGGACAAATGAAATCTAAGTTTAAAATTACAACGAAGGCAGCGTCATATTTCCTTGGAATTGAAATAGAGAAGACTGATGATGGCATAAAAATATCTCAGGAATCTTACGCAAAGAAAGTGCTGAAGAGATTTGGTATGGAACATTGCAGACCGGTGATGACACCGATAGCAAAAGAGGATCAATGTCAGGTTCAAGACTCATGCGATGTGAGCAATTTTTTGAAAAACTACAGACAAGTGGTTGGTGCATTGGCATATTTGATGATAGGGACTAGACCAGATATTGCATATGCAGTCAGCGTTGTTTCAAGGACCCTCGAAAATCCTACAGAACCGGATTGTATCAAGTTGAAGAGAATACTACGATATTTGCAGTATGCTCCAGATATAGGGATACTATACAAAAGACATTTCAAGACAGGTATTCTGGAGAGCTACAGTGATGCAGATCATGGTGGTGACTTGAACACAGGACGTTCAACTACTGGTGTATTGTGCATGTATGCTGGAGGTGCCGTGTCATGGATAAGCCAACGTCAGACAAGCGTGGCTATATCTACCACTGAAGCAGAGGTTGTAGCTGCTAGTGAAGGCGCACGGGAATCTATTTGGCTGTCCAGAGTCATTGGAAATATGACGAAACTGAAGGGTGTTCCTATCCTGAGAGTAGATAATGAAGCTGCGATCAAGCTAGCTGAAAATCCGGAGTACCACAAGCGTACTAAGCATATCCGGATTAGACACTTCTTTGTCAGGGAGATGGTAACAAGAGGAGAGTTAAACGTACGCAAGATCACCACTGAAAATCAGCTTGCAGATACGTTTACTAAAGCATTAGCCAGACCAAGGCTGCTAAAGCTTTTAAAATTAATAGGTCTTCATTGAGAGAAGATATTAAGGTTGTATATGTTTGCAATGTGCGACCTATAATAAAAAGAAAAATACCTTCTGTCATGATTCCGTCAATGTGTGTCAATATATGAAAAAAAGATCAGACAAATTGGTCTTGTGAAATATAATGTAATAAAACAAATGTTATCAAGTAAAGCCGTTTTAATCTAACACTTATTAGCGAGCTGTAGTTGTAACTGAACATAAACGGCTATATTTACGAGGTTTTAGTGTATACGAAAGGTCCACATCAGCATCACTGTGACTGTAACTGCAGCGGTTATCATCCTAAACAAACGTAACAAATTCACAACCATTAGTTTTGGAGTGACATTTAGAACGTTTAATGTCTACAGCTGTTTATTGCAAAAAAAGTATTATATTTATAATTTAGAAAACTGATTCGAACATCCAAATCATTTAAACAGCTGACGTGCGCCCACGTAGTTGCGTCCTGCATCCGGTTCTCTCTAGGTACGCCCCAAGAGCTTCAAACAAGCAGTCAGTAGATTTCAGGCCAGTTAACATAGTTTCTGAGAAGTGGGATGTTGTTAATTATTTATTTTATATTTTCTTTGCTGGCGGACTAACTTACAATATATTTCGATAGTATCGATTGAACTGAAACTGTAATTTTGAATTAAGTACTTAACAGTTCCATACGTGGCTCAACTTTTTGTCTATTCGTACCCTTGCAGGTTCGCTATGTGGAAAAATAGAGAACTAATAAAGAATGTACTGAATTTGACAGAATTTTGACATAATTCTTAACAAGCAGCGCCGCCACCCACGTTTATGGTTTGTCACTTATTTAGTCTGTGGGGTTTACCACAGAATATATTAAATTTATTTGAACTAGGCTGTAAACTTGCGAATCTGTGCCCATTTTATAAGAATTTGATGATGATATCGCCAAAAATATTCTTCAGTGTTCAGTCTTCAACTCGGTGAGTCTGTGGTTGTGGGTTGTATTCATTATAGTTCATCGCTGTGTTTCAACGTCAGATTAAAACATCGTGTTGTGGAGTGGTCGCTGTAAAACTATATTGCTGTTTCCGCCAAATTCTAGTAACTCGTAAAATTATCGTTTAAATATTTATAGTAGTATTCGACCAAATCAACAGGCGAGTCTCTACATAAACTCGGCAGAAATGGAAGAGGTAACATATTAAAATATTTTATTATATCTATACAATAGCTTCGTATTAAGCCGGCATTTACATACGTGTAAATTAAAGATTGTAAGTCAAAAAAATACTATTAGGGTTACGTAATTTTATATAACGAAGGTTCTTAGCATATCAGAGCGAGGGAGGCAGTATCCTCGCCACGCGGTCGTTACGTAAGGGAATTATGTAAGGTTGAAAATCAAGGGATGATAGTGTGAAAACAACCGTAAAAAAATGAAGTGTATGGGAGCGCGCGCAATGCAAATCCGCTGGCGTGTAAACAAGATAAACATAAACACGACGTCGCGGGCGCGGCGCGCTGAGGGCAAGCACCGAACAACCGACGCCAACCTTTGTTCACACTAAATTGCATAATTATTATTATATAATTTGATTGATTTTCTGGGCTGCTATGCGCTTTGGAGCAGGCAGGAGCGATGAGCTTGTTCTTGGTTGCTTTATCACAGTTAGTCCTAATTTGAATTGACACATTGATGTCATTATGATTTACATAACTTGTTAATTTTATGTAACAAGTAATAGCTCACTTATAAACACAGTTAGTGCCCAAAGATGATCTTGCCATTGGGGTCTGGGTAGTCAAGTCATAACTTTCATTCAAGAAGGTTTCAAAACACCGTAAGTCTTAATTACACGTAGATAAGGTCAGGGATCTTCAATTTTTATTTTTGTTTAGATTAACTCCGTCAACCGAACTTGTTTTGTTTTGTTTCACTTTTGTTTTATAAATTTTGTAGGTAGATATTTTCTGAATGACAAATGTGGGTAGGTAGGTCCTACATTTGTAGTTTGTGTTCATATCTTCTGTAAAAAATAAGTTTCCGATTTTATTCTACGATGTGGGTAGGTTTCGGTACTATTACACCAATCGATCGTTCGTCGATCGATGGTAGAATGAATAATCGACCAAGGATCGAAACCATCAACATCGATCGACGATCGTCGATTGGTGTAATACCCTTACTACCCTTACCCTATATCATACTAGCCGAAATGTTTGCGAAAACTTTAAATTCAATCATTTATTTTTTGAATTAACGATGAGAGTGCAAAATCTTGCGCTTTTCTATGGCACACAGTCGTACTACGCGTAAGTCCATCAAGACAGTTTCTGAAACGAAAATTCGCACGAGAGCGTTGTCTGTTGTGATTTGTTGAATGAATTTTTAATAGCTTCACTCGCGTCGCAAATATTTATTTCCAGAAACTGAGGATCAGACGGTCAGATCAGACGACCGGACGGGCCTCGCGATGACCTCTACAGTGAACTGTCGTAGGGGTTATTGCCATCGTCTACACGCGTCCGCGGGTGGAAATGTGCTATTATTAGCATATATAATATATGTTTAAGACGAACGCTGCTTCCATTCAATAAATTACTCTATAAAACACATACTAGCTTCTGCCAGCGGTTTCGCCCGAGTGGAATTTGTACTTCCCCCATTATAAATTATGGCCTATAATCTGTCTCTGTCAAATTTCATCCAGATCCGTTCAGCCGTTTTGGCGTGATTGAGTAACAAACATCCATACATCCAAACTTTCGTATTTATAGCATTAGTAGGCACGGGCGTGCCCACAGTGGGTCAGGTTGAGGTGCCTGCCCCACCCTAAACCCTGACTAAATTGTTTTTTTTGTCAAATATTTGTAAAGTAAAACGCAGTTCGGAGTTGGATACGTCAAATGTAAACCAAGGTTTACGAAATTTTCGATCTCACTTCACTTGCTCTATGTCCTGCATTCTCAAGTATCTCTAAACCTGACTTTTGCGAGGCGGGGTGCCAGAATATTCGAACTCGCTCCGTTCGCTAGTTTTAATTAATTTGTAAAGTTATGTCTAAGGCGGATAAAAAATTAAGAATCACGCAAAAACTAGAAAACTTTTTTTATGAAACCTTCACCATTTTAAAGATCATATACTTCTTTATATTTTAGTATACGTGTTTATGTATAATACCTGTTGTTTTATGTATAATAAATTAATAATGCGTGTAATTACGGACAGCGCTCCTTGATGGGCGAGTCCTATTACTGCCGGACGTACGACGCGTTACGTGAGCTCAGCACAGAACACGCAAGCTAACCACTCAAGGTCATTGGCAGTTAATAGCGATTTTATTCGTTTTCGCTTAAGGCCCTTCTCGCGGTCCAGGTGGCGCCCTCATTGAATAAAAAATCGTAGCATAGCACAGAAAACAAATATTAAAAAATCCAACTTCACGTTTGTTACAAAGAGGATAAAAAAAAAGACAAAAAAGGCCGTTTCTGACACTTTTGCCTACTACTTTGGATACGAAACATTTTGAGACCGTATCAACGTAAAAATTCTTTATCCTCTTTGTAACAAACGTGAAGTTGGATTTTTTAATATTTGTTTTCTGTGCTATGCTACGATTTTTTATTCAATGAGGGCGCCACTGGACCGCGAGAAGGCCCTTAATGTTTTTCTGACTTTCATTTTGATTAGCTCTTAGGAGTCGTCGCCTGATGTTTAATAAATAGCCTTCCTTAACCTTCCTCAAGAAAATCCTGCTGGTAGTTCCAACAAACAAAAAAATAACTCTTCTGCTTTATTTGAGTTTGGAATAGATAACCACAGGTATAACTTTTTCCGTTGATTGTCGGTATCTGATCTATTACAATTTTTCCACATACCGAATTCTAAACAATTTCTGTAAAATATTTTTTTAACCGACTTCCAAAAGGAGGAGGTTATCAATTCGAATGTTTGTTTTTTTTTTTGTAGGTATGTTCGGGCATAACTTCGTCAGTTATAGACGGATTTCCAAAATTATTTTTTTGTTCGAAAAAGGTTTGTTCTGAAATGGTCCCATTTAAATTTCATATAGATCTGATGATGCGTTTAGGAGACAGACAACGGAACTCTTCAAAAAATCCGTAACCGCGATTGCTGCTATCGCCTAGGTATCCATTGTTAACACAATTTAATGGGGAATCACAACTAAAAAGAGAAAAATAAAAACTTTTTTACAAAAAAATTGAACCGACTTCCAAAAAAAACAAAAAGTGCTAAATCACTTTAATTTCGGAAGCCAGTGTCAAAAAAAAAACTTTTTAAGCAAAAATTCAACCGACGAAAAAGAACTAAAAAGCAAAAAATAAATAAACCTTTAAGTCTAGAGTATTGAGCTTATTTACATACATAAAATATCAAATTTCATATAAACTAATTTTTAGTCGGCGCTAAACAATAATCTGATTAATACATATCTAAATTTTATATGTACGCATTGTACGTATAAATGAAGAAGGCTAATGTAGGTAATTAATCATTTTATTATTTGGCTCGAGGTTCCCAGGCTATTGGAGGTTATCTTCAATATTGTAAAGACGTCTTTTCTTTAAAACATATTAAGTGGTATTTGTCACTAAAACCAGTTTTTTTATATCTAACTTTATTGTTTAGGAAAGGTATGGTTGCCATCATCAGCTCAGTTTCATGATGTGATGATTCCTAAATGCAAATACCTGATGATAAGTTATGAAAAGTAAACAGAAACAATATTCGTGCTAATTTTCGAGGTTTTCTGTCAATTTTATCAGGATTCTATGATCAGATCCTGATGTCCTGGACATGAGACCACCCTTGAGGTATACCTTAACTAACAAAAAAAGAATCATCAAAATCGGTTCATAAATAGCGGGAGTGAGGGCCGAACATACATACAGAAACGCTAAACGTGTCCACAATTTTCAAGGTTTTCTCTCAATTTTATTAGGATTCTATTATCAGATCTTGATTTCCTTGACATGGGACCACCCATGAGGTATGGGTTATCTAACAAAAAAGAATCATCAAGATCGGTTCATAAATGACGGAGTGAAGGCTGAACATAAACAAAAAAAAAATACATATATGTATACGGTCGAATTGAGAACCTCCTTTTTTTTTCTCGATTAAAAAAATTTCCGACTTCCGAAAAAGTGCAAAATAACTTTATTTCGGAAGTGGGTGTTTCTGGTTTTGTGTCTTCGTTTTTAACACCGACTGCCGAAATTGAAGTTATTTTGCACTTTTTGTTTTTTTTTGGAAGCCGGTTCTATTTTTTTTGTTAAAAACTTTTTTTTTTCAAAACCGACTTCACTACAGTTAAAAAGTACCCGAAATACTTGTATTTTGTATAAATTACGTTAGCAACTTGCAAGTAACAGCATTCGATACATTTTACCATCACACTAGTTTAAAAATTATTTAAAAATTTAAATGTTGGCTCATGAGCGTATGTACTCTTTTCTTTCGTGCTTTGATAGATTTTTAGTAGACCACTTGGCGCTTACTGGATTATAAATCAGGTTTTCCTGCGACTTATTCACTGGAACAAGCATTTTGTCGAGATCAGGGCTCGAAAACGTTATTTAAAATAACCTTTTTAAAACGGTTAGATCAGTTCTTTATACAAAATTTACAACATTTTGTTCGGAATGAAAACGAAACACAACAGAACATTTTCAAAAACAGCGTGCAGCGGCAATTGAATGAAAATCGTAAATAAATATCATATTATCGAACCATACAAAAAATCGAAAATGATATTATGTTATATTAAAAAAAAAAATTAAAACGTTGCTTTCAAACGTAATCGAAACAAATTGTTTTGTAAATATGACGAAACCGATTAAAAAAATACACCGGTATCCGAGCCCTGGTCGAGATAAAAAGACACCAGTCAAAAAAAAACGAGATAAAAAGACACCAGTCAAAAAAAATCATAGTCGATTAGTAAGAATATTTACACAAACGTCAAGCCTAACATTTCTTCTTAATTTATATCAAACGGCTTTTCAAGAGTTTCTAGAGGTTAGAACTTTCTAGAAACTCTTGAAAAGCCGTTTGATATAAATTAAGAAGAAATGTTAAGCTTGACGTTTGTGAGAAACCAACAAAATAAATAGGTATTGCTTTTTCTCTTCTCTTATTAAAACATTATCCTCCTTCTGGGACAGTCAAGTAAAAAAAAATCCCGATCTACGACGTATGCAGATAACTACTCAACCGCGAGAATAGACCACCATATTTCGTAACCTATAGGTTAAACGACTTTTAGTGGTTTTTAATTGAACATCACGTCTAAACGACTAGTCTTATTTCTTTGAAAAAAATATATGTTACTCTAGACAATTTCCTTCGTAATTTGATCTCAGAATATTGGAAAATATATTTATATAACATAGTGTAATTAATTTGTAAAGTTATGTCTAACTCGGATAAAAAATTGAGAATCACGCAAAAACTGTAAAGCGTATTTTATGAAACCTTCACCATTTTAAAGATCATTTAATTATATACAATTAGTCTCAGTGTTTTACTTTAATACTAGTTGTTTTATGTGTAATAAATTAATAATGCGTCTAATTTCGGATAGTGCTCCTTGATGGGCGAGTCCTATTACTGGGTGGACATACGACGTGTTTGCGTGAGCTCAGCGCAGAACACGCAAGCTAACCACTCAAGGTCGTTGGCAGCCTCCTTAATATCGCAATAAATCAGATCATTCCTAAGCTTATTATTGTTCGTGATTTTAAAGCTAATAGACTTTCAGTCGGTTATTTGAGATGAGTACTTGTCAACTTTAGCAAACTCTAATTTTTACGCCACCTAGTCAAGTTATCATAACTTGACTAGGTAGCGTCAAATTAGAGTATGCCAAGTTTAAAACCGGAGATGAATCACGCTGGGCTTTCAATAACTCCAAAAAGTTTTAACTGTGTTAAGGCCGTGACATGACCTAAAGCGCTGTCACTGTTGAACTGTGTATAAAAGACCGTCGTTGCGCATCTCTTATGCGCAACGACGGTTGCATTTTATTGCAATTTATGTTGCATTTTATCAATTTTTTTTAAATTTCGTGAAGTTTTAAAAACCTAAGACGACCAAGTTTTGCATTAAGATTTGACTAATTTTACCGACGTACACATTGCAAAAGAGATAAGTAACCAGGCACGCACACTACAAAAGTATGTCGCTACTGTTAAAAAGAATAATTACGTACTCCTCACAAAGATAGCCACGCACACATCGCATTCGTACAGTGATGCCTCCATAAATATTCATATAATTATGTAGCATACATTTAACATTGTAGTTAACCGGTCCCATGGCCAACGCGCACAAGCACTGGAATTGCAAACCAAACGTCCCAGGATCGAACCCCACCACCGCCGGCGTCCAGTTTTTACCTTATTAAAACCATTTTTTTAATTTTGTCCAATTTTTATTTTTGTTATTTACCTGATAATAAGAACATTCCCAACCAGCAATTCGGTCCTATTATTTCAGCTCATAACTCTAAAAAGCTCTATAAACGATTTATTAAGGTTTTAGCGGTGCTAGAGTGTTGTATAAAAGCGTTCGACAGTACATTACTGCTCTAAATGCTTATAGAGCTAAAAATACCTAAAAACAAAGGATGTAAACGTTTACTACGCCATTTTATACAACCTTTATAGTCAAGTACTATAGCAAGTTCTAATATAACTACTGCATAATAATATTGCTCTATAAAATTGTTAACAGGTGCCTTTATTTATCTGATTAGCGTAATAAGGGTTAAAAACGAACTGCAATAGTAGTTTCGTTATAGCAGTGATGAACACTCAACTACAGGGCGATATTGTGATAATGTGGATATTCAGATCGCTGCTATAGTACGTGTGCGTTAGTAGTCACAAAGACTTTACAATACAGTGTTTTTGTGATGTAGTCTAATTTTAGATCACGTTAATAGAACGTAAGTGTACTATAATAGTTTTTAGATGCATATTATAATTTTATCGATAAGCATATCAAACAGACACTATAATAGAGCAGAATTATTGTATAACAACTTTTTTGGTGCCTAGCAATGCGCTTGTTAATATTATAAGTGGATATCTATCACTATAATGACGCAAAAGTGGCACATACATGTAGATAAATGTTTCTATTAAATGACAATTAAGTCCCAAAAAGGATTATTGGCTCGCTTTTACAACAATACTCAGACATTTTGATACGGAATTAATGCGACGTGCATTCTGACCTAAACACAAAAAAATGGATTTAAAGAATTGGAAAAGATATAAACGCAGTGGAACTTATAGAAGAGAAGTGAATAGACGTTTTGAAAAAGCAGCTTTGTCATCATCAAACAATCAAAGCAGTAATAGTAGCCAAAATCAAGTTGGAATCACAATTACGGGAAACGGTTCCGTACAAAACGTGTCTTACAAAGATCTTATTTCGGAAGAGAGTCCTTACTCCAGCGATTTTTCTGAATCTTCAAGCAATGTTTCAAGATTCGAAAAAGACCAACAATTTTGTGACGGCGTGAAAAATTGGGCCATTAATTATATATATATATATTTCGCATGAAGTTCATATTTGAACATATACTAAACACATGAACAAAATTCAAAGATTATTTAGAGTTGACGTAATAAAGTGTAAACTTATCTCGATCTCTTACAACTCAACTACTTATTTTGTGCCATTAATACTGTATAATAACGACATTTTACTAATTCCCAAGGTTTATTTACGCAGATGGTATATAAATAAAAATCTTTATTAATTGAATGGTTCTTTATTTTAAACTAAAAAAGATCAGTCATTCTTGATCAGTCTTGATCTCACGTTAAAATCAACCCACATAATTAACTCAGCTTATACAAAGTTCAGGTACCTACTCCAAAATATGTCAAAAACATAAAATGTTATAATATTTACTTCACAGAAATATTCAATTTAAAGCAAGTAAAAAACAGGACTCTTACAGTTAACACAGTTTTCACTTAATATAAAATGTGTGATTTTCCACGGCCATTCCACTGCTGTAAGCAGCATGAAATCGTATCGACTAAGAAATTTATCGATATCCATATTGGCGTCCATTAGGTACACTGAAAAAACACAATTTTGACTGCAGTTTATATTTATAAAGGTATTGCTTCTAAAGTTCAGCGATGCTACTAGATACATACTTAAGCACTTCATGTAAAGAAATATAAACACTAGGTACGTAAAACTTGTTATATCTACGAAGTTCTTCACGAAGAAAAAAAAACTGGTTACATGATTAATTCACATTATTCGTCAGTAAACAGTTTATAATTAAGTTTTTTTTTTTATTACCTATGGTCTTCAGAAAAATAATAAAAAAAACACTGTGTATTATAAATATATTCAGTCATGCTCACACAGAACCCCAATTTTAGGTTGAATCCACGATGACTGACAGTGAAAACATTATCACAGCAAGTACTGTAATGGCTCTTAAAATATCGAAGTCACTTTATATGATAAATATTTTAGTAAAAGCTCAAGAATTCGAGGGGGGCACTTTAAATTCATGGTAAAACTATCCCTAGTTTATCAGTAAAGTTGCAGTCGCACATCATTTCCACCGTAATAGACTAATATTATAATAACAAAATAAAATCTTACTCACCTCAAATAGCTTGTATCCTTTTGTAAAATTATTTTAATTATTTTTGCACTCTGCACTATCACGAATGTAAAATAATGAATGGTGAATGAAAAATGTGAGGTAAAGGAAACTAAACTCTTGTATAGTATGAAAAAGTACTATAAAAGGTCCTACAGTAGCCAGTACATCATTGTTTTGAGACTTGCATCACTGTTACATAGATTTTATTGGACTGTTTCGTCATTTGGAACACTGCAATAAAATTATTTTGTCACTGAACAGTGATCTACATGCGCCACTTCCGAATAAAAGATACGTTCTTTGGGGTTTTATAGGACCAAGGACAGTTTTTTACAAAACGTTCTATGGTCTTTTATAGTACTAGTTTTTGCTGCTTGGGTTATTCGTGGAAAAATATATGGAAGTAAAAATTTAACAATTTTTAATGAGAAATCAAGACTAAGTCGGACAAGCATTAACATTATTTTTCATATTCAAATGGGTAATTTATTTATTAGTGATATAAATAAACATGTTAGTAAGTTAGATATTGAGATACATGCCTAGGGGTAGCGGATAAATTCTGAAAATGAGTTACCGCACCCCTGGGAACTCAGGCTGGGAAGGAACAGGGGTGGGTTTTAGTCAGTAAGAGACTGACACGCCATCCACCACCCAGAGCGGGCGAAGTCATTGGATGATTTCCCACCCCTCCCAAAAAAAAAAAAGGATCCTAAATTGTAATCTTACTAACAATAACATTACTCACATAAAACAAATGTAATTTGTAAACCTTCTGATATTTTTATTAATAGCCGATTTCGCACTAATTCACCGAGACCCAGTGATGACGTCCATCCCCAATATCCCAAAGTAATGCGTGGCTGCATTACTTTTAGACCTGCATGGAAGAATTTTTTTTTTTATTATAGTGCTCACCATCTTTTCGTCTGACTTTAAACATTTTTCATCGCTAAGTATAACTATATTATTGCACCAATCGAAATCCAAATTTTCTCTTGCGAAGCGTATCCGATTTTGCCTTTAACTGTAAGTAAAATTTTCTTGGCGGGCCCACGACTTTTCACTCCAGCTGTACGTGTTGTCAAGTGGTTTCGTACCGTTTGTAATTTCACGTTATGCATGTATAGTCGCCGTGGAACGATAAAGGGCTCAAAAAAAAAAAGCTATATGCGTAGCAACTATATCACGGTACCTGTGTATGCAAATGCAGCCTTCGGCAGTCGGATTCGGTCCCACGGCGGTGCCGGGGCGGCGTGATTTGTCATTTTTAGAGGGTAGACAATTAATATATTCCACTTTAAGTAAAAAGAAGACTTGCGTATTTATTTATTCATTGCTATTGAACAAACAATTGTAAAATATTTTATTGAAACATACAAAAACATTGAGCCGTTGGCAGTTTGCATTTTTATATTTCTTCGTTTTTTGACACCGACTTCCGAAATTAAAGTTATTTTTTAATTTTTAGTTTATTTTCTTTTTTGGAAGTCGGTTGTTTTTTTTTGGAAAAAGTTTTTTATTTTTCACTTTTTAGTTGTTATATCCCAGTACTAAAAACTCCAATAAAATGGAACGTGGAATTTAAACATACTCGTAATTGGAGAAAACCAAAACGTCATCGAGGTGTACGTATTTTTCGTTTATGTTTAGTTTTCAAAAAGCGTTGAAGCAATTTCGATAAAATTTATATGGGACCTCCTCGGGAGTATACAGTCGAACATAGAACCTCCTCCTTTTTCGAAGCCGGCTATAAATGCAAAAAGTTGACACCGGCGGAGTTCGATTCTGATACGTTTAGTTTGCCAGTCCAGTGCTTGTGCGGCTTGGCCACGTTAAATTATGCTTCATATATTTAATTTGTGCGCGCAAGTAGTAGTTTCAATGATATGTGCAAGGAATATGCTTTAGATCCATTCACAATTAGTGTGAATTCGGCCAGAAGGTGCTTAAGCCTCAATTTTTTTAAGTAGTGGTAGGTTATATTACTTGCTTTTGTTTTTATTTTATTATTTTCGTCATATAATTGCAAACCAATTTTGCTTCTTTCTTTAAAGCGGTGTGTTTTTGTTTTTGTGCTCACACCACAAAATTATTATAGTTCTATAAGTGAGGATTTGTAATTGGCATTCTGGTGACTATGATTTCCTTTTTTATTTGCTTTTATTAGCTGTAAGTCTTTGACTGGCCTGTTGGTTTAGTGGTTAGTGACCCTGACTGCTATGCCGGAGGGCGTGGGTTCGATTCCCACCCAGGACAAATGTTTGTGTGATGAGCACGATCATTTGTTCTGTGTCTGGGTGTAATTTATCTATAATAAGTATGTATTTAGAAATATATACGTATGTTTATCAGTTGTCTAGTACCCATAACACAAGCTCTGCTTAACTTGGGACTAGATGGCGTTGTGTGATAGTTGTGGAATATTATTATTATTAAGTCTTCCATGTACTAAATAAATAAATAAATATATTGTGAAGCAAGCACTAATTATTATTTATCCTGTATTTCAGGCAACTAAGGCCCATAAAACACAATACATTTATAGGTATAAAACAATAATTTCTCTATAGTAATACATATTCTATACAATAAACTTAAAAACTACTGTACACGAACCGACGAAGTGATGCATCCGGTGATTTAAAATAATGTTCTTATTAGGCAGGAATGTATTTTTAAAGCATAGTTAGCTTCTAAACTGGCCAATAATTTTAAGTAGGCCAAAAGGCTGACATCTAGTCTTACCAAGGGGTATCGTATAATCCAGTAACTGGGTTGTGGAGGTCAGATAGGCAGTCGCACCATGTAAAAAACTGGTATTCAGCTGCATCCGGTTAGTCTGGATAGTTGGGAAAAGGCTAGGCAGATTGAACTATACGAATGCGACGTGTGCGTGGTGCGTGGCCGTCTTTGTAAGCAGAATGTAATGAATCGTTTTAACAATAGCGAACAGCGATATAGTTTAGTAGTGTGCGTGCGTGACTGGTTACTTATCTGATCTCTTTTGCAGTGTGTACGTTAGCTATTAAGGTGAAAGCGCCAGGGTAGCCCGCGAAATTCAAATTTTCTTACGTTTTTTGCAATGTGCATATTAGTGTCAGGTTGTATCTCGGTCAAAATTTGATTCGCGGCCGTAGCAAGTATTTATGTATTTATAGAATTATAATCATTAAAATCATCAATACAACCCTTTCAGTTAGAATTGATGTCAAATGTAAGTATTTCATGAAATCATGATAGGTTACATGGGCTTTTGTTTTTTTGTCCATGTTATTTTATAGACCAGCCGACCCCGACACCCTTTTGGTTTCGGACGCTCTTCAGAATTCATCAAATTTATTTCTGCGATTTTCCATAATCTGCCATTAATACCATCTTGTCGGCAAATCAATAGTGAGAGATATGTGCCCGCCATTGATGAAGATGCCCGTTCCAGTCTAGGGGCCGTGCTATGATGTGCCAATGCCATCAAGATTCCGGTTTGAGAAAGGGATAGTACTATTCACCCTATATAACTCAGTCACTCACTTACACCAGAGCCATAATATTTTCAAGACGTCATCGCCAGTTACGGTTGTGCAGGTCAGATAGATAATGTACGTGACTACCGCAGGACCACCAACACCAATCGCTTCCATATTTGGTAAATACTTAGTACTCAATTGGTACTAAAACACTTAGGAATCTGAATTTTCGGTCACTATAACTTCTCTAGGGGTACTATTTTTTGTATAAATTTGGAGTTTGTGAGAAAAAATCACGGAGCTTTTAATAGAGAAATCTTGAAATGAAAATTTAACACCGTGACTACCGCCACCCCACCAATGGCATGGTATATCTCGTAACGTAAACTACTGGAGCACTAATTTTGAATTTTGGGTATTAATTTTATCTTGCAGGGTACTAGTTTTCCATGTAGGTTTGAGAAAAGCGACAAGCTCCTCAAACTTTTAAGCAACATTGAAAGTCGTGGTCCTGCTGAACGAGAACGCGTAAGTAATCATCGTTGATTTCTCGATAAATATAAATGTTTCAGTTCTGATTCTTTTACGATATGAATCATATAAAAGGGTACTAATTATTTGTATATTTAGAATAGCTGTAGCATACCCCTTTTTCTGCGCTCATAGTGGTCCTGCTGAACGGAGCGTGACCACCTTTTTTTTTTTTTTGGGGGGGTTGGGAAATCATCTTATGACTTCTTCCGCTCTGTCTGACACGCTTTTCCGCTCCACCCGGAGCGGAAAAGCGTGTCAGACTCTTACTGACTAAAACCCACCCCTGTTCCTCCCTGCCCTACATGCTCAGGGGCGAGGTAACTCTTTCGAATTTATCCTCAACCCCCGGGCAGGCATTGGCCGTGGCAGGCCCCGTCCTTTTGCTGACAACTCTTTGAGGCGCGCGTGGAACACTACGCGCCGTCGACTCTCGGGCCTGGTGCTGATCGGACGGCGAGTTACCCACTACTCGCCGTCCGCAGGCCCGGGTCTACGGTGGCCGGAGATCGTCTCGCAGCCCCTGGCGTCTCCTGCGGCGGCTGCGGCTGAGGGCGCTAGGGCGACTCTGCTGTTGTTGAGTCTCCCTAACGCATGCCGCCTCCCTCTTTCGCGAGCATTACTGCTTCGCAGAAGGAGGAGACGGCTTCCCATTCCCTCTCGCTCCGTACCATAGCCTGAACCAGGGCACGGCGCGAGAGGTCGCTGCCGCCTATCGCATCCACGAGGACACGGCGGTGCTCTGCCCAAACGGGGCAAACCTCCACCGTATGCTCCACCGTGTCCTCTGGGCGATCCTCGCAGTGGAAACACCCGGGGGAGCGTGACCACCTTCAAAGTCGATTTTCTCGAAAACTACTAAGGTACCAATTCTGTTGTTCGAGTACTAATTAGTACCAATTGAGTACTAATTATTTACCAAATATGGAAGCGATTGGCGTTGGTGGTCCTGCGGTAGTCACGGACATGATAGATAGGCAGTCGTTCCATTGAAATTACTCGTATTTAGCTGGATCTGGTAAGACTTGAAGAGTGGGAGGTAACCACCTCACCATAGGGAAAATGCTAGGCAGAGATAACATTTCGTTCCGGGATAGGTTTTGATGTCAGTACTGGAGACTGGCATGCTGGCGTAACCAATCTGCAAGGTCTCAGACCTAAGGGTCTGAGACCTTGCAGATTGCAGACATTGCAGACCTTGCAGATTGTTACAACTCTTAAGTTGTAACAAGTACTTAGGAAGTACTTATTAACTGTGATGTAAAGGGAATTGATTGGAAGGCCCTCCACAAGGTGAACCGATGACCTGGTGAAGGTCGCGCGAGTACACTGGCTGTGAGACACACAGAACCGGTCAATGTGGCGACATTTGGGGGAGGCCTATGTCCAGCAGTGAACGTCTTTCGACTGTAATGATAATGATGAGAATTGATCCAAGTAGGTAGTCATAATTCGTTACGTCACTTGGAATAAATACGAACGTCTATTTCAAGACCTAAAGACCAAGATGATTCGATAACGTTATTCCATGAACTTGAAAACTGTTTCGTAAGACACGGTTTATTATTAGATTATATTTTGTGAAGCTGTTATTAAATTGTATTACCTACTTATGTAATTGTATAACAGCGATCTGTACCTACTTATGGAGTTCAGTGTAATATTATAAAATCTATTGAAACTTACGTAGGTACCCCGACTTTTGAAATAAGAATTTGAAGTTGAGTATTGGTGAAAAACTAGACTGAAAACCTATTGGCATGAAAGTAAATTTTGAAACGTTCCTAACTCCAGATTCTCAATTCAGAAACCAGCGCTTAACTATAATGAAGTTTTGTGATCGTTTTTCAATCATCATTTTAATTATCAGCCGTAGGTCAACAATCTTGCAAGACGTCGTTATAGAAACTTCTAGAAGGAGGCTTGATTGACCTCTAAACTCGAAGCGGGTTTCCCTCTTTGTTATTGGTATTTAAAGTTACGTAACCTACCTACCTACTGCGTATGAAACAATTACTGCTCTGTGAAGGTTGGTTCTTTCTGGTGGCGAGAGCAAGTTGTTAGTCATAATTTTATTCAGCAACAAGACAACCATTAATAGGTATATACGAGTATGTATAACGTGTAGAAACAGTAGAAGCAGTATAGTAAAAGAACTTGATGATAGAATGTATGCTACCAAGACCTAAAAGCGATGGCTGGAAATAGCTGCTTGAGTGTATACTGTGTTGTGCAATTTTCTTTTTTTTTTGTATTGTTTTTCTTTTTTATATGGTTGTTGTATTGTATTATTGATTTTATTTAATTTTTTGTCTTATTTATTAATATAACTTAGTGACATTGTTTTTTTTTGAATGAATTTATTATTTTAATTTTTTTTTTTAATTAACTGACATTTAATTATAATGGTTTTTTTGAAATTTTTGTATATTCTAACTTAATTTAATCGAATTGTTATTGTTTTTAAACTTCGTGCATTAATGGAATAGTATTTTTTTTGTACTTTTTTTTTAGAAATTATGTGTTTATGGATCTTTTATGGTCTGCAATAAAGTTTTATTATTATAATAAAAAGGCGACATTCTATGTATAATATCTGTTTAATGAGGTAATCTCAGGAAGTAATATGTTGTTCGATTTCAAAAATTCAGTCACTGATCTTTCAAACAGAAAACCCATTGCCGTTAGAAATTGACGTACTTACTTAAACAATATTTTTCATGAAAACATTTTTAAGCTATTATCTCGTGTCTCTTATTAATTGGGTCCTTTCGATACTTTTCCAGTATAAAAAAAAATCGCTATGTAGGTTATAATTATGATGAATGAGTTTTTACAAGATATGAAACAACTATTAATAATGTTAAAGTGAGAACTACTGAAATTGCCGACAAACTGTCTTTCAGTTTGGCAGTCTAATACTGGTCATTTTTATTTGATTAGGTACCTAATCGTGTGGAAACAATAATATATAACTGCTGTTGAAAAAAAGCGACATTATGCCAAGTCAATATTGCAAATGGGTTAATGACTTCATGTAGGTATTATCTCTCCTTGGATTCGTCCTGTCCGACCGGGTGAATGCGTAGGCCGCATATATATCAGTTGTAGGCCATATACGGGTATGACATGACCACTAGCTTTTGCCAGCGGCTTCGCCTGCGTGGAATAACTACTTCTGTCATATAAATTATAGCTTAATTGCTATTCCATACTATAATCTATCTCTGTGCCAAATTTCATCCAGATTCGTTCAGTCGTTCTGGCGTGATTGAGTAACAAACATCCATCCATCCAAACGTTTACATTTATAATAGGGGCCGATTTCATCAACTCTAAACGCCCAGTTTTCGACGTTTAAGCGAGCTTAAACGCGTTTAGCCGGTGTCATAAAGCTGAAGAGTTTGTTTGTTTGGTTGGTTGAACGCGCTAATCTCAGGAACTATTGGATCGAATTGAAAAATTATTTTTGTATTGATTAGTCGCATTTATCGAGGAAGGCTATAGGATATAATAACATCACGCTGTGACCAACAGGAACGAAGCATCAATGAAAAATGTGACAAAAACGGAATAAAACCTTTTGAGAGCTTCAGTTGCGTGCGCTGCGTAAACGGTTAAAGTTACGCAAAAATTATGTATGACGGAATTGTTCTCCTTTTAAAGTTCGTGACAGCCTTTTATGTTTTTTTGTGGGGTAGGAAATCATCCAATGACATCTCCCGTGGAGCGGGAGGGCGTGTCAGACTTACTGACTAAAACCCACCCTTGTTCTTCTCTGCCTGAGTGCCCAGGGAAGCGGTAACTGTTACGAATTTATCCGCTACCCCTACGCTAAGCTTAGTTCAGTAAAACTTAGTTTATAGAGCGAATGGTGAAATCGGCCCTAAGGCTTCAAAGTTCTAATAAAACTACAGCTCTAGAATGCTTTTATCATGACCGTTTGCAATAGTTACGATAAAGCCGCAATAAGTAGGAGGCGGTACCTCGTCAGTGCAAGCAAGGCATGCGCTACGTACAGCAGAGTCAGTGTGCTAGTAGGTCACGTTATGTAAGTCCACCGCTTACTTCGTTTTGCGTAAGAATCGTTGTAAGCAATGCTATACCGCAGACGATGATTAATTTATGTATTCTAAGGAGTCATTACTGTGTCTACTGATAAGACGCGACTGGCTCAGATCATACTAATCAATATGGAATTATGACTCATTCAAGACCTTAGGGCAGATTTTAACATACGACCTAAATAAATCACTACTGGTCACAATAAAACGAAGTTGGATATCTATCTAGGTAGCATGTTGTTATATTAGTTCAAAATTACGATGTATACTGGTAATAAAGTGTAGTGAAGTTTTCGCACGACGTTATCGGTCAATGACCTTGTTGCTCGTTGAAGTCATTAGTCTTACTTGTGGTTTCTTAAGATAATTGGTATGAGTAACATGTGAGTAACGGTAATAATATCGTCGGCTTTTGTTATTAGTACTAAAGAACTTGTATTAGAGCACTATGTAGGTAGGTACGTGTTTATTTTGTTTCAATTCAATTAGGTATTACTTACTAGACACGATGCTAATTTTAAATATTATGTTATTTAGACAAATAAAATGCGGTTCGCGGCAAACGCATAACTGGAGAACCGTTGTACCGGTATGGTTCACATTTTATCAAAAACTATAGTCACCCGTCTCGGCTTCGCACGGGTGGATTTTTTTTTAGTTTTTCGAAAATTTTCTTTCGTACAAACGTTGTCCTGAAAATTACGAACATAACAAAAAAATAATTGGCCAAATAGGTGCATATTTTTACTATTATAGCATTCAATCTGAATAGAATCTGAAATTAACCAAGCGAGCTATGTTACGTTCCTTAATAATTTTAATAACCTACCCAATTATTTCAATATTTTAGGCCTGTGACATGGCCTGTCATGTCATGACAAAAATGTAATAGTTTAAAAATTAAAATTTCATGCTTTTTTTTATTCTTTTCAACAAACATCATTTAATTTTGATACACATATCATGAGAATGCATTAATAAAACTAGTCCGCCATTGGATTTAGAATGACGTCACTTAGCTTAACGTGCATTGTCCTCCAAACTAAACATGTAGGTACGCAAAATTTCAGCTCAATGGGAAACCGGGAGGTGGGTCAAATTTAACTTCTAAGATTGAGTTACATAGTTACAAGTGAAGCTAATAAAATAAAACAATGAAAGAAGCCGAATGACTTTACAGGCTCCCGCCGTTGTTGTGTTTACGTCACTTATTTTTAAATGGCGGTTTCGCGTAATAGGTACTTTTTAGTCAGATTGATAAAACACACAAAATCAAATCAAATTAAATTAACCGATAAACTCTACTGACCTTAAAGGTATTGATCGATAAAAATATCTAAAGAAAACAAATTTAGAAGAAATGTTACTACGAGTACCTAGCGGACTGTAACACTCATGAAGTTATTTAAAAAATATCTTTTTATTATATAAATTAATTAACTGACAGTCCCAACGCACTGCCTAAAAACCACTCCGAGTCTAGAACTTGAGCTAAAAATATGAAATGGCTTTTGAATGTTCATGACCATTATGGTAAGAAAGTTGGTACGAAATTCATTTCGGCTTACTCGTATGCGAAATCCTGTCCAGGCAAGCCACTGGAGAGTTTAGAAAATCTTACTATACCTACCAATATTGTTGTTTTGTGGCTGTTATAGGGTGTTGTTACACCAATAGATTGATCGTCGATCGATGCCATCTATCGATGGTAGAATGGATTAGTCAACGTCGATCGATAGTTTCTATTACACTAATCGATCGATGGTACAATGGATTAGTCGACGTCGACCGAACCGGGGAACCCGCCCCGCGCCGCCGACCGCTCCTTATTGTCACCCGCCGCCGACCGTGCCGCGCTAACTACCTGACCTGCGTCACAGAAAATAAGTATAATACTAGCGTACAGGATGCCTCATCTCATATATAGAATCGTGACCGTCATCCTAACTATTGAATTTAGAATGGCATAAGCAATTTATAGATTAACCACGCCGAGACCAAAGTTATGGTGGTAGACCGTGCTCAACTTCTCCCGAGCTCAAACCTACTTGACGGGTATGAAAAAGTAGAAGAGTTCGTGTACTTTGGGTCTTTGATCACGAGTGAGGGCTGCTGCTTTGAAGAAAGCCGCCGTCGTACTGGTATGGCCAAAAGTGCAATGACCAATCTGGGGAAAATTTGGAAAAACCGTGGCATCCGAAGAAGTACTAAAATACGATTGGTGTTTTGGACCTTTTTATGTGGCGCAGAAACGTGGTGCATTAGTTGCATGTAGTAGTTGGTGCATTAAAAGTCGCGAAAGTAGGAAGATCGATGCTTTCGAGATGTGGTGTTGGCGGAGACTCCTTCGAATACGTTCTTCCATACTGAAGGAACTCAAGATCACCAAGCGGCTGTCAACAATATGCCAAGAGCGTGCCCTCAGCTTTTTCGGACATATTATACGCTCATCTAGGCTTACTCTGGAAAGGCTCATAATACTGAGCAAGGTGAAAGGAAAACGCGCTCAAGACCGAGCACCGGAAAGATGGTCTGACAGGATAAAGAGGGCAGTTGGAGGCAGCACATACCGAGCGGTCCACATTGCAGAAGACCGCAAAACTTGGAGCCGCGTCGTATGTGGTCGCGATCCTCAGCAGTGAGGGAACGAGGAAGAAGAAGAAGCAATTTATATTTGTCCGCGGTGTAACTTACCGCCATTTTTAAGGACGTACGGTCATAATAGATGTCGGTAATAGCGCACCGATCGATGCCACCGATTGACATCGATCGATTGTTTATTGACCAGTATCCGTCGATCAGACTTATAGGTATTGACCGACCGTATTGGTGTAATAGCTTTGTCTGATCGACGGATACCGGTCGACAAACAATCGATCGACGATCGATCGATTGGTGTAAACACCCTTAACTTGCACTGTTTATTTAAATTTTGAAGTTCGGTGTCCATTTTACGGACCTCCAAAAGGACCTCCTCCTTTTGGAAGTCCAGAACCAACAGTGATATCGCGTAAAATAAATCATTTTTAACCAACTTCAAAAAAGAGGAGGTTCTCAATTCGTCTGTGTTTTTTTTTTGTATGTTTGTTACGCGATTTCGCCGCCACTTGTGAATAGATTTTGATGATTTTTTTTTTGTTTGGTAGGCCATACTTCAGAGGTGGTCATATAAATTTTATCGAAATTGTTTTAGTACTTTTTGAGAAAAGTCAACATAAACAAAAAATATGTATACACAGATGACGTTTTGGTTGTTTCCAATTATTATGCTGAAATTCCATGGGGTGATCCATTTGGGCATAACTTTATTATTTAGTTTTTTTTAGTTCTGGGGTACAACAACTAAAAAGTGAAAAATAGAAAACTTTTTTACAAAAAATACAACCGACTTCTAAAAATTGCAAAATAACTTTAATTTCGGAAGTAGGTGTCAAATAATGAAGAAACAAAATACAAACACCTTTTTATAGTTTAGTTTTATCTACACCAGTTTTAGATGATGCTGTATAAAATTTAAAATATTTCAGTGATCATTTTATTACATAAACTTTATTGAACCAAAAAATTTACGCAACTTTATAACGTTATCAAAATAACTAAGGATTTCATGGTAATTCTATTTTCGAGTGGCTATACAATTGGCCACATTTACATAAGTAAGGTCCTACCTACTTCATAAATTGGCTTAGGTAAAGAATAAGAATTTTGTTTATGATGTAACTAACTTACAACTGTAAAGGTTAATTATATTATTTTCATAAAGCTTTTTGTCAGCTCGGGTGGTGTTTTTCACTTACGCACTTATTTTTCTTTTGTCTTCGCTCGGTTTGTGCATTTAGCCAGTGTCAAGTTTAGAAAATATTTAGTTTTTGATACAGTATACAGTTACTTTGTTTCCATGTAACACATTCTAATGTTCTTGTAATATTTTGGCCGCAAATGTATTGAGTCAGCCTTATCGGAAAACTTCAGAGGTAGTTCACTTTACCGAGTAGCTTCTTTTTACCGAGATTGCGCCTGTTTCAATGATTTCACATATTGTCCAGTTGCGTAAGTTCTTGACTAGGGTTGCCATCCGTACTTTGTTATAAAGTATTGTACTTTATTTTGCTCTACTGGGCTACCACCGCTCTAGCAGGAGAGAGCAGTAGTGGCCCAGTGGTAAAGGCCGCGACTTACAAGTTGTAGGTCGTGAGTTCAAACCCAGGCAGGCGCTTGACTTTGTGTAAATTATGTCATCAGCACTGCTCTCAAAACGGTGAAGGAAAACATCGTGAGGAAACCGGCATGTCCTAGACCAAAAAATTCGAAGACATGTGACGTACACCAATTCGCACTGGGCCCAGGTGGTGAATTACGGCCCACACCCTCTCACAGAGAGGAGGCCTGTGCCCCAGCAGTGGGGACATTAAAAAGGCTGATGATGATGACTTTATTTTGGGCAAATGTACTTTATACTTTATGAGGGCAATAAAGTCTACGATGACTCAAACTCAAGGGCAATAAAGTACGTTATAATACTTTATTTTCAATAATTTCAGTCACACTAATTTCCTGTTTTCACTGAGCAACACAAAAAGTAATGTTGAATATGAGCATTTTATTCACATAGTTGAAACATTGAAACTGCAAGAATGTATGATTAACATGGATAACCTGTATGAAGAGATTACTTTTTAAAGAAGTGATATGCACAAGTAAATAATACTAAAGATTTTTGATATTATCCACATCACAAAAGTGGTAATTTATTTCTTCGAAACTATGTTTCCACCTACTTCAGCATTTTACTGACAGAGTTATTTCTCTGATAAATGCTAAGTAGCGGGATGAACGATTTATTCATATGTTAAATTAACTAGTTATTTATTCACTAGTAACAAACATTTGTTAGATGTTGTTAAAAAAAAAAACAAAAAAAAAACGACCAAGTGCGAGTCGGACTCGCGCACCAAGGGCTCCGTACAAACCTGTAGGTACATAAGTAAAAAATATTTTATTATATGATGTAACTAAAAATGTATGCTTTTTGCAACTTTTCCTTTATCTGTGCTATAAGACGTTGCTTTGTACCAAATTTCAAGATTCTGAGTTCACGGCAAGTACCGGTTTTGATTCCCTTGCGAGTATTGAAAATTTGCAGCATAAACGGCTGTATCTTTTGATTGCGTTGGCTTAGAAGTTTGATTTTTTCACAGCTCCAAGGGACAGTAGACCTGAGTATTTGAAATGATTTTGAGCTTGATACCTCCACGCGTTCCTCAGAAAAAGGGTCTTGACAGACAGACAACAAAGTGATCATAAAAGGGTTCCGTTTTTTCCTTTTGAGGTACGGAACCCTAAAAAGTAGAAAAAATGTCAGTGCAATATATAAATAATAAGTACTTTATTCTCAGATGTAGTACTTTATTTTTCAATCTTTGAAAAGTAATTATACTCTATTTGTCTAAAAAAAGGTGACCGCCATATTGGATTTAGAATGACGTCACTTAGCTTTGTTTTGTGGTGTGGGAAATCATCCAATGACATCTCCCGCTCTAGGGTGGAGCGAGAGGGCGTGTCAGACTCTTACTGACTGAAACCCATCCCTATTCCTTCCCTGCCCTGAGTGCCCAGGGGCGAGGTAACTCTGTTTCGAATTTATCCTCAACCCCTGGGCAGGCATCGGCCATGACGGGCCCCGTCTTTATTTTCTGACATCTCTTTGAGGCGCGCGTGGAACACTACGCGCCGTCGACTCTCTGGCCTGGTGCTGATCGGACGGCGAGCTACCCACTACTCGCCGTCCGCAGGCCCGGGTCCCCAAACTAAACATGTATGCAAAATTTCAGCTTAATCGGAAACCGGGCAATTGTTCAAATTTAACTTCTTAGATATTTTTTTACATAGTTACAGGTGAAGCTAATGAAAGCGTGTTAAATTAATTAAATTAATCTCACTTTATATGAATTTAACTCGAAGTGATTCTGTGCTGTGTGACAATCCCTAAAATAGCAACAATAGGGTTGACGACTAAAAAATCTAATTAGTCCGTCAGTTAGATTACCAAAAAATATTGGATACGTAATTTTTCTTTTGTCATTTTTTCGGATGACGTCACACTTAGGTTACAATTGTACCACTTTTTACAAGTGACGTAACATGCCCCCCACTCCTGAACTTTGGTGCGTTGTGTTGTATCTTTCTATTAGAATGACAGCTCATGTAACGTAACATTTCTAATTCATCAATTTAAAAAAATAAAAAAAATTCAAACAACCCGTCTGATAAATTAAAAGCAACTAAAATATTCCAAACAAGTTACTTTTCAAGCAGTCTGATGCAGTTCTTGAAATGTATTTTAGTTTCTCTCTGGGTCACTAAAAAAAATACGACTACACTTACCTAAAGACGGGCGCCATTTTTTTTTTCATAATTCATATAGCGTAATATGTCATTTCAGCAGTCAAGACCAATCTACTGATACCTTATTTGTTAAAATCCATCAAGCCGTTTAGGCTAGAGCGCGTGCCAAAGAAATAGACATACAAACATACACACATATAGGCATACCTACATACATACTCTCGAAAAACAATACCCTTCTTCTGGAGTAGTAATTATAAGTTCTCGGATGTTTTATGGCCTCATTGAGACTGCCTCGCCTAACTTAGTACTACAATATTAATATCCAATACCTATTCGTTTCACAAATTTTTTTCAGACTGTTTTCGAATTATTATGTATCTACATGATTAATTTGATTATTTTTCCGACCCAAATATCGACCAATAGAATTGCACCATTCGACGTCACGTGGTACAACCTACATGGTATTATACTGAAAATTTTTTGAAAATTTTCTCTGGTAGTTGCTATATATAAAATAATCCCCCGAATACCACACGAGCTTCAAAATTATCTGGTATTTCCCGATAGGTTAGACAGTTCACCGAACGCTCAATAAAAGCTACAAAAAATATCTTAATAAAATATACATTTCTTCCCTTTTCAAGGAACCCTTATAGTTTTACTCTGTCCTTCTGTGGCTAAACTGAGAGACTGAATCGTACTCTAAAAATCTGTAATTTTGCATGGGTAGTATACACATTAATCGCGCCGACAAAATCTTGAAATAAAAATATAACATCCAATTTTAACTAAATGACTACACGACATCCAGCGATCTGGTTAAACAGTCATTGGGTTAAACGTTGCGTTCAACGACTGGGCGGGCTGGTTGCCCTTCAGTCATTTAATTGAATACTGTTTAAGACGCTATTAACTGCCAATGACCCTGAATAGTTAGCTTGCGTGTTCTGTGCTGAGCTCACGTAATACGTCGAACGTCCACCCAGTAATAGGACTCGCCCATCAAGGAGCGCTGTCCGAAATTAGACGCATTATTAATTTATCTATACTAATATTATAAAGCTGATGAGTTTGTTTTTTTGTTTGAACGTGCTAATCTCAGGAACTACTGAATCGAATTGAAAAATTATTTTTGTGTTGAATAGTCCATTTATCGAGGAAGGCTATATATTATCACGCTGTGAAAATGTGGTAAAAACGGGGGAAAAAATATTCCTTTTGAGAGCTTCCGTTGCGTGCGCTACGTAAACGGTTAAAGTTACGCAAAAATTATGTATGACGTAATTGTTCCCCTTTAAAAGTTCAAAAAAAAAGTCCGCGACAGCATATGTCCATCTTTTAATGTTAACTCACTATAATCTTTTTTATGGTAATCAAATTCGTTCTAAAATAATGCATTATTTGCGAAGGTGTTTTTATAAACATGACATTAAATCATTCAAACATAAGTATATAATTTTGAACAAAATTGCCCCTGACATCATTTGATTTCAACGAATATTTTAGGAGATATCATAGTGTTAATCGAGTACCACGCGCACATTCATGATGTGCAAGGCGGGCGATTATGAGGGATGTGGAGAGCGAGGTACCATTTTGCACTGTATAGCCTATTTATTGAGGAAGGTTATAGACGTTATATATAATCACGCTACGACACAGTAACCATAACCGCGGGTGAAACCGCGGGCACAGCTAGTTACACATAAAACCACAGGTATTAAACTAAAACACTGAGACTAAATTATAAATAATTAAATGATCTTTAAAATGGTGAAGGTTTCATAAAAATACACTTTATGGTTTTTGCGTGATTCTCAATTTTTTATCCGCGTTAGACATGACTTTACAAATTAATTACACTATGTTATAAGAACATAATTTTAAATATTCTCAGATCAAATTACGACAGAAATTGTCTAGAGTAACATATATATTTTTATCAAAGAAATAAAACTAGTCGTTTAGACGTGATGTTCAATTTAAAACCATTAAAAGTCGTGTAACTGCGCGTTAATGAACGGCGTAGGCGTACAATTTAATGGCGAATTCAACCAGATGGCTGCGACGTATACAATTAATTTTAAAGGAATAGTATCGCGGCTAAGTTAGCTCTATTACTTTGAGACAGGGCTCGGATACCGATTTTTTTAAACGGTTTCGTCTTTTTTACCTAAGAAACGATTTCTTTCGGTTACGTTCGAACGGAACGTTATAAAAAACGTTTTTGAAGAAGAACATAATTTGAATCATTTTCGTTTATTAAATGTTTATTACTATATTTACGATTTTCATTCAGTAGTCGCCGCACGCTGAGCCCTGCGAAATAAAGCGGTTTTTGAAAGCGTTCTCCTTTCATTTTGTTTCGAAAAAAAATGTTGAAAATGTTGTACAAAGAACTTTTCCAACCGTTTTAAAAACGTTATTTTAAATAACGGTTCCAACTTGCGAGCCCTGCTTTGAGAGTAATAGTCGTCCAACTTATAAAATGTACCACTTGGAAAATTTCGTACAAAATACTTAGAAGAAGTTGTTTATTAAATAAAATGGATAGTTAACGTGTAAAATTATGGAAGAATAAATTCATAACATACATACATAACATAACGTTTATCCAAACGGGGTAGTCAGAGACGTCCCAAAAATAAGCGCTTGGGTGTCACAAGAAAGCTTCAGTGCAATGAAGCGGGATTTTATAACTCCTTCAGTTACCATTGTCCTATGTGTGCCCATTTTTAAACGTTATTGCCCGTTAAACCGTGATAGTAATAAACATAAAGCACCCTTCTAAGTCCGCATGTTATAACAGGCGACTGCGGAACCCTACACTGCGCGTGGCCCGACCCGCAATTTGCCGGTTTTTCTTTCCTGACGCCCCTACGGCATAGAAACAATAACATGGACGGCGAAACCGTAGATTCCAGTTATACGACTCTTTTACGCCGAAATCTTGAAAAGAATTATGTGATTTTCAAGCGGAAAATTTTCTTTTGTTACAGGAGTACCATGATGCAAACTTCCATGGGGCGGACGAACCAGGCGGCGTCGACTTGCTATTCGACGCTTTAGATTCTTACGTAAGTTTTATTCAGTTTACTCCTGGCATTCGACCAAACAACATCAAATGAGTTGTTGTCGCAGTCGGCAATTTATTTAACGAGTTTTTTAAACAATATAATTTTTAAAGTGTACTTAGATCTTAGTCGGCTTTAGACCGTCTACGCTCGAAGGTAATATTCGAGCGACTTCCAGTTCACTTGCTTAGACGCATTGCATTACTGAAAGAGCTCAGTGTTCTTCAATAAGTTGAGAAGTGTGATAGTGAAGCGTATATGCGTGTGTGATCCAATTGTTTCTATATAACGAAAACTTCTAGGCCGCTGTCCAGAGAAGCTCGACGATGGAACCCTTACCATGTGATTGTACAGAGGTGAGCGGTGGAAAGAAGCATGGCTTCAAAGCATGCTTTATTTTTTTTTAATCATTAACAGCACTGATATTATACCCGCCAACTTATTGCCACCCTGTCTGTACATAAAATATTCTGCTTTTGTTTTTTTTTTCGCTTGCCGTTTCCACACTGCTTTTTGTCATTCTTACAGCCATTTATCGGGAAACCACTTGAAGAGTCGTTATTAACAAATCCTCGCGGTGTATTTAGCACACTATAAGTCAGCCAGAAAACTGAGGTCGCTTTATTTTTGAACAATTAGAAACAAATGTAGATGAGAATATACACATTTTCAGGAAAATATAATTATTATGTATAAAGTTACTGATTGCTTATTTATTTGAACGAATTATTAAGTAATATTTTTTTAGGTTACTAAAATTATAACAAATAGGGCTTTGTTTCTATGATGAAAAGAAAATCTAAATTTTTAACTGAAAAACTACTTTTATCTCTGATTGTAGTAGGTATTGCAGTTAGCTGTAGAACTCTTTGTTTAGTTTTAGTTGATTATAATGTTGTGTAAGTTGTGTTCATGTACTAAATTATACAATCTCAAGTGAACTCGTGGCCGAAACTCACAAATTCACAATACCGAAATAGTTGCTAAATGCTAAATGTTCATTTCGCAACTAAGTTAGTCTGGTAGTTAAGCGGGATAGTTTTATAGACTATCGTTGTCTAGTTTGTTGGCAGTCATTAAAACTAATTTGGTGGATTTATTTTTTGTTTGTTAGTTTTTTGAGCTATATTTGACAAACAAATTAATGTTTGACTTTTTCTAGGTATTATTTATCGATTTGTTGCGCTGCATTGCACTCATTGGTCCCGTGTGTATTCAATTCACCTATTCACTTTTGTGTGTTGACTATTTTTTGCTACGTATGGTTTGTTAATAGTTGTAGGTACCTACTTAACTACTTGCATGGGTCTTTTATTTTTTGGCGAAAAATATGAGCTTTGATTTAAATTTAAGATGGGAGCTCCAGGGTAGCCCGCGAAATTCAAATTTTCTTACGTTTTTTGCAATTTGCAACTCGGTGTCACGTTGTATCTTGGTCAAAATTTGATTCGCGGCCGTAGCAAGTATGTGTTTATAGAATTATAATCATTAAAATTCAACAATACAACTCTCTCAGTTAGAATTGATGCCAAAGGTAAGTATTTCATGAAATCATGACATGAAACTGACCTACAAATTGCAAAAAACGTAAGAAAATTTGAATTTCGCGGGCTACCCTGGAACACGTTTGTTGATCTGCCTAAAAATACAAGATAGTAAGTAATAAAATCTAGAGTAATAAATGCAAATTAAAATATACAGATATTTTAACTAAATATGTAGGTAGGTACATTGTATAATTTACGTTTGAAACCACTTTTATCAACCTAAAACTTTTAAAACCTTGATAAAAAGTGGTTTGGTATTGGGCAACTGTCTCCTTTCCACTATTCATTGAGTGTTGCCTTCTCCGGCCAGTCTAGTAAACGCATCTAGGCGACGATGGTGACTCCTTGTTCTACATTTTAAATAAAAAAAGTTATAATTTAAACTTTGATTCGCTTGCAACTAAATCATAAAGTAGTACCGAGGTACACGGTTAAAGTAACTTTCGTCGGGGTTTCATTATGGCACTACAAGTCAAAATATTGCATTGTGCCTAGTGACCTAAATATTATTAAAGTAACGGTCAGAACACTCCGGATGGGCGCAGTGCAGCAATCAACGCCGCGCGTAGTGGTTGTGTCGCCGTCGTGCCGCGTCGCGTGCCGTCGTCGCTCGGTTGCATAAATCCATTAGGTGAGGTGCAATCGGCCCGCAAGTCGCGTTGCGTGGCAGCGCGCTGCCTCCGCGCAACCGGTTTTACTGTTCTGGGCCAAGTTCACTATTTTACATTGCTCTACTCGTACTTATTCAAATATTTTTTTACGCGAATTTTTTTCCTTGCTATTTTTAATGATGCGTTTGTAATTTTCCTTTTAACCAATTTGTTTTTTACTTAGCTATTTTCTTATAAACTGAAGTATTCATTAAAAATTATTTACTTAAAAAGCTGCTAAAATAAATCCTCAATATTTTTTTGTCACTTGTTTCACGCTATTATTAGTCCGATCGAGAATGTTTTTTGAAATAGTGACTAGGCCTGCACACGTACGTATTCACACAAAATTATCGATACTGCTATCGAATCGAAATGTGCCTTTTTTTTTGGGTGGTGGGATATCATCCAATGATATCTCCCGCTCTGGGTGGAGCGGGAGGGCGGGTGTCAGACTCTTACTGACTAAAACCAACCTCTGTTCCTTCCCTGCCCTGAGTGCCCAGGGGCGCGGTAACTCTGTTTCGAATTTATCCACAACCCCCTGGGCAGGCATCGCCCATGACGGACCCCGTCATGGTTTGCTGACAACTCTTTAAGGCGCGCGTGGAACATTACGCGCCGTCGACACTCGGGCCTGGTGCTGATCGGACGGCGAGCTACCCACTAGTCGTCGTCCGCAGGCCCGGGTATCGAAATGTGCCTAACGCTCGAATTACGAATAACGTTGCGTCTGGTCCAACGACACATATAGGCAAGTTTACAAAGCAAGCTTACGACATTTGAAAAACATTAGATAATCTAAATCAAAGTCGGGTTAGTTACACAATTTATATCTTAATAACGGCTGGACCGATTTATATTTGTTGGATTTGTCGCCGCCCGAATAGCAGAATAGGTATTAAAACAACGGCAAATTCACGAAAAAAAAAAACTTAGGCGGTACGAAGTTCGCCGGGGTTTTATAAAACGTTACCGATGTGTTTTTCTCTCTGAATTTTCTATGAAGCTATGATTTTTATGTTAACCTATTGATTTGCCGGCACTTAGGTACGGTACCTTTACATGCTGAAATTTTAATGGTTGTTTTCTCGTGGCAGAACGATTTGAACTCAGTAATACTATTAAATCATGGAGTTTAAATTAAAAAATAAAAATGTTTTTGTTTTCAAATAATTAAAAAAATATGCATCAACTCGAAACTCGAAAGCGTGAGAAATGATAGTTACTCTCTAGACAAAACGTAGGTGGTAACTACGCGAACTGCATACGCCGCTGCGCGCCGTCGACTAAGTGAAGACCGATTCGTAAAAACTGTCGCGTCGCGCGTCGTGATACGGCACCCCGGGGGCCCCGCGCGGCCGTGTCTCAGTTGTGCCGTGACGCGACCGTCTTACGCGCAATGCGTTATCGTGATTTGCAAAAATGGATCAATATTACAGTAAAGTTATTCTAATTCAAATTTTGAGTACGTCGCTTTGGTACTAGTATGGTAGCTAGAAGCCCGGACCTGACTCCGTTAGACTTTTACTTGTGGTCTGAGCTCAAGTGCGTGCCGCCTGGTGAAGCATATCGTGAAGAACACGCCACTCGCGACGCATTGAATACTGCGATAGTTGACGCTTTTAATATCGTAAGACGTGATAGAGACACTTTATCAAAATTGAAAAAATCAATTAGAGACACTTTATTAAAATTGAAATAATCAATTAAATCGTGCTCGATTGTGTAATGATGATTAATGAACGCATTCGCTTGCACTTCGAACAATTACACCGTTACCGGGAATTGTAAGTACCTACTAGTACCTTTGTAAAGCGAACATTTAAAAGTAAGTAGGTTAGTTCATTAAAATCATTGTAAATAAGTAGAATTTTATTTTTTTTAAATACGCCATAAATACTTCATTATCTAATTCAGAAAATTATTTTTTTGTAAGCACGCCACCATTGCGGCGGTAGACGCAGGTCCTCACCGGACACGGTTGTTTCGGGAGGTTCCTGCATCAGATCAGGCGAGAGGAAACGCTCAGGTGTTACCACTGCGCGGATCGCCCAGAGGACACGGTGGAGCGTACGGTGGAGGTCTGCCCCGCTTGGGCGGAGCACCGCCGTGTCCTCGTGGATGTGATAGGTGGCGGCGACCTCTAGCGCCCGGCTCTGGTTCAGGCCATGGTACGGAGCGAGAGGGAATGGGAAGCAGTCTCCGCCTTCTGCGAAGCAGTAATGCCCGCGAAGGCGGAGGCGTGATGCGTGATGGAAGCTCAACGGAGTGGCTCTCACGGCCCCGGCCGCTACCACTGCAGGAAAGGTACTGGGTGTTGGACGTCGCGAGACGATCTCCGGCCACCGTAGACCCGGGCCTGCGGACGGCGAGCAGTGGGTAGCTCGCCGTCCGATCAGCACCAGGCCCGTGAGTCGACGGCACGTAGTGTTCCACGCGCGCCTCAAAGAGACGAGTGTCAGCCACCACTGACGGGGCCCATCGTGGCCGGTGCCTGCATGCCTAGGGGTAGCGGATTAATCCTGAAAATGAGTTACCGCACCCCTGGGCACTCAGGCAAGGAAGGAACAGGAGTGGGTTTTAGTCAGTAAGAGCCTGACACGCCCTCCCGCTCCACCCAGAGCGGGAGAAGTCATTGGATGATTTCCCACCCAAAAAAAAGGAGTAGGTAGTTATCAGCTGTAGCGCGTGAGTCAACGCCCGCGCGTGGCTCGCGCCAGCCTCGCGCAGGCGCCCGCTCGCGTGTGTTACTATTGGTTCGAGGTTGCTTTCGGGGTTTGTTTCTCACAATCTGCCATTTTTTGAATTTATTTTTTTATAAATCTATTGTATTACCAAAACTAAATCATTTCGCTGCGGGAAAACAACCACTAAAATTTTAGTGTATAATTTCGGAAACTAGCGCACAATTTATTTTCGCCGGAAACCGAATATGTATAAATATTTTGGTCGAAAACTAATACTAAACTTCGGTCAGAGCCACTCGAATGACGATCGACAAAATGTTACATAAAAACAGTTTTGCAAGGTCTTATTAAAAAAAAAAACTATTTTGTAGCGAACGTTAGAGTAGAGAACAGAATCAATTTTTTGTTAACATTGATTTTTTTTAACATTGACATTACCCCATTTTGTGGGTATTTTAATTTGGACGGGTTTTTTGGCTTTTTCGATACGATATATTTAGTTTTTCGATGTTGATATCGGCGTATCGTCGATATCGATATTTATCGGTTTTCCGATATATCGTTGCATCCCTAGTTCTATCTCGATTAGGTATTCATACATTTTTTTCAGGCTAAGCACACTTATTATAGCGCCCACAAACCCTGCTTTGCACTTGGCTTCGACATTACATGATGTCGTCTTCCATCTTTCATCACGCTTCTTCTAATGGTTGTTTTTACTTTTTATATAGATTACCCTTAGGTTATCTAAAAATTTACAAATCGACCCATTACGGGAGGAACTGCAACATTTTTTTTGTGGA
Source organism: Polia nebulosa (assembly GCA_951329385.1). Taxonomy (NCBI): domain Eukaryota; kingdom Metazoa; phylum Arthropoda; class Insecta; order Lepidoptera; family Noctuidae; genus Polia; species Polia nebulosa. Next base: position 28,555,202 of record OX589587.1, on the reverse strand, counting down.
CTTATATCAATAAATTGAATATTTTTCAGTTTTGCTTCTGTTCAAAAAGTTTAAGAGTTGATGAATAAGAATAAAATTTATTAAAATCATTTTTTTTGTTTACAAAATAAGAGATACATTGGTCCCCAAACTAGGCAGCGCCTGTATCTTGGGTAGCGCAGAATGTACAATTCCAAAAAAGTAGGGGGTTCCAATTCGTATAAAGTCGAATTTGTAATACGTCCGGTCCGGTTTCTTTTAAAGAAATAATGCTAAACGTAATAAGCACTAATAATGTTCGTATTTAAGGTGGATGCGCCAGGGTGGCCCGCGAAATTCAAATTTTCTTACATTTTTTACAATTTGCAGGTCAGTGTCAGGTTGTATCTTGGTCAAAATTTGATTCGCGGTCGTAGCAAGTAAGTAGTGAAGTTCTATAAATACGTACAGAACTGTAATCATTAAAATCATCAATAAAACTCTTTCAGTTAGAATTGATGCCAAATGTCATGATTTCAAGAAATTCTTGCATTTGGCATCAATTCTGACTGAGAAAGTTGCATTGATGATTTTAATTATTATAATTCCATAAATACATACTTGCTACGGTCGTGAATCAAATTTTCACCAAGATTCCACCTGACACTGACCTGCGAATTGCAAAAAACGTAAGAAAGATTGAATTTCGCGGGCTACCCTGGAGCTGTTTCACCTTAAGCACTAATATAACGGTTACCCCAAAATGTACCCAAGATTTGAATTCACTGCCATTTGTGCGGTAGTGTTAGTGACTAAAAAACTGTAGCTCATTATTATTATAACATTTCATTGTTTTTAGCGGTCACAGTTCATAAAATCTAAGTTTACGGTAACCAAAGTTGTCCCCCAAGATCATGTGAATTAACACCACTGTATTTCTTTTTACGGGGTTATTTGATGTCAAACCCAACAAGTTCACAGCCACACGTGACGAAACGTGCGTTGAAAGAGGTGATTCAACTCTGCGCCAACAAAATTCAGCCACATTAGTACAAAATGGTCATGGAAAATTTCGACAAAAGAGTGCGCAGTATGTCATGTGTGCAATTCCTTGATGGTCAATCTATTGCCCGATGTGTATTCCATACAATTAAAAAATCGAAAACTTTGTTATTGCGTAAATTTTGGGACTAGCTTTGTTTGTATGGTTTTACTTTAGTATTAATGAAATTAGTTAAGCAAATCTTTACTTTTTTTTAAATCGGGTTGGTCGGGCTCGCAAAATTAGGATTCCGAACCAAACAAGAGCAATGTATCTAACGGACCTTATGTGAAACGAAATGGACTTTCAGTGCCATTAACTTTATCAATTGGAATAAATTGAACTATTTTTCTTTTTCGCCATAATTGGGAATGTGATACAAACATTGTCTTTTATCAACAGGTGCGATCTACGGACATGGCCACACGATGTTTGGGAGGAGTGAGGCCTCCCTATCCACGCTTGTTGTATTACCCCGTCCCGCTTGAAAGCTCTACACATAGTTCTCCAGAGAGAGATATAGTTGTTAACGCACCAAATCGGCAGAACAATGATGATCACATGGATGTAGAATCGGACCACCCATTACCGTGGAGTGAGGAAGACGAAGTGACGCTGGCCACATTTTCAAGCGCATCGCCTTCACTTAAGTCTCCACTGACCAGGCGGCGTCTGCGCAGTGGTCACAGAATGACGGCCGCGACTCGTCTCAGCACCCAAGTAGCTAATAGAGTTATTAAAGTTGCTCGCTGTGTCAGAAATGTGTATGAAAGCGAAATGAGCTGTCTCAACTGCGGGTCACTTCCAGTCTATCCTATTACAGGACAATGTGGTCATACACGCTGTTATCAGTAAGTATCTACATACTTTCATACTCTGTAATTTTGTTCTAAGAAGTCTTTGGCAATCATAGATTGAGATTTATTCTGGTGTTTGTTTCAGATGTGCTGTGGAGACGATATGTCCTTGTGGAAACTATTTCGACGGCGAACTTTTCGTTAATGTTTTGATAAAGGATTTAGTTAGGAAATCAACATGTGATCGACAAGTATCCCGGAGTTCCAGGTAGGATACATAGCAAATTATATTGTAATGTACACAAGCTTGCCATTGTTTAATTTATTAATGGAAAAAAACTAAGGCAGTAACTGCCGAAGTGACGTGACACTGGTGCTAAACATTTTGTCAGTAAACTCCAAAGAGATACGGAAACGCAAAAAAATTAAAACAAAGGAAATCAAAAGTATTATGTTGCGTTTGATAAAACTACGTAATTTTTTAGTTTTGGCGTACGTTTTTGTTTTCCATAGTCGAATAAGATCTCCTGAATGTGCTGAGAAATCCTACCATTTTTCTTCATCACTTTTGACTTTTTTGTTTACATAATTTATCTGTCTGTCTGTGTGTTATAAGTCGTTTATTTTGAGGTGCTGTATAACAATTAATTTTCTTTTCTTTTTTTTCAGAATTGTGCCATTGCCCACCAGTCCGACCACAGAAGATATTAATGCAACGATGACAGGTAATAAATACATTCTGTTTTGAAACTTTTACACGTAGATATTTATTTACAACTAGCTGACCCGACAGACGTCGCGTCGTCCTGTCTTAAGAACTGTCAAAACGTGCGAAGTTTAAATAGTCGTTAGGTTTTCTGATTTTTTTTAATTTTCCGCGCTAAGATTGTTATGAAAGAAAAAATTAAGCTAGTTGCTTATTTTTTTCTTTCATAACAATCTTCTCCTGACAATAACAAACACAACAAAAAAAGAATTAGCGAAATCGGTCCAACCATTCACGCGTGATACCGTGACCAAGCAAATAGGGATTCATTTTTATAAATAAAGATAGATTCCGTACCCGTAGGATGATATCCGTAACCCTATTTCTTCTATTAACAGAGCTTGAAATATTCACAGAATATTTATGGTATGTTACTATGGCTGCTATGACAACAAATATTAAAAACTGGTCTAGTTTGACTCGTACTCGTGCAACAAGATTTTTCACTGCCGTATATTTCGGCACACGTAAAACCTATTGGTAAAGCAACATGTCAAAAGTACGGAACCCTTTGTATGCCAGTCCGACTCGCACTTGGCCGGATTTTTAAAAAGGAATTTGCCAGTACACCGTATTATACCATGACCGTGCTAGGAACGTATCAAGCACGGAAAGAAACTGGACACGGGCACTAGAATGTATCAACAGCGTATCATACCCGTGCATAACGGTCATCACACGCGATTATAACCAGTATGCTAACCGTTTCGCTTTGTGCACGCACCAGTTTAGTATGCGTACTTAGTGCCGGCAGTGCCAATACGCTACGTGCATGAAACGCGGCGGTGTTGGTCGCTGACGGAACGATACAAAGAATATTTTTTTGCTTGACACGGTCATAGTATGATACGGTGTAGTGAGCAACCCCTCTAGCCGTGTGTTTTTTGCGAATGTGTAAGTGTAACTACATGCTTGATCTAACACGTTCTTTAACTTTTCAAGGCGCTATCCAACTTGTATGTGTTTTGTCATGATTTTATTATTTTTTAAGTGCATTATAGATTATGCTGGTCTATTTATAAAATGCTTGTATATATTATTATAACATAATTGCTTATGCGAAGGTACTTTTTACTACTAAATATGGTAGCACTCTCCACAGGTACAAATAGCCGAGAAATACTCAATGCACTAAAATTTACATAAATGTTACGAATTTAAGATAATTGATGAGTGACTTTTTTTATTTAAGTCAAAGTGATAAAGTGCTTCTAAAGTAGCAACCGCGTTAATAACTTTGTTTTACCTTATAGTTTCTTAACTAATCACTATGAAATACAAACTTTGAATTTATTTGTATGTGGCATACAGCTCTTACGTTAGTTATTGAAAGCAGGTACCTCGTGGCTGAAGTAATAACAGCCGCACGGGTCGATCCATCAGGTTAAGTTACGCTTGCCGGGGTTGGTCCATGGATGGATGACCATCTTTTCATACCGAGACTCCTCCGTGCCTCGGAAAGCACGTTAAGCCGTTGGTCCCGGCTGTCAATCGTGGATCTTTGACAGTCGTTACGGGTTGTCAGAAGCCCGTAAGTCTGACATCCAGTCTTACTTACGGGTATCGTGTTACCCAGTAACTGGGTTGTGGACGTCAGATAGGCTGTCGCTCCTTGTAAAATACTGGTATTCAGCTGCATCCGGTTAGACTGGACCCCAAGATAGTTGGGAAAAGGCTAGGCAGGTGATGATAGCAGGTACTTACCTTTAATATTTATACATATTTCTGACATCAATACTTCAATAAATACTTTGCATGCGTGTAAAATACGTAAACGTATTTAATTGTGTGTGTGGTCTTGTGTTGCTTTGGTGACTTCGCCCCTGTGAATTCAAAAACTGTCCCATTTAAACGTTCTACGGGGATCATAATAAATCTTTATTGTCAGACAGATCCATTATAAAACAACTTAAAATTAAACACAAATAATGTTAGTAGGTTTTTAGTAACAAAAAACACACTATCCTAATTCCAGGTCTACCTGTGATCCGAACTAGTCCTAACATCCGTTCAGCCAATGAAGCGTGATTGATTTACGAACATTCAAACAGACTTATAATACTGTCTAGACAGATATGAGAGATAAGATAACACTGCTCTAAGGTTGTTTATTATTTCATAAAAGCTTGTCACGAAACTTCTAAGTGTGAAACTTCCGAAACAAATCGTACCTCCGCGTCCGTTTACGCAACATAACGTAACGGAGCTTCAATTTTTGAATCGAGTTATACCTGAAAATATTACTCGAAGTTTCTAATCTTTCATGTTACCTACTGCCGTCACACACCTTACACGTCCCGGTATTTTATGAATCACTAAGAAATCGCTTAAAAGTAAAAAAGACGAAGAACTTTTTTTGAGAAATAATAAGGAATGCTTCGATTTGTTTTCCAAAAAAACCTTATTGTCCGACTTCAAAAAAGGAGGTTCTGTATTCGACCCGTATGTACTCGTATGTATAATGTATGCAGACTACGAAGTAACTATTTTTTATGAAAAAGTTTTTTTTATTTACATCTCCGCCTCAGCTAAAATGCCTCCGTTACTTCGTAATCTGCATACATGCTGTAAGCATACCCCAAATCCTTCACTTGTGTCAGGTTAGAATTAACGAGTCACTTTTATATTCTTAGGTAAATAGTTCAACATACTAATACAGACGTTCGACTCGATGGCTAGAATACGAATGGCGGTTGTCGGCTGAGTCTTATAATTTATGATCATGTTGTTAGTCAATTGAGATACTATAACCATAGCAAATAATTCTAGCAATCATCCGATTGGTAGTTATAGTCGATCTAGCTGTTATTTAAGTAGTTTTAGTCTAGTTGTTATATTTAAGGCGTAGCCGCCAAGTGGCGCCCTCATTGATTAAAAAATCGTATCTTAGCATAGAACATAAAGATTAAAGAATTCTATTTTGCGTTTGTTACAAATAGGATAAGGTATTTTTACGTTGTTTAAACAAGACTCAAAATGTTTCGTATCCAAAGTAGTAAGCAAAAGTGTCAAAAACGGCCTTTTTTGGTGTGTTTATGTATTTACACGCCCCCCGCCCGCGAAGTTAACATTCGTTACTGCGAAGGCCAACAACAGATCGAAACCTAACCTGTGACCTGACATGTAATACTAGTGTGAACTGGCATTTCATCTATAGCCCGTGAGCTGGCACTTGCAATGCTATAGCCCGTGACCTGGCACTTGTATTACTAGTGTGGATGCAATAATAAATTTGAGTCGTGTCTTGCTGCTTTCGATTTCGCCACTTTTTTGCATCTTTTCTCAATGCGTCAACGCTTTGGCGTGTTGATATAATCTAGGCAAAATACAGAAAGAAAAATGACTTAGTTTTTAATTCAAACAAATAAAAAGTTAAACGATATTTAAAAAAAAACAAGCTTTTATCTGAGACAACTAAAAAGTTTAAAATAAATTTTAGTAAGTATATGGCGTGGGCCGTCGATCGACGTCGACTAATTACTACCATCGATCGACGATTGATTGATTGGTGTAATAACACCCTAACAATCTGTTTTTTTTTTCATCGAAAGAAATGTTTATAAATATATTAATATACCTTCCAAGGATTTTGGCATGAAAACATGTTGCGGGACTACCGCTCATCCATTTTAAGGGTTTACTACCGGCCAAGTGGCGCCCTCATTGAATAAAAAATCGTAGCATAGCATACAAAAACGGCCGTTTTTTTCACTTTTGCTTACTACTTTGGATACGAAACATTTTGAGTCCTGTTTTAACAACGTAAAAATACTTTCCTCTTTGCCACTTAGCCGGTAGTAGGGCCTTAAACCAGACGTACAATTTCTGTTTTGGATAACTACCTCCCAAAACAAATTAATAAATAAATAAATTACTACTCTCAGTAGTAATTAAAGCAGGCAGTAAATAAAAATCGTGTAAACTAGTATTATTTATAAAATAAGTGAAACACTACGTGCCTTTTACTGGTGGCGACGTTATCCAAAATCTGTTTAGGTTTATACCACTTATGAGATGTAACCATACCCTAAAATCCTTCACTTTTGTTGTGTCAGGTTAAATTAACAAGTTACTTTTATATTCTTAGGTAAATAGTTCAACATAATAATACATAGCACATAAAAGCTAAACTCACACTTAATTTTACATTTTATAAACATCCGACTCGATGGCTAGAATACGAATGGCGGTTGTCAGCCGAGTCTTATAATTTATGATCATGTTGTTAGTCAAGATACAAGATACTATAACCATAGCAAATAATTCTAGCAATCATCCGATTGCTAGCTGTAGTCGAACTAGATGTTTATCCTTTATAATAACGTGATTAAATAGAGTAACTAAATAATTAAATAGAGTAACTAAATAATTTTGTTTACAATACCTACACTATTATAACCGTTAGCTGGAAATTTTATTTATCGCTGTTTTATCAGTAGTAGGTATTGTCGGTTACATAATGTGGATTATTCAGATCTGTTGTACAATAGGCCGCACGTTCGTGGTAAAACTTTGATCCTGAGCGTGAGGAGTTTTAAATTTAAAAAAGACAGCTTATTTTGCTTTATCACCAGTCACCACTGACGTGCATTATCTACTTGCATTGTACGTCATGGTTGGTAGAAGTCACTGCTTATTTTGTTGTATTGTTGACACTCAATTTTCACTTCATACTTTGTATAAACTAGATCATAACGCATGAAAACATTATGTTGATCATAAAAAAATTGATTAAAACGATTGCATTTTATCTAATAATAATTTATTTTTTAAAATCACAGTCCAAATGGATTCAAAATGGCTATTTCCATAAACTCTTACATTAAAACACGTTAAACGGTACCAAAACGATCCAATTTAACAAGTGAAGCAAATAATCCAAGTGGACGAACGACTATTTCCAGTTAGTAACAAAGCTAACGTCAAAACAATTTGGTAAATCTTTGAAACAAAAGGAAAAAACGTGTAGCTATCACCCTCTTATCGCGTGGCACAGGTCATGAAAGTCACTCGAGGGAGGCACGTGCGATGGCAGCTGTGGCTTTCAAACATCAAGGAAATTATATAAAAGTTACCTCATCCTGTTACAAAACTGTTTGATAAAAGTTTGGAAGGGTGAGTTATTGAGAAATGAGGAAGAAAAATCTTTATACCTACTGGCTCAGTCAAAAGCTAAATAGAAGCCCATTGACAGGCCGATAAACAGAGCTGATCAAATATTTACAGTCTAATTTTTAACACGCTTTTGTTAGTTTTACCTGTTACCTAATTAACTGCCTAACTATAATGTAAAAAAATTCTTAGAAGTTTAATTTGACCCACTTCCCGGTTTTCGATTGAACTGAAATTTTCCATTCATGTTTAGTTTAGATTTCAATGCATGGTTAGCTAAGTGACGTCATTCTAAATCCAATATGGCGGAGTCTCAAAGATGGATTTTTTATGCTTTCCCATGATCCGGGTACCTACTCGTATCAAATTAAAGAGTTTCTGAAAAGAATACGACAAAACTTTTTTTTCCCTTTTTTTGACTATAATATTATTTTTAACCGACTTCGAAAAAGGAGGAGGTTCTATGTTCGACTTTATGCATGTTTTTTATGTATGTCGACCGATTTCTCTGTCAGTTGTGGACCGATTTTCAAAATTCTTTTTTTATCCGAAAGAATATACCCCCGAGGTGGTCCCTTATAAATTTTATCGAAATTGTTTTAGCACTTTTTGAAAAACTGAACTAAGACGAAAAATGCGTATACATAGATGACATTTTCGTTTTCTCCAATTACGAGTAGGTATGTTTAAATTCCATGTTATTGGAGTTTTTAGTTCTGGGGTGTATCAACTAAAAAGTGAAAATAAAAAACTTTTTTACAACAAAAACAACCGACGGTGTTTGTATTTTATTTCTTCGTTATTTGACACCGACTTCGAAAATTAAAGTTATTTTTTTAATTTTTAGTGTATTTTCTTTTTTGGAAGTCGGTTGCTTTTTTAGTAAAAAAATTCTTTTGATATCCGACTACATCCTTCACGTTGTTCCTAGGAACTGATTGTTGGTAATCTAAACGGAATTAACTACTCGTTACGTAATAATAATAACTAATATTTCTTTAACACCCTTTCATGTTCCATCGATCTTCCCTTTTATGTTTAGAAATTGAATTTCCGTAGAAAAATGTTTACGTCCAGTCTATAATGGTTACGTAGACTTTGCCATAACTGTTAAACTGTTATGTAATCCAATCAATTTTCTGAAAACCTTAAATCATTCTTTGTTTAACTGTAAAAAGTTCTAGTGAAAACTCTTTTAAATTCATTCAACGGGCAGGCTTCCTTCAGAATTCTTAACTATGCCAGGGTTAGACTAATTTGATGCATTTATATGGCCATATTAGATACCATCCTAAATTACGTCACACGTTTAGGTGAGCGGAGGGGGACGACGAAGTGTGACATTGTATGACAAGGGGTGGAGAGTCATAAATTTCGTGACATCACATTTCAAAATGTATATATCTAAATTTTAAGTACATGTATTAACGATAAACTTAAAAATATTGCCAACACTATTAGTCATAAATTTCGTGACATCACATTTCAAAATGTATATATCTAAATTTTAAGTACATGTATTAACGATAAACTTAAAAATATTGCCAACACTATTTGTATGACGTTAAGGTTCAAATAAATGACGAGTTCGATAGTAATTTTGGAACTGCTGTTTTAATTTAATCATTTACTGTCGTCAAATTGCGAAATATTTGACGTCTCACTAGGGAGGGGAAGTCTACTTATTTATTTATTAGTGTATTATCTATGGGGAAGTCTCACTAATGTGTCAAGAACGGCGTCAAAAAATCATGAAATTTTATGACGTAATTTATAAACCAAGGGGTTTATTTTATTATTGAGATTATTAAATGACGTAAGAAGTATTTAATTACATTTTGTAATATCTATGACAAAGAGCTGGCATAACAGAAGTGCGTGATTCATACTTTATGTTAGATTAAACACATTTCAGTGAAGTAAGATACAACTGTTGATATTATTATTTAAACAATACATATATTATTAAAGCGCGTTCGGGCCCGTTCTCACTTAGACGGACTATTCTGTTTAAAAATAAATTACAAAAAAACAGCAACTGACATACTTCCAAAAAATAAACACAATAAAAATTTTAAAATAACTTTAATTTCGGAAATCGGTGTTTGTATTTTATTTCTTCGTTATTTGACACCGACTGCCAAAATTAAAGTTATTTTTTAATTTTTAGTGTTTAGTTTTTGGAAGTCGGTTGTTTTTTTTGTAAAAAAGTTTTTTCATTTCACTTTTTAGTTTTTATACCCCAGAACTAAAAACCCCAATAACATGGAACGTGGAATTTAAACATACTCTTAATTGGAGGAAACCAAAACGTCATCTATGTTTACATATTTTTCGTTTTTGTTCAGTTTTTCAAAAAACGCTGAAACAATTTCGATAAAATTTATATGGGACCACCTCGGGAGTAGGTATATTCTTTCGGATAAAAAAGGAATTTTGAAAATCGGTCCACAACTAACAGAGAAATCGAAAACAAACACAGTCGAACATAGAACCTCCTCCTTTTTCGAAGTCGGTTAAAAACGAAAGACAGCGGCCGGCCGTTTGTTTTCACACATACGTCTACCGGCTCAGTTTGCGTTCAGTCTTAGTACACGCTGGACGACGACAATATTCCAGTGGTAAGGTGGTATAAGTGATGAAACAAAGTTTTTTAACTACTTCCGAATGTCTATTTCTTCTTTTGATAATCTACGAATGGACGAATTTCAATGGACATTATAGGCACACTGGTGCTGTCTCGGCGGCAGATTCATTGACACTTTAGGGCCCGTTCTCCCTGGGCGTCGGGAGTCGCAAGCCGATTTCCGGCTACCGCAGGCGCGGGCCTTCGGACGGCGAGTAATGGGTAGCTCGCCGTCCAATAAGGATCAGGCCGAGTCGACAGTGCGTGGTGTCGCACGCGCATTCCGCCAGGACCGATGCCTGTCTAGGTTGCGGATAAATTCGAAAGAGAGTTCCCGCGGTCCTGGCACAAGCAACTGAAGGAACAGGGGTTGGTTTTAGTCAGTAACGGTCTGACACGCCCTCCCGCTCCACCCAGAGCGGTAGAAATCTGAATGTGAACAGTGTCATAAATTGAACTACCAGTGGCATATCCGTCTCTTTAGAGACGGACCGAGAAAACAGACGGTCCGTCTTGGTGAGACTGAGAACGGGCTCTTCCAGCAGCGTACCGCGCACGGCTGTTTCGCGTGGGCGTTTATACGACGCCGACGATAATCGCGCACCTACAAGGCTATTATGTAAATCGGCCATTTGTTTGTTACATTGTAGTTATGTAACAACATTGTCGACGATGCAATGGAGAACGCTGGGTCGCAGGTTACGTTACGACCGCCGACCGGTAAATAGGGTGACTTCATTCATTGGCTATATAAAGGGAGAAAGATTTAAGATACCTACTCATCTATATAGAATTATAGACAACTTTTACGGGGATCATCTCTGAAATATCTAAAAAAAAACATTTGTTCAGTGCATTTATTTGTGGTCGCGCAACTCTGACCTGTTGATTTTATTTGCGATTTCATAGTTGGTTTCATAATAAAAGTAGTTTATTATTCATTAATTACATTGCCATCTTCTCTATCTCTTCTCTACCTGGTATAGATCACAGTCGTTTTCCGCGTCTGTCTGTTTCTCCTCCTAAACCACGCAACTGATTTTAATGCGGTTTTCACTAATATAAAGAATGATAAACGAGGTAGGTTTGTGTGTATAATTTGTACCAGTACGGAGCCGGGGTGCCTAGCTAGTTAAGTATAAATCAACCTAAATTTAAGCTCGTGTAAAAACAATTGTGTAACTGTTTTGGTGTACAATAAAGTTTTATTCTATTCTATTCTTGCAAGTATCTGCGGATACTTGCAAGGTTGATTTCTCCGCGAGCCCGCAATTACTCCGATTTAGTTCGAATGCTTACGTGAAGCACGAACTAAACCATTCCCTTAGGTACCTTCTATAGATAATACTGCGCAGATGAATAATTAAAAAGTGGTGTAATGATAGAGCCTTCTCTATATGAGGAGAGGCCCTAACGTAGCACCAGCAAGTAAATGAAAAAAAAAATAAAAAAAAAACACTGGCACTCTGGTAGTGCCGACAGAAGTGAAAACTTGAACAAAAATGCCCAACGCGCCTCGCGATCCACTACTCGCGAATCGCGTAGCGGTGTCGGTGGCGGTGGCGCGTGAGTTCAATTGTTTTTTCCCATCTCAAAACTGCCCAACGCGCCTAAAGAAGTTTTGACTTAAAAAAATCGCTTTTAATGCCATTTTATTAACCTGAAAGAGCGTTTTTTTTTCTGTAAATTATTTTCGTTTTTTCGAAATTAAGTTTCAAAAGTCATTCCCTGGCAACTAACAGGCTTACAAAGTATAGATAAAGAGGTAAAGATTATAAGTGTGTTTGTAGAAAGTAATCTCTGAAACTACTGAACCTATTTTGAAAATCTTTCACCAGTAGAAAGCTACATTTTCCTAAATGACATAGGCTATATTTGACGCCCAGCGAAGTGGGTACTGGTCAGCTAGTATAAAATCTATTGTGTCTGCAAACTAGACGCGCAACGGGTTAATAATATTGTTGAGTATTTTGTACCCTTTTTTTCGAAATCTTTTGTCAAGTGCTATGGAATTGATTATTTATTTGATTACTAAAGAAAAAAAAATGTCAGAAGGCTTTTATTTGAGATTGTTTGTGAGATTTGTGGTTACGTTTTTAATTTGTGTACGATATTTATGAAACGGACGCAACAAACGGTTATGAATGCGACGTCTTTTTGAACTGAATAATCATTTATACCTAGTTACAAAAAGGCTTATAAAACATATGTTATCTGTTTTAATTATAATTTGTATATGGTGACTTTATAGTTATTACTTTATAAATATTCCAGTCACTTTTGAAAGGTCAGTTTTTATAAACATTTATGTAGTTATTGTCTAATACATCATATAAATATAATATTTGTGTCAAAGGATAAGGTGATTTTCCTTAGTTATTATGTAAGTACTGTCTCTTATAAATTATCGCGTCCCTTTCAATATAGTCCATTTATGAAAGGGACAAAATACACATTTTTATAAACCTTTAAAATAGACCACTAAGACTAAAGAAAATATATTTTTTGCATTTTATTTCAATGGTTAAATAATGAAGGCTTTCGATTCAACTTTTCAAAATATTATATACAAAAAGTTCCTTTTCATGCCACCTCTCCCCTAGGGATTTCTGCCCCTACATAAGTATGTAACTAAGCAATAAAATTATACAGTCGTCGAGAGTTTTATTATAAGACTTTAAGAGGTTTCCCTTGCAAAGGCTTTCATAAAACCATGAAGTTTTATGAAAACATTTCTGCAAACAATCATGTAACCACGATGTTTACCTATATTACTTACTTTTATGTCACGTTGCTTTTCTCAGTGTTTTTCCATAAAGCAATAAAAAGTTCTGGATTTTTAAAGTCACCTTTAACTAGTTTTTTCCTGTTGGCTTCGCTTTCGAGATGTATGTCACAGGAACTAATTACTTAGTGACTATACTTTTATTTACATATTTTACAACCAATGATAGTTAAATTCAATCTATCCTACTTAATAGTTTGTATGTTTGTGTTTCAATCACGCTAAAACGACTGAAGGGATTTGAATGAAATTTTGCACACAGATGATTATAACCTGGATTTAAAACATAGGCTACATTTTAAAATGCGGGCGAAGCCGCTGGCAGAAGCTAGTACTTAATAATATAATACTATAAAAAGGCAAAGTTTGTAAGTTTGTTTGTAGGAAGTTATTTCTGGAGGCTATAATAGGCAATAATAATAGGTAATTATATTTTCGAAATCCACGTGGACGAAGTCGCGGGCGAAGTGCTAGTTTAGTACATAAGTTCATTGTATTGTACATGGTGGACATCCCATTCAGACGCACAAAACGTCTGAGGAACACATTCATTGTACGTACAGCTAAGGAGTGGAATTCCCTGCCAGAGTCTGTATTTCCTGATACTTACAACCTGCGAGTCTTTGTCAAGAGTGTATAGGTTACTTCTAGGCAAGCGCTCCATCCTTTCGACCACATCATCGCTTACCATCTGGTGAGATGGTGGTCAAACGGGAGCCTATCAATGATAAAGAAGTTACAACAAATAATAGCATTGCATGACAAAGTGGATGTCCTGGGAGGAGACAAACTTAGCAGATGCTAATGATATGACCTACTCATTTCATGAGCAATTGGATTATTGTTACCTATGTACGTAAATAGAGACTACTGTCTAACTAAGTACGTGGTACATAGGTAACAATAATCCTTTTTTTTTGTAATCCTACCGACCCAATTTCGATTACGGTGGCCAATCTGAACGGAGATTAGCCAAGGACGCAGGAGATATTATAGTGCAAAAGCATGTACACAAACACAGGTGTCCTCTCTCTTCCTTTACTCTCATAATCTGATGGGACGGCATCGGACACGACCGAGGAGAGATCAGCAGGACCAACGGATTTACGTGTTTTGCGGGAGTTTGCTACAGAGTAATTCTTAAGGTGAAAGCTCCAGGGTAGCCCGCGAAATTCAAACTCTTTTACGTTTTTTGCAATTTTTGAATTTCGCGGGCTACCCTGCCGCTTCTACCTTAACGGAAAAACGCAATTGCACATATTGACCACGAGACACACGTGAGAAAGGAAGTTCATACCTAATACAACCCAATAAAATCTTAGTATTAAAAGAACGTTGGAAACTACACGCATCTTTTTGATACTTTTTATCGTTTAGAAACTTACTGTGTTAGCAATAATCCGGTGACATAATATCTAATACACTGTCATTACAAACGTACATGTGCACATACACCAACAAACGACCAATAAGTTGTAATTCTAGGACATCGCTTAGACTTTAATATTGAAAAAAAAAAACTGTTACAAATTGTTTTTCTAAATTGCGACCATCATTTATTGTACTAGGGCCTATTACGCTCTCGCTCCTGGGACACAATGACACAATGACAGCTCCTCTCCGGTAGTCTGCCAACTACCAAGTGTGCCCAGTGTGAGTTGGTAGATGCCACATAGCTCACATTTCTTCGACTATTTAAGTTTTTCAACATTGTGCCTATTATACGTGCATTTTTAACCGACTTCAAAAACGAGGAGGTTCTCAATTTGTCGGAACCTTTTTTTTTTGTTATTTTAGCAGTACCTAGCTGTTGTGCATGTAGCTTTTTCTGATAATTTCTACAATTTAATTTGTAGAATACATTAGGTAACAATTGACCGCGTAATAGGTATAGGATTGATCATGAAATGCTTAGGTCGTTGTCAACTTGGCAGTAGCGAACTTGAATGATTTCATTGTGATCGCGAAGATTTGTGCAATGCATGCGCCATCGGCGATTTATTATCTTCGTATTAATTTTAGATTAATGCTTTATTTGTAAATTATTCATGTTAAGGCGTTGAATAATGTGAAGTATGTGAACTGGTTTTGCGTGACGATATTATAAATCGACATATACGGGTATTTCGTATAATAGTAATATAATAAACAATGTGTGTCCTCGTAACATACGATTAGCGAATGTGATATGATATAGATCGTGGGAAAACTTAAATTAGTATTGCTCATTTAAAAAAAGAAAGAAAAAAAAGTCATACTATACTAACTTCCACTAATGTAATGCCCGAAATCAGAGCCATGTGTGAAACCCAGTAACGTGTCAATATCGTGTGAAGCATCGCAATAAACCGCAGTAGCTGTTTCACATAACTGTCAGCGATTGCAGTGATCGCGACCTTGGCTTGCTTCAGATGTCGTAGCAACTCGCTCGGCGCTCGTAACTCGGGCCACTTACGTAACGTAACAAACTCTGACTCTTGCCGCGCTTATGTAACAGCGTATTATGTAGCGGCGTGGACGAAATGTCACAAGACGTATGGGGCTTCTTTGTTAAGTTCGGCTCTGTCGTATTGCTACAGCAGCGTTATTCGCTCTGAAGATTTTGAAACATTTTGCTTAAGGAGACTCCTTAAATGAAGCCCGCGGAATAAAGATTACAAAACAATTAAAGTATATGTATATTTGCTTGCGTGTGTAGAAAAACATAGTCTGAACGCATGAGCATCATTCGCGGATGCAATCCCTCTGTGTTTGTAATGACAAACATTACACACTTTCCTAAAAATGTAGTATTTCGTAATTATTTTGGATTCGCGTACTCGCCTAACTGCTGCTCGGAAAATCAATTTTCGTCGCTACACAATAGGTCGCGCAATGAATGTTTCCAAAACAAATTCGTTCAGCGAATGCTCGCGATGAGTTAGACTCGGATAATTAGGTACTGCTGTATAGTTGTTCCACTGAATGACTAACATTATAAACTTAACAAGTACCTACAGACTATTCCTTAATAGAAAAATCGTCATCGTTCATGCACTTTGCTTTATTTCGATTTTGGTTGTCTTTCGCAGTGCCCGGGGCGAGCAGCTGTCATACGCGACGGAAAAGCAGGGCACCGGAGGGCTTACTTAACTTCGGGGCCCAGCGAATTCCCATAACACCTCTGGTAAACAATTATGTATTATTAAGCATCATCATTGTTTATTGATCATGCACTTATTTGACACCAACTGATAAGTCACTCACGCACGTTTGAAGGGTTTCATCCATCTATATCAAACAAAGTAAAAACATCATAATGCTTAGTAGGCACAATATCATTTTTAGAGAACATTCGAATGACTTCAGCTAACACTTCAGGACATTGAACTGTGGCGTCAGTTTATAAATAAAGATACGGGCTTTATAAAATGACATCATGAGGCGAGCAAAGCGATTGTTCTGACATGCTCGTAGATGAATATTGTGATTGTTGTTATAATGTGGATGATGTGTTACTTAGGCGCGGTACAACCACGCTCTGGATCTGATGCGGCTGGGACAGCACCGCGAGGCCGTGCCATACCTCGCGCTGGCCGCCGCCTCCGGCCAGCCAGATCTCCAGCGAGCACGGAACCTTCTAGCTCAGGTATGTTCTTTCTTGTTACGTTTTATCGCAGTGTTGTATTTTAAACTGTCGGCACTGATCACAACGCTGAAAATCCAAAAGTGCACACATCACGATATTTCACGTTTCCATCGTCGATATTGGAAAGTAAAGGGCAGAGTTGATTAATGGATCGGATGCACCGATTGGAGTACCAAAGTTAAATTATATTACTAGGTTTTTAAAAAGCTGATTAGTTGAATAGACCATAATGTGTTCCCGTTGGAGACTGATGATCAAACTATAGTATGCTCTGCAGCTCAGAATGTTTTTACTAGTTTAAAGTCAAGATTACTGTCTTGACCCTATTCCTAAGTTGCACAAGGCATAAATGCACAAACATTCTCATTAAATACTTAGGATTAAATTACAGCTGCGCTATGCCCTTATCTTTGCTTACCTACTTAAGCCATATTACGAGAGCCGAAACTATTGCAATCTCTAGCTTGCTGTGAACCATTGAATGACTCAACATAATCGCTTCAGTGTAGACTGTGATGAAACTATTGGGCTCACTCATGTAGTCCACGATTAAGAAGGCAATCAACCATTTAGATAAACAATTCGAGCCGCCATGCCGCATGGTATGCTACAATATACCTACAGTAGGTACCCTTCAGTCTATCTTATTCTAGAAATCCTGCACGGAAATCCTGTTTACCAACAAATAAAACGTGCGAAGGTAAACGTATCTTTTCTGATGGTTATCAGCTCAAACAAAAGGCACAAGATAAAGATTGTTTTCAATTTGAACACTTCGGTATGCATGACGCTACATTTGTTCATGACGTCGCTTCGAGACTATCGACGGCTGATAAGGTGTTCAACCTTTCAATTATGACTTCATTGCATGAAGATAACACAATATTGTTGTATTCATGTTGTTTTGTTAATTGCAGGCAATAACCGTGTCGTCCAACAATCGTGACCCGCGGGAGCTGACGACGCAGTTGACTCGTGCTGTGCGTCGCTTGTCTTCGCTGTCGTGGATCAGCCCCGCGGACTTGGAGTGCATTCTGTGCTACGACACCTTCACTAAACCTGTGACCACGCCCTGTGGACACGTGTTCTGCCGCACATGCCTCGAACGCACGCTGGATTACGGGAAAAGATGTCCCTTGTGTCTACGCGAGCTCATAGGATTCACGCTCTCACAAGTAAGTGCACTAACTGTTTAATTTTACATCAAATGTTATATCGTCTATGGCTCTAGATACACTATCAAGTAGTATATTGAACTAAATTAAATGTGTTGTAATCATCATAATAGTCGCATCGAAATTAATTTATATTATTTTTAACCTCTTGAAGCAATAACACAGTTACAAGTAGTTTAGTGTTGCTAAATCGATTGTGGTGTCTAAAACAGATCGTGGGTACGCGAGTTTCAACAAGTAATTAGCAGGCGATGGCTACAGTACGATTGTTTGGAACGTGACTTTCATAGTTTCTAAATATTGTATTGGCTGTGTTAAAATTCACACTTTTTGTAGCAACTCGCGCGCGTTAATAATGCTTTTGTTTATGTAGGACGTAATAGGTTAGCAGCCACAAACTATGAACGTAATCGTAACTAACGGGTTCGATACTCGCAGTCGATTGGCAATCCAATCGAACTATAAAAGCTCAAAATCGTTAGCTCGATTGCACTTGAAATCGAGAGAACTATAAAATAATAAATTCATAACGCGAAAGTTCACCGCCTCCATGCATGCATATCTCGAAAATCAAATTGTTTTTCAGAATAGTAACAGAATATTAAACACATGATAATTTAGGAACACCATAGAGTTATTAAGAAATAAAATATATAACAAAGTAATTATCATATACATACTTATGTACCTAATGCTTAAGATTGAGCTGAAATCTGTCGCAACCAAATGGTCCACGTGCACTGGATGTACGGCACGGAAACCTTATCCAGTTAATGTACTTTGTTTATATTAAATCAAGTAGTAGTAAAGTATAGGTAGGTATCTGAAATTAACGTCTTATGGAGTCTCATCAAGGAGCGCTGTCCGAAATTAGACGCATTATTAATTTATTACACATAAAGCAACAAGTATTCAGCTAAAATACTTAGACTAAATTATAAATAATTAAATGATCTTTAAAATGGTGAAGGTTTCATAAAACTACGCTTTATTTTATTATTATCGCTTTATTTATATTAGGTATTGTCTAACGCGGATAAAAAATTGAGAATCACCTCAATTTTTTATCCGCGTTAGACATAACTTTACAAATTAATTATAATATGTTATAACAATATAATTTCAAATATTCTCAGATCAAATTACGACGAAAATTGTCTAAAGTAACATATATATTTTTTGAAAGAAATAAGACTAGTCGTTTATACGTGATGTTCAATTAAAAACCATTAAAAGTCGTAAGCTGCTTTTTTTTGGGTGTGGCAAATCATCCAATGACATCTCCTGCTCTGGGTGGAGCGGGAGGGCGTGTCAGACTCTTACTGACTAAACCCCACTCCTGTTCCTTCCCTGCCCTGAGTGCCTAGGGGCGCGGTAACTCTGTTTCGAATTTATCCACAACCCCTGGGCAGGTATAACTTCGCCTTAAAACCCAAACAGAATTCACAGACTGAATTTAAAACGCTGTGTGCGTTTGAAATTGAGTCTGAATTTACAGATGCATAAGGGACAATTCACTAGCTTATCTATCTCGAAAACTCAATCTTCGTCAGATACCAGGCGCCATTAGGTTACGAATAATATGAGGTAATTCATCATTTGCCTTGGAGCCTGCCCTAAAACTGTGTTGGAGTCAGCTAACAGTCTAATAAACAGTATACTACATGGAACGACTGCATTATATCTGACTGTCACAACCCAGTAACTGGGTAACACAAGACTGGTTGTCAGTTTTTAAGCATTCTAACTTCCCGTAACGGACTGTCAAAGAAGAAGTAATAGACAGGGTATAAAATTCTAAATGATTTGTTAAAGGAGCATATGATCCATAAACGAAAGCCACTTTCGTTAGTTTTGAAAACAATCACATCCTGTGTTGATACACCGATAGTGGCACTAAATACCTACATGAAAAGATGAAAGGAAATGGCACATGTTAAACATAGTTCGGCAGTTTTAGTTTGTATAATTAACAGAGGTCGGAATTAGGTAGAGTTATTTATGTACTTGCATCGAAATGTTGATATTAATATAGATCTTCCAGGGATTTCTAATGGACAATCCCGTGTGGCCAACAATATTACAAATGAATAATAATAAAAACCTCTATTGTTTTCTTTTGTTCTCACAAGCTATGTTGTGTGAACTACAAATGTATTGGAATTTTGCAACTTCGGACATCCGATGTCGTTGATGTAAATTTAGCAACATCGCGTGTGAAGTGGTTTAAATTGTGGAACAGTAAATAGCTTGTTTATTTAATAAATCACGAGATATTTCTGCTCTTTAAAATTAATCTCGGGATTTGAGACATATCCACTTTATTCTTTCGCTGTATGAAATCAGTGTAAGTACACATTAAATAACTCTACCTAATTCCGACCTCTGATAATTAATTTCATCTCTGCTCCCAGAGCAGGAAATAGGGTATTTGACTAGATTTTTTTTTGTAAATTACATTTTTCAGAACCTAGAGAAATGAAGAGGTCTTCAAAAATGACGGAGTTGTATGCATGAAATGACGTTTTTAACCCCTGACTCAAAAAGAGGGGTGTTATAAGTTTGACCGATAGGTGTGTGTATAGCGCGTGAACTGATTTGAATGCCGTTTTTTTTTTATTTAAAAGCTGGTTTTGTAACGATAGTTCTTAGACATGTTTTATCAAAATCGGTTCAGCCGTTTCAAGGTCAACAACTCTTGTGTTTTTTTAAATGTTCGCGTTTTTTTTAAGCGTCGAGGTTCTTTTAAATTTTTAATTTAATTGGTATCTTGTAAAATCTATGACAAACAGAGACAGCACCATCGCATGTGACGTCAATCGCAATTCACGCCATAGTGAATTTGCGCCATCTAAACAAACAACGTTTTGCGTGACAAGACTAGAAGAAACTTAAAAAAAAGCGTATTTTTCCACAATTTTTTTTAAACAAATTATATATTTCAGTAATATTTTCGAAATAAATAGTAGTATTCAGTTGTATTAGTAGTAGTAATATTCATGTGGAATTTTGATAGTAGTAAAATACGCTACTGCTGCCCACTGCGACAACCACGCGCCTTGCTATCATTGGCGGCACCCGAACTATACACGACATACCACACCGTTATTAGAGTCCGTATAATCTGACCGGCCGGTAGAACGTCTCAAATACCCGCATTTTGAGCCTAACTTAGGACTGTTCGTGTTAATGTGTTTGCTGTATTTTTGTTATAATTTCTATTTGTTTCAGACGAGAAACACATTGTTCGTGGAGGCGGCTCTGCATATTGTGAACGTCGTCGCTGCGCCGCTGCCTGTGGAACCTGATCTCATTCCCATATTCGTGTGCACAGTCGCCTACCCATCGTAAGTACTTACCTATAATATGTTAACTTTCGGAAGATGAGGCCATAGAGCGTCATAGCCTAGAATGCAGTTCATAAAATTACTCTGTTTGCTTAAATGAAGGGTCCACTCACATTAAGACGGCTAGATGCGCGCATTTTTTTTAAACTAACGTTAAAATGTATAACTTTATTCTACACAAAAACATTGCCAAGACAGAATTCGAATAAATTCCAATTCGTGATCGAATGATGTCCGGATTCTCTCGACGTGAGCTGACTCTAATGCTACAGGGCGACGTTGTAGCTCAGCGACATAGCCCTTCAAATCAAAAGAAACTCAATATTTATATCCTCTCTAGCTATATTTTCTTTCACACAATCCATCCATCGTTTATTCTTCTACGTTCACATTCCTCACGACATGCTCCTCATTTATGCTCATGTTACAAGTGCCTTTAAAGGATCATTAAAAACAATAAAATTATATTCTGGATAGTGAAAAGCAACTTACGACAACAGAAGTGGTTATCTGTGAAATATTGAAAGGTTGAGAAATCGTTGCGACCAGTAACTCGGCTAGTTGCTCCGTTGTCTACAAACCAATTTTCAAGATCTACTTCAATGGTATTCACTGTTTCATTGGTTTCCACCACCTGCATTAGTGTAAGTGTCAGGTTGACATCATTGCCTTAAAGAGATGTCAGCAGCAACTGGCGGGGTCCGCTAGGGTATCGACCCTAAAAATATCTGCGACCCCTGCATCGGCCTAAAAAAAAATAAACAATAAATTCGAAAGAGAGTTACTACGGCTCTTGGCACAGGCAACTTAAGGTGAATGCACCAGGGTAACTCGCGAAATTCAAATTTTCTTATGTTTTTTGCAATTTGCAGGTGAGTATCAGGTTGTATGTTGGTCAAAATATGATTCGCGGCCGTAGCAAGTACGTGTTCAGTAAGAGTCTGACACGCCCTCCCGCTCCAAACAGAGCGGGAGAAGTCATTTGATAATTTCACATCCACCGAAAAAATAAAGAGGTTGGTGTCGTTACCTTGACTTGTCGATATCCACTTACGACAACTCTTGACTGTGTGTCCTAAATATATGTTAATTAGTTAATTTTTTATGCCTCTTGTACATATTTTATTTATTAAGTTATTTATTAGTTTAGTATAATATGTAAT
Organism: Polia nebulosa; assembly: GCA_951329385.1. Taxonomy (NCBI): domain Eukaryota; kingdom Metazoa; phylum Arthropoda; class Insecta; order Lepidoptera; family Noctuidae; genus Polia; species Polia nebulosa. The sequence goes on along the minus strand of OX589587.1, from coordinate 28,532,803 downwards.
GTAGTTATAGTCTATTAAAACAAATGTTAATTAGATCTTCTGTAATTGTCTTAAATAGATGTTCTGCTATACAGACCATCTGATATTTGGACGTTTTGCTACACGGACATTTTGCTAATTAGACTTACTGCTCTGTTGGACATTTAGCTACTTAGACCTTCTTAGATTAGCACACATTTAGCTTCTTAGATCAGGAGAGCCCTTTCTTTATACACTGAGTTTGGTTGTGACAGACTTTTAGTTTGGTACAGTCTGTTGTCAACAATATCTAACCCACCCTAAAAACAAACGAATTTGGACCCTCTGCATGTAACATTAAGGTTTATTCAAGTTATATGAGCTTATCAGACAAGTGCTCGAGGATTTGATGAACAAATACAATAATAATACAGACACGCAAATTTGATCTTTAAAACGTTAGTATTAGGTTATATTTTATAACTATTTGTTATAATATGATAAGTGTAATAGCTTATTTTAATGATTGAGTTCAAGTAATTCTGGTCTCGTGGTCTGTGTATAAGACTGAGAAAAACAAGGTTCGAGATCAAATCCTGCGACAAAGATATTGTTTTGCTTTCAATATAGAATTTATATTCCAAAAAAATTTCTTGTATTATTGTAAAGAACTACAGACTATACACACCGTGTTCTTGACTATAGACCAATTGCTATTCTACCAGCTATCTCTAAGATTCCAGAGAGAATAATAAATAGTAGACTTGTAAAGTATCTCGAAAACAATAATTTAATTTCATCTGGTCAATTTGGTTTCCGTTCTGGCAGGTCAACGGAGGATGCTGTGCATAAACTTACAGACCATATTATTAGAAACCTTGATGATTGTAACAAAGCGCTTGCTATCTTCCTTGACCTTGCCAAGGCGTTTAACACGGTGTCTGTCCCTCGTCTTCTAGCAAAATTGGAACGCCTGGGTATAAGAGGGGTGCAGCTGAAATTGTTAAAAGATTATCTAACCGTTCGTAAACAATGCTTGAAAGTAGATTCCTACATTAGCACTGATCAATTTGTCCCTTTTGGTGTCCTACAAGGCTCAGTCCTAGGTCCTACACTCTTCTTGGTGTACCTAAATGACCTCTGTGAGTTGAAATTGATCAAGGCATCATTATTTCGTATGCTGACGATACGGTTTTGCTATTTTGTGCTGAGACATGGGATAGTGCTTTCATGCTGGCACAGAATGGTTTCGACAAGGTTTCCTACTGGCTGAAACAAAATCTTCTCACATTAAATTCAGACAAAACTATGTACATGCCATTCTATACAAGAAACCCCTACAAGCCCCCAATTGAACTCAATTTAAAATCGCATTCTATCCACGCCCATTTAACAAATGCCACTACTTGTAATTGTCCTTGTCTAATCAGAAGAACTGAAGTTAAATATTTGGGAGTTATTCTAGACTCATCTCTGAACTTCAAAGCACACATATCTCTACTTCAATCCCGACTTACAAAACTGATTTATGTTTTTAAAAACTTACGACATGTAGCAGATATAATAATATTAAGAAAGGTTTATATGGCACTTTGTCAAACGCTACTAACGTATTGCATAACATGCTGGGGTGGAGCTTGCAAAACCATTCTGCTTCCTCTCGAAATAGCACAACGGGCAATTCTAAAGGTTAGCTCTTTTCGACCCATTGATTACCCTACGCATCTCCTGTATCGGTCCTGGAACTTACCAACCGTTCGCCAACTTTACATCTTGAACACAACTCTCAAACAACACTCTCTTACCCCCCTAGACAGGAATATTCTGCTAAAACGTCGTCGCAATGCTGTAGTCCCCCGACCCCTTCAATTTAAACATTCATTTACACATCGGTTTTTCTGTTTCAGCGGTCCTTTCCTCTACAATAGACTAAATAGTACTCTTAATATTTACACACTAACTAAACAGGAATGCAAAGCCAAATTGTTAGATTTTCTACTCACATGTAATTATAAAACTACAGAAGAGCTCCTAAGAATCTTAAGTTAAGACAAAATTACACTCACAACACACACAACTTAAACACTCAACAGCACATACTCTAAAATTATTTTGTAAACGATACTTTGTTGTAAGGTGATATCTGTAAACGCAAGACATTATCATCATTTAGGATTATTGTTCACTGTCTTTCTGGGAGGTGAACTGCGTCCTGAAATACAGGCTCGGCCAAGCTCAGGCGCAGTTGCTCAACTTTTTACTCTTATTTTGATCTAATTATATAATCTGTAGAGAGAAATTAAGATAATTTATTATTTTGTAATTTAATTGACATTTTTCATTTTAAATTTATGACATTTCTATTTTTAGTTTATTGCAATTTTAATTTATTTTTATTTTCTTGACTTTCCTTATTTTTAAATTGTACTGATTCATATTTAGTAATTGAATTTAATGACATTTTTAAACATCATCACATCATACAAAATGTAATATGTAAAATTGTATTGTTATGGATTTTTATAGCCTCAAATAAATCTGTTATTATTATACATAAACTTTTTTAAATGGTAATATTTTCACATAACTTGTAATAAGTGGGTAAGTAGTTGAAAAATAAATATTCGTATTCATTATAAAGAACTGTGAACTTAAAGTTTTTTAAATTACCCACCCGTTTACAAGATAAGTTATTAGGCGAAAATCATATTGGTCGTTCTTTAATATTGCAAGCAATATTGTAGAAATGAAAACAAATTAAAAAAGAAACTGATGTATAGGTGGACTGTGCTTTCGAACCCACATGCTGTTCGTCGTCAATCCAGCATCAAACCGCTAAGCCACAAGAACTCGTTGGGAATACGCGAAATTGAAGATTGGGTTGTAATTATGTAGTGTGACTTAAAAGCTTTTCAACTTTAATGTTAACGAGATAATGATTAAAATAGCTTAACAAAAACATATATAATGCCGGTGGCTCCGACTATGTTGGGTGGGTTTACCTTAACGTTACGTGTTAAAGATCAAATTTGCGTGTCTGTGTTATTATTGTATTTTTGTTCATCGAGTCCTCGTGCACTTGTCTGATAAGCTCATATAAATTAAATAAACCTTAAAGTTACAGACAGAGGGTCCAAAGTCGTTTGATTTTAGGGTGGGTTAGATAATGTTGACAACAGTCTGTACGATGCGCCCATACATTCTCCTTTACCAGGACAATTTCTCTCACAAATCAACTTTGATTTCATAACGCCAAAGTAGATAGTTTAGTAAAAGGCAACATGTATAACATATCTTTGATTCAAAATTCAGGCTCAGCTTTTTACAATGCTCTTTATATCCGTAACTAACAACTCAATATCGAACTTTATTTACTATGTATACATACATTTCAGTGAAGTATTGGAATTTTGAATTCAGCGGTGTGTATTCTAATTTTATCCCTTTTGTGTAGTTTATAAAGTTCTAAATTGTAACGCTATCTTAAAAGGTGCGTATGATACCTCCAACAAACTGAGATTTAGATGTGATTGCCCGCAGTAGATTTCACTTGTCTTGGACTGGGGAACATTTACGAAATACATCCGACGTGTGTTGGTAAATTCAGGAATGGTGCGCGCGTTCCCAAATAAGACGAAGAGGATGCTAGAAAATGTAACATATGGTCCGAACTAGAAAATGTAACCTTTTGTCCGAACTAGAAAATGTAACCTATGATCCGAGCAAAAACACGTAACCTATGATTAGAACTAGAAAAATGTAATAAATTTAACCTATGATCTCTTGTTTATTTAGAGTACCTTGTCCACTGTTCATCTTCGACCCCCGCTACTGGCTGATGATCAGGCGGGTCCTGGAGTCAGGCTCGCGAAGATTCGGCATGGTGGCTTGCGAGAGAGGACAAGACTACGCCAATTATGGCACGGTCAGTATGCGTTTTCTTATGTACGATTTCCCCGCGTTTAATATTTATCTGCGGATCAACCTTACGCTTTTGCGAATAATGTCCATATTTCTATAAGCCAATGTGATTAATCTTTTCATGCAAATCTATATAAATATATAAAAATAAATCCCTATTTCCTTGGTCACGGCATCAAGTGTGAACGGTTGGACCAATTTCGCTAATTCTTTTTTTGTTGTGTTTGTTATTGTTAGGAGAAGGTTCTTATGAAAGAAAAAATTTAGAATGTTGAGCAGAAAATTAGAAAATTTCAGAAAACTTAATGACTGTTTAAACTTCGAGCGCTTTGCAGTTCATAGCTAAGACAGAACAACGTCCGGTGGGTCAGCTAGTATGAATATAAAAAATCTTCATACGTATACGAATAATGTATAATCATATTCGTGTATAACGCTTTCTTGACTAAGTAAAGGTTTAAAGATCGCCGCCTAATGGTGCGTCTACATCGAAACTACTTAGTGTGGAGCAACAATTTGCCACATAAAAATCCTGTGTCATAATCTTGTTACAAAATGTTATTCCATAAAAAGTAGGTTCGGTGTGGATGCAACATTAGTCGCGTTTGCCGCCTTCTCGAGCCGCCTAGCCTGTGCGCGGCTGGTTACTAACATTTTAGAACGTTCGTTCGCTACTCTACTCACTAGGCAACTCGCTAAGCTGTAGGCACTAAGCAAGCCGCCTGTCTTTTTTTTTTTTTTCGTTTTCAGCATTACACAAAGAAGAATCTTATGAAGTTTGCAATGACCCAGTGAGGTATACAAATACCTCACTGGATTATTGCAAACTTCATAAGATTTCTAATAAGTGTATGTACTGTGTAGTTTTGTGAATAGATTAAATTTTAAATATAATACCTATAAAACCCAACAAAATTTTACCCTTTGTAATCTGTGTCTATGTGTCTTATAATTTTACAAGATTTATTTTAGATCTACGAATTCTGAAATTTACCGTTGCCATACGAAAGCAATTTTAAACAGCAAACTTGTAAATAACACGAGTTATGTGATTTTTCACAGATACTGGAGGTGCGTGACTGTGTCCACCTGGAGGATGGCAGGTCCATCCTATCCACAATAGGTTTATCTCGGTTCAAAGTCTTGGAACGGGTAGTCAGAGACGGGTGAGCATGCATTTTTATGACCATCAACATTCTCTTGTCCTTATCTCAATTTATTTGGGGTTGGTGCAACACATATTTTTCTCCTACACTTCTCTGTTAGTCGCCATCGTAGTCACCCCTCATATCATCCTTCACACAAATCCATCATCATTTTCTTTTCACTTAATACATCATCATCATCATCAGCCTTCTAATGTCCCCACTGCTGGAACAGAGGCAAATACATTGTCAAATTAAATTAAATGTGTAGGTATCTCATATACGTGATGGGTATCAATATCTAAACAAGATAACCAAAAAACAAATACATCGGTTGTGGACCCCTTAGTTAATAGAAATATGAATTTAGAAAATCAGTACACAAGATGAAGTAGTTATAGTTGATCTGGGATGTGTGTATAGATTCACGTACACGTTTTATTTATTCTGTGTGCGTAAGCTCGGAACGCTCGGTGTCATAGAAAATAGCTTACGCACACCGAAACATTGTCGCCTTCATGAAATAGAATATCTATACCACCATCGCCCGGGCGCGTTGTATCCACAAATGTAGAGTTTTAAGTCAAGTTTGTGATGCAATATATCTCAATACTTAATTACCTAGCCATAATAAAACCTAAAACAATTATTTCATGACCTTAAATATTTTAACATTTTCTTAAATGAGGAAACTAGGTCAAGTCTTTATTTGCTTATCATAAAAAAACATGTTCTTATTTTATGCCGCGTAGTTATTGACTTACAAAGGAAATTTTCCGTAAACTTGCTGAACTTTTATTTTTGAAATTTACAAAATAAGGAATCTGTAACAATATAGTTGATTGTTGTTAGTTATGTCATTTTACAGCAAAAATAAAACAGCGATTTATAATATTAGTAATTAACCAGCGAAATCCCTTTTTAAACTTATTTGAATAAAATCGAAGAAATTAAAGTTTATGTCATGAATGTTTACAGATGCGATGTAGCCCGTATCATGCCGATTATCGATGTGAAGCCCAAAGATCATTATGACCTCAAACTGCTGGCGCAGAACATCATGTTCAAAGCGCTGCTGTGGTTGGATCGGCTTAACAGCCGGGTGCTCGCCGATATCGAGGCTGCCTTTGGTGTGCTGGAGACTAGCGGGTTCTACAATGAGCCGTGGTGGGAAAGCGCTGATGGCCCCTCGTGGCTGTGGTGGCTTATAGCCGTGTTGCCGCTACGAACAGAGATAAAGGTATGCTGTGTAATTAGTGTTCATAACATCTACGAAACTATGGGTCACGATGAAGCGACACGTCGCCGCTCGCTCTTTCTAATATAGCGAAAAAATTTAACTCTTTATTCACTACACAAAAATGTACACATTTCAATGAAAGTATTCTCATACGAATTGAAATTCTCCCACTGAAAGCTGTAGGTACCTATTACAGAATCCTTAAAACATTCGCACGTCTAAAGGGATATAATAACTGTGGTTTTTAGTCCCTAGCGGAGTACCATGTAAAAAGTAACATATTCGTGTAAGCTATAATAACCAACCACATTGTATTTTACAATCTTTTATTTTACTTGCTATGTCTGTTTCTTCGGGTCAAATCTTGCAAACTGAATTAGGACCACTTCCTCTTATCCTAGAGTTGAATTTTTACATGGTTCAGTTCCGATGACAATGCATTTTATGGGAAGCATGAGCTGAATCCACATACAGGATTAGCTCCAGATACGGTCACAAAATTTTGTGTCTGAATTTAAAAACTTGTCTAAAAGTATTTTTACTTTTAACATATTTACTAATGAAAATTGTTCCTCAGGTACTCATCCTATCTACAGACTGCCTCGCTAAGAGGATGACTGCGGTGCTACGGACCCTCCATGCTGTGGATCAAACACAACTCAGTACGTTCACTTCGCAATATGGACTTTAAATATAAATACTTTTCCTGCTGATGACAGCTAATCGATAGAGTGGAGTAGATGAACTACGTATAATCTGTTCCAAAAGTTTTTGAAGAAAATATAAACAAAGACTGACTTGTCTTGGTAATACAGGTGGTTTTTTGAAGTAGTAGACCATATGGGGATATCAGAATCTGTATGAGATATTGGGAAACTGACGAAGACTTAAAGTTCTTAACACAATTTCCTAATATCTGTTATGGAATAATATATATATCCCCATATTATCCCAGTTAAAAAAGATCTATACAGTTTGACTCTCTGTTTACACTTTTCATCAAATATAAGTGCAACATTCTTCGTCCACCGAAACTGCCCTAATGTGTATTATAATGTATTATTCACGTAAAGGTTCAATATTTCGAACCTCCTTTCAATAGCAAAATACAAATATTTTTGTAAATAGATCTACCCAACAGCAATCTGCTAGTTAGTGCTGGATTTATAGAAAATACCGCCATATTTTAATAACAGATTTTGATAACAATTTACTGGTTTAATTAGTAGCAACAGGGTATATTGTACTTCCCTATCGTCCGGTTCCTGCCTTTACCAACTGTTGTATTTGGTGTTGTTTATTGGTCCTTTGAAAACGCTGATATACAGTTTTCTTATCTTCAAATTCTCAATTCAGACACCGCAGGTGAGTGTTTTAACTTAAGGAGATAGTCCTCATCATTCAAGATATTTTTTTTGCAAGTTGCAGTAAGAATTTTGAAGGTATCTCGTGAAATTCGACAGAATGCTATTTGTTGTACTGCACGGGCTACCTAATCTAAGGGTATGTTTTCCCTACAAACCAACTACTTACGTTTTGATGTTTGTGAGAATGCAAGACTATCTAGCAACAGTTGGTAAAGGAACAGGGCATCTAAGACCAGTCTCAAACCATAGTAGGGGACTGGTCCTCAAATTTAATACATTGCAGGGTCCTTAATGTGATTTAAACAGTCTAGCGTATGAGTGTAACCTTCCTCTGATATCTATAGTTAACTGTTATTCTTACAAATTACTAAACTTAAATCGACCTTATTATTAGGATTTTTCTATAAAATTAGTTTAGAAGTGTATCGTGAGGATAGATTATAATACATTCCATGTTTCTTCGTAGGAATCAGCAGTTTCGTTAAACACTTACAATGGTTTGTTTGTTACTAAAACTTTGTAGTGAGGATTATACTTATGTCAAACATTATGGTTGACAAATAATTTAGTATTTCTTATAATTCTATTACTTCTGTACAGATGTAATAGAGTTACTTATAACTCTCTGTAGTGGGCGGTAAACGTGCTGACCCAAGCAAGCAAGGCTGATGTTTTTAAATAAGGAACCAACCTAATTTATTGATTTTTTAATGAGAATAATTGCCAAGAAGCTTCTGTACATTAAAATAGACTCGTCAATTTCGAATTTAAATGAATTCCTACTCTTCTTTTAGGTACTGCACAGTTTCAGTAACAAAGAAACAATTGTAAATCTATAACACCAGGCAAACTACTTTTTGGGTTTAATTTTTGAGACATAATGTGTGATTAACATGCTCAAAAATTGGCCCTATTTCATCGTCTTCTATGTTTGCAATTTTTGTTATTTTTATATAAACTTCGTTGATTAATATTATGCTTGTTCGAGAATTTATCGAGGACTCGATATATGTATTCCAGAAGTATTTACGTTTGTTTTTTGTTTTTGTTTACATTGCGCATTCCAAAGACATAACCCAGGGGAATAAGTAGGTGTAACTATTTTTGCTTATAAATATTGTAAAATTAAAGCATTATTTAGAAAACACCTCACTCATTAAAGAACTGTGAAATACCGCCTGAAAAATGTTGAAACGGTTTTTTTTCGAAGAGTTAGTCTAATTGTCCTGGATTAGACAGTTACATTCCGCTAATGTGCAAGTTTTTTTTGTTTGATGATTTTACTTTTTCTTTTCTATGAAATCAATTCACATTTATACTCTTTCTTTCGATTGTCAGTATCAATTACGATTTATTCTTGAGTAGTTAGAAATTTGAGTAATTGCAATTAATAATAAATAAAAGGTTAAGGGCCAATTTAACCAAACATTGAATTCATGGCATTCATTTAATTTCACCGCATTTAATATTCACCTGAGTTGGGAGAACAAGGCCCTAAGTAAGTCATTGTTTTGTGCTTTTCTCCAAATTCGGAGACTTCCAATTATTTTCGAATAAGGAGCTAATTTTGTTCATTCGATTTACTAGAATCATGAAAGTTTCCATTTTTTATTCTAAAAAAAGGACTTTAAATTTATTGAATTTGTTATTTAAGGCACTCTTTTTAGGAGAACATGTCTCAACTTATCATTGCTGTTAATGTCCCAGATAGTACATAAATGTTAAGTAGTAATTATTAGGGTATAAGCAGATTTTTACAGCAACAATTTTAGTTATAATCAATAAGAATAATGTAAAAGCCGACATGACTATTTAAAAGATTGTGATTACTTGTTGTTTGTTACCTGAAACCTAACTATGTATTAATATGAATCTGAGAACCTGCGAACTCAGTTAAGTCTAAGAGTACCTATATGTTAGTTTATAAATTATAAGTAATAGAAAACGCAAAGTTAAGATCTCATCGAATTATTTAGAATAAGCTTTATGTTAACAATCAGGTATAAAAATGACTTCTTATGATGTTTTTTATCAAGTTCAGTCATTCATTTTGCTAGGGAGACAGTGCGAAGAACCTGTAGAGGTATAGCTCTTAGTTGATACCTACTGAGTAGGAAGTTTCGCCAATTAATTTGAAAATTATACAAGTGTGTATAAATTTTTAGATTGACACTTCGTTCCTGCGTCAGTTTGCCTTGACCCTTAGCGTATCTCTGTTGGTTCATAATGTTCTCGCCCATTCTCCTTTGGTATTTATCCGCGTCATTCCTTTGTTTAATGTAAAAATGATCTCATATTCTCTATTATAATAGATCATTGTATGGCAATTTTTTGAGTTTACAGTTCATTATAATTATTTACATAGAGTAGCGAACAAAAGCACTGACGTTCACAGGAACTGTTTAAGCACAGGGTAGCTTTCAAACATAAATATAATATTTATGTTTGGAAAGTAGGCTTGTACTTAGGTGCAGTTTCTTTGAATATCAGTGTATTTCATTACGTTCAACAAAGCTGAAGAAGTTGCTGTGATTGAATTTAAATTTAATACATTGTACATCCTATTAAAGTCTTTTTGATTAATTGCACCTTTTATTTAGAACTTCTCAAGCTCACAGCATTTATTTCAAATAAACCATTTACAGGCACTTTTGATTTGTCAATTAGTCCGACAGTCAGAAATATGGAAATGGAAAGATGAAGCTAATTATTGCACATTCCAAAGTGTAGATCTCTATTGGCACGGGGTCTCATTTCGAACAAAGAAAATGTAGTTCAAATAAATCTCAATGGCGTAATATGCATCGATTTCTTAATGAATTTGAAGAAATATTAATATTTTGAAAATAAATATGGTAAAAACTGTATTTTCTTATTTAATAAACTGTCCGAAGCGTAAAATTGTGGAATAATTATTGGCTTATAATTAAAATTAAGACGATTAATGGAACTAATTCTTAGACGTATTATATATTTCTTGTACCAATAGATGGCGCTGTTTGAGAGTTTATCCATTCGCCTCTTTAAAATTTGAATAGTGACACATTTTGATACAGTAAAACTGCTATGAAGTGCCAAAAATACTATAGAATAATGCCTCTGTGTATAAGAAAATATTGGTAAGTCTAAGTAAATTCATTCAGCTTGCAAGCCGTCGCTGCTAACACCATCTAGCGAGGTATAGAGGACGGGCCCGAACGAATTACAAAAGTTAGGTACCGAAAACCGTAGTTAAAAGGTCATGAAGCAGCTGCACCCCGACACCGATATCTCCAGCAAGGCCATGTCAATCATGAACTCTTTCGTGAACGACATCTTCGAGCGGATCGCTGCCGAAGCTTCCCGTCTCGCCCACAATAGAGAAATCTTGAAATGAAAACTTAGTGGTGGCACTTCACATCGCTATTCGAAGTTCGGGTTTTTTATTCGTCTTTGTTCGCTATATTCGTGTTGAATAACACGAACACACCGACTACCTACACATCGTTCATGAACAGCAAATACGCCATTTAGTATTTACGAATGTTCGGGTATTTGGCGTATTCGTCTTGTTCTTAAGAATAGGCAAATATAGACGAATAGAGCTACTTCACATCGTCCTATTTGGGCGAATAAGACAAATACGCGAACACGAATAGCGATGTGAAGTGCCACCATAACACCGTGACTACCGCCACCCCGCCAAGAAATTATATTCTCTTTGCCCGCCAATGGCATGGTACGAGTATATATCGTAAACTACTGCAGTACTAATTTTGAATTTTGGGTACTAATTTTATCTTGGAGGGTACTAATTTTCTATGTAGGTTTGAGGAAAGCGACAAGCTCCTCAAACTTTTAATCAACATTGAAAGCCGTGGTCCTGCTGAACGAGCGCGCGTAAGAAATCATCGTTGATTTCTCGGTAAATACAAATGTTTCAGTTCTGATTTTTTTACGGTATGAATCACATAAAAGTGTACTGATTATTTATATACTTAGAATAGCTGTAGCATACCCCCTTTTTCGGCGCTCATGGTGGTCCTGCTGAACGGAGCGTGACTACCGACCACCTTCAAAGTCGATTTTCTCGAAAACTACTAAGGTACCAATTCTGTTGTTCGAGTAATAAAGTACCAATTGAGTACTAATTATTTACCGAAAATGGAAGCGATTGGCGTTGGTGGTCCTGCGGTAGTCACGTACATGTTTCTTTGTATGGGAAGAGGCATCTGTACGCTAGTAGGTATTATATTTTATTATTTGTGCTTATGGAGAAGAATGTGCAAGAAACGCCATGGACACTCTTTTAAACCATGATAAGTATTACAAAAATCCTGGTTACATACTCGTAGTATGTCTTTTTGCTTCTATTTTAAGAGAACGATGTTAACGTGGAAGCGCCAGGTTAGCCCGCGAAATTTAAATTTTCTTAGGTATTTTGCAGATCAGTGTCAGGTAATAACTTGGTCAAAATTTGATTCGCGGCCGTAGCAAGTATGTATTTAAAGGATTACAATCATTAGAACCATCAATCCAACTCTTTCAGTTAGAATTGATGTCAAATGTAGTATTTCATGAAATCATGACATTTGGCATCAATTCTAACTGGGAATTTTGCTATTGTCTTGGTGAGATTAAGCACGCGATTCTTAACCTCACAGTTTATTTTGATAACATAATCTGTTTTTAGTGTTGTGGCTATTGTTTTGTGTTGTCTGGTTTGTGTTTAAAGGTATAAGGTTAGTATTTTAAGCTTTTTGGCACTCATTTCCTAAGGAAATGAGTGCCGAAGAACCCCCTGATGGGGGTGGAGGGACGCCTTCAGATATGGACGTTGTGGAGTGTTCCCAAAACACTGGTCGCGTAAGATCGGATATTAGAAAACGCCCCGGAGTACCGGAGAGTTTTGTTGACGCGAAAAGAAATAAGCCGCCGTCTGACTCAATTCAGTCTGTATTTACGAGACCGGGTTTTGAGAGCGACTCCAAAATGCTCTATAGCGATAGTGACAGAGCTCCCTTCACTGTATTTGTCTCTAGGTTGGAAACAGACCCTAAGCAAGGCCTAACCTTGAATGCTCTTAAGTTTGCCCAATTTATTTTCACTAAAGGATTTAAAGGTGTTGTCCAGGGCAGTGTTAAGTCTATGGGCCGTTGCAGGATGTCTATTGATTTCGTGACATTCAAAGATGCCAACAACTTTGTCAGCAATCCCATTCTTGATGAAAACAAATACTCGGCAGCTATCCCACGTTTTCATGTAAGTCGCATGGGAGTTGTTAGGGATATTCCTACTGACTGGACACTAGAGGAGCTAGTCCTCGGTATAGAAACCCCTCGTAATTGTGGGGAAGTCATTAGGGCTAGACGGCTTAATTTTAAAAACAAAAAAGAGGACTCTGTAACTTGGTCCCCATCATCAACTGTAGTGCTTACTTTCGCTGGTCAAGTTCTCCCAGAGAAAGTCTTCTGCTACAATGCTTCTCTTCCTGTCTCTATCTATCACCTCCCCACTATCCAATGCCGCAACTGCTTACGATTTGGCCATATAAGCACTCAGTGCAGGTCTAAGCCTCGCTGTTACCGTTGCGCTCAACCACACCCTGGAGATAGCTGTAATGTTCCGGATATACAGGTCTCATGTCTTTTGTGTGACGGTGGAAGACATAAAGCCACTGATAATAAGTGCCCTGAACACTCAAGACAGAAATCAATTAAAATGGTAATGTCTCAAGAAAACTTAAGTTACCGTGAGGCTTCAGTAAGGTTTCCCCGTCCCCGTAAATTGCCATACTCTAATGTTACAGCAGGTCCCTCCCAATCTAAACTATCTCAAGATTATCCTTCTGAACCCCTTCTTGCCTCGTCCCCTCTTAACACTCCTTCTTCTTCTCCATATGCATCCCCTGTTAAAACCTCTTATACCAAGACAGTTTATCGTTCCCCAAGACCTCGGCCAGAATTGGGCAAGTCATATGATACCCAAGCGTTTAAGTCCATGGTCTATACTCCTAACTCTTCTCAGCCTAATGGATGTGCTTTGAATTCCCCTTATGTTGAAACCACTCCCCTTCCCACTCCTAATGACAACTTGATAGAGCTCCTCGCTTGCTCCCTTATAAATATGCTGTCTAAATTTAGTGACGCAATACCGGACAATGTCGTTATATTAGTTCAACAACTCCTCGAATCCTGGACTCGCCAAAATGGAAAAAATACTTCAGTGGAATTGTAGATCCATTCGCAGGAAAAAACATGATATTATCTATCTTATAAATAGATATAATCCCGTTGTCTTTGCTGTGTCGGAGACATGGCTCAGGCCTGGATCTCTCTTTAGGGTGCCCGGATATTCGTGTCTTCGGGACGATAGAGACGACGGACGGGCGGGTTGCGCCCTATTGGTTAGCAGGTCTATCACTTATTCCCAGATTCCTCTTCCCAATCATGATACTGGTCTTCAAGTAGTGGCCATTAGAGCTATGGGCATATCCTATGTATCTGTCTACATTCCTCATCCTAATGCTGATATTTTAACAGAATTTAACTCTATCCTTTCTTCTATTCCTGACCCCCTGATTGTGTTGGGTGATTTTAATTGTCGTAACACCCTTTGGGGCTCTCACTGTAATGACCCCTCCTCCAGCTTTTTGCTAGACCTTTTAGATGATCGTAACCTTTGCATTCTTAATGATGGATCTGCTACCCGTAGAGTCTCCCCTACCCAAAATATTAGTATTCCTGACCTTACTTTCTCTTCACCTTCACTAGTGGCAACACTTTCCTGGTCTGTTCTCCCTAATTCATATGGGAGTGATCATCTTCCTATACTAATTTCACTCCCTAGTACTACCCCACGTTCTCCTCCCATTCAACCTCTACAAAAGTATCGCCTGCCCCAAGCTGACTGGTCTAAGTTCATGTCCCATTTGGATGCAGAACTTCAAAATTTTCCTCAAATAAATTCATCCAACTCCCTAAACCTATACAGTGATTTTGTTGATTGTCTGTTGAGAGCGGCCAATTCTTCAATCCCCCTTAAAAACTCTGCCCGACACCTAATGCCTTCTCCTCCTTGGTGGGATGCTGAATGCACTGAAAGCGTCCGCAAACGTAAAGAAGCTGAAAACTCATTGTCTTCTAGTTTAAATATGTCAGACTATTTAAATTTTAAAAAGACTTCTGCAACTACATGTAGGTTATTGGCAAAGAAGAAAAGATGCGGCTGGCTCAAGTTTTGCGAGTCTCTGTCTCCACGTTCTCCAGTTTCCCTTGTGTGGAAAAAAATTAAAATCTACCGTAGAGCTTGTGACAGTCAGCATCCCGATATTTCTTCCAATGACCACGTCACCTGGTTGGAAGACTTTATATCCACATTAGCCCCCCCCTTTGTTCCTAATTTTGAATGCCTTCCCACTATAGATTCTTCTGCTACTTCCTCTGATAGATTTGATGACCCTTTCTCTTATTCAGAACTTATTTGTGCCTTGGATCATCTTAGGGATTCTGCTCCGGGTGCTGATGGAATACCCTACTCTTTTATCTCCAAATCTTCTCCTAATTGTAAATCTATATTTCTGAACTTAATAAATTCTTTTTTCGTAACTGGTCAAGTTCCAGACTCTTGGAAATTCCAAATAATAATTCCAATTTTGAAACCTGGGAAAGACCCAAAAGATTCTACTTCCTATCGTCCTATCGCCCTCTCTTCTGTCTTGGCTAAAATTATGGAGAATCTCATCAAGAACCGGCTTGAATGGATCTTAGAAACGAAAGGTATCCTTCCCAGTTCTCAGTTCGGTTTTCGAAGAGGTATGGGAACTCTAGATAGCCTTAGTGTTTTTATGTCTGACGCCCGCATTGCCTTCTCCAATAATGAAAGTGTTCTTGGTGTTTTTCTAGACATTGCTTCAGCCTATGATAATGTCCAACTTCCAATACTCAGGCAAAAGCTGCTACAGCTGAGTATCCCTGTGAGGATGGTCAACATCATTTGTAATCTCCTTATGTCCCGTTCTATTTCTGTTCGTCATCAAAACTCCCTCTCCCCATCCCGTCTAGTGTGGAAGGGCCTACCCCAGGGGTCGGTCTTAAGCCCCATTCTTTATAATATATACACATACGATTTGGAGTCTTCAGTGAGTTGTTTCTGCAAAATCCTTCAATATGCTGACGACATTGCTCTTTACTTTACTTCAGCTTCCCTTTCGGATGCCTCATCTCGCCTAAATTCTGCCCTTTATTATTTAAACCAGTGGCTTATTGATCACGGCTTAAGTTTGTCAGTCTCCAAATGCAATGCAGTTGTCTTTTCTCGCAAGCGTATTATTCCACCTATTAACCTTAATGTTGAAAATGAACCCATTCTGATCCGAGACAAAGTAAAATTTCTTGGCCTCATTCTTGACTCAAAATTGTCTGGTCTCTATCATCTGGATTACATTTTAAAAAAATGCGAAAGAGGCGTTAATGTGTTACGTGCCCTTTCTGGAGTTCGCTGGGGAGCTCATCCAACTTCCCAGAAAATCTTATATAACGCCATAGTCCGTAGTCACTTTGACTATGGATGCTTTCTGTTGGAACCATGCAATAAAATAGCCCTTGCCAAACTGGAAAGGATTCAATCCAAATGCTTGCGTATTATCACGGGTGCTATGAAATGCTCACCTATTAATGCCCTTCAGGTAGAATGTTTAGAGCCCCCCCTACACTTACGTAGACAATATCTCTGTGATCGATTTTTTTATAAAGTCATCCAAACTAAATGTCATCCTCTTCTCCCTCTTCTTCGTACACTTTATCAGCTAATCCCAACATCTGGCTATTGGTCTCATAAAAATCCTCCACTCCTTGTTAACAGCTTCAGTAAATTGAGTAATATGCATACTTCCTTATTTCAGTTAAATAGAAATCCCATATTTGAAGTAAATTTTGATTCCTTGCTTTTCCAACCAAAAATAATTTTTAACTTTGGTATATCCAAACATGACCCTGCAGCTAATGTCAAATTCAATAGGATTCTGGCAGAGGACTGGCATGACTGGCTGACGTTATTTACCGATGCTTCCAAGTTGTCAGATAACAGTAATGTCGGTTCAGCTGTGTGGATCCCAAAATATAAAATCATTCTTAATTTTCGTAGCTCTGCATTTGGCTCCATATTCACAGGGGAAGCAATAGCTCTTTTGGAAGCAGTCTCCTACATTGAATCGCATGGTCTCAACAAAAGCCTTATTCTCTCGGATTCTCTGAGCTGCCTACAGGATTTAATGAAATCACCTTTTCGCTCTCGACACAATTTCCACGTTATCCTACAGATAAAACAACTCCTGTATAGATGCCACTGCTTAGGCATAGAAATTGCATTGGCTTGGATCCCCAGCCATTCAGGAATTGCCGGCAATGAGAATGCGGATACGATCGCCAAGCTGGCTACTCGGAATGGAATCGAATCTTATTCGTCCTGTTATCCCCGTGATCTGCGCTCTCTTGCGAAACCCGAGATGATGAAGAGTTGGAATGAGCACTGGCAAAAAACTCGGATATCGAAGGGAAAATTTTATGGCTCTATCCAACCATTCATTCCACCTAAATGTTGGTTCAGCAAACTAAAATTTTCGAGTAAGTTAGCGACCTCTGTCATTATTAGACTCCGACTTGGGTTTGTTTGCACTCCAGTTTTTTTGGCCAAAATCCATGTGAGGGACTCCTCTTTGTGTGAATGCGGTTTGGAGGAGGGTACTCTGGAACACTTGTTTTTTTCTTGTCCTCGTTTAACCACTCCCCTTTACGACTTACTCACTTCTGATATTCCCCGCCCAATTAACATTCCTTTTCTATTATCCTTAGTCCATACCCCTGCTGTTAAGATCCTATATAAATTTATTAACATTAATAAAATCCAGCTGTAGCTCTATTTATTTATCATACGAGTACGCTTGATGTTGTAACATTTTTTTTTTTGTGACGTCTTACATGTGTACTAACCAAAATTGTTTTGTCCCTTTTTTTTTAGCATGGGGATCTATGGATGCCAACACTAAAAACACTGATCAATGGTGTAATATTTTACGACAAGTCAATCTCTCATACCTTGACATTGGCAAAATCATCGAATGTCTTCGATGGAGCCATAACCTCAAAAATTGAATTGAATTCTAACTGACAGATCTGTAGACCTACCTAGAAACTCAATTTGGCCCTGTTATGAAATGAATATCCACTACCCAGTATACTATAGTAGACCGATATACACCTCATCATCATCATCAGCCTTTTAAGTCCCCACTGCTGGGGCACACGCTTCCTCTCTGTGAGAGGGTGTGGGCCGTAATTCACCACGCGGGCCCAATGCGGGTTGGTGGATGTCATATGTTTTAGAATGTTTGGTTCTAGGACATACCGGTTTCCTCACGATGTTTTCCTTCACCCTTTTGAGAGCAGTGGTGATAAAATAATTTACATAAAGTAAAGCGCCTGCTGGGGTTTGAAACTTTGAACTCACGACCTACAACTTGTAAGTCGCTGCCGTTACCACCGGGCTACCACTGCTCTCACCACACCGACTGTCACTGATAAAAACCTAATGAAGTACAAATAACACTCAAGTGAGTACTTTTGTTATTTATGAACAGCTAATGTAATTTTTTAAATGTTCAAGATAGGTAGTTAGTTATAGGTATCGTCAAGTTAGCTGCGCGTGCAACTGCGCGCAGGTGCTTACAGTCAAGTCGACAATGATTTAGGCCATTTAAAGATTTTTATATTTGTGTGAATATTTTTTAGGAGTGTTTATTACCTACTTATTTGTCCGTTTGGAAGTTGGTTGTATTCTCAGTTCTCACACGCCATTTAAGTTTGACGAATACAATATCTGTGCTTACAGCAGTGGGTCTTGTACAGGGGGTATCAACTTTGTATGGGCTAATTAATGTAGGAGAGAGGTACCCGGGGCAGAAATATTACGTTGCCAACATAAAAAATATTATGAACGACCCAAAAAATTATGTCTTAATAATACTTATTTTCAAGTTGTAACTCAGGCTCCATTGTGTATGACTAGTTTTTTTTTCTTTCTGAATGGTATTTTTTACTAGAATTAATGGTCCAACGATTTAAATTATATTTATTAAATATGTACTTACTAATATTTTTAATGACTGATTGAAGTTATGCTAATTTTTAATTTATCAAAAATAGCTAAATATTGTCTAAAATTAAATTACACCGAAGTTACTATTACTTAATTATTTTTGATCATTCGTAGAAATACACTGGATGTCAATCAATGTCAGATTCATTATTAAAGTGAAACTTCTTTAGAATCGTTGTGATTTCAAACCGGATGCAACGGAAAAAACGACAGGTAAGAGACACAAATACAAAAATGTGAAGGATGAATCCAGGAAAGAATGAGACAGAAATATACATACTAAAAATGCATATTTATTAATATAATTAAATAAAACGAAAAGTCGTTTTTTTGTCAATTTCAAATTTTTGTGTGGCTTATAGGGAAAGTTAAGTGTCGCCCAGCATTGTCCGACATGGCGTTGAACGTGTTAAACAATTAAACTTTGTAATTATCCTACCCTTGTTATATATATTCATCTCATTCTTTTCTCGATTTACTGAAGTTTCACTTCTATCGTGTGTGAATCGCACACACACCTTTTTTTTGAAGTGAAACTTCTTTAGAATCGTTGTGATTTCAAACCGGATGCAACGGAAAAAACGACAGGTAAGAGACACAAATACAAAAATGTGTAGGATGAAGCCAGGAAAGAATGAGACAGAAATATACATACTATTGTTCGGGCGTCTTCGACGACCTTCGGCTGACGTCGGGCAGCGGCGGAGGCGGCGAGAGGAGAGGGCGCGCGCGACGCGGGGCCTGGGGTCCCGTCACTTCGCTACCGATCATCAACTTTAGACAACTATTGCTCAACTTTGGCCACCTTTTGACAATCTTTTCCCACCTTTGACCACCGATTGCTCACCTTTCGCTCACCTTTGACCACCTATTGCTCACCTTTGACCACCAATTGCAAACCTTTGACCAACTTTTGCTCACCTTTGGCCACCTTTTGACCATCTTTGCCCATCTTTGCCCACATTTGCCCTTCTTTGCCCACCTTTGCCCATCTTTGCCCATCTTTGCCCACATTTGCCCTTCTTTGCCCACCTTTGCCCACCTTTGACCACCGATTGCTCACCTTTCACTCACTTTTGACCACCTATTGCTCACCTTTGACCTCCAATTGCAAACCTTTGACCAACTTTTGCTCACCTTTGGCTACCTTTTATGCTCACCTTTGGCCACCTTTTGACCATCTTTGCCCATCTTTGCCCACATGAAGTTTCACTTCTATCGTGTGTGAATCGCACACACACCTTTTTTTGTTTTCGAGTCGTTGCAGAATATTTCACATTTCACAAAAAAAAGTCTGCTATTTCATACATTTTGGTTGAGTAGATATTGAAATTTAGTATGAAATAGCCGTTTTTTTTTCGTAATTTCCGAGTTGGTCCCATACTGAAAGTTGTTAATAATCATGGTTAGAATATACCCTGTGAATTTGGATAGTGATAAGAAAATAACCCCGTATAGTGCAGTTAATCGTGTTTCACAAGTTCTGAGACAGTGACTCTTTATTGTGATCTATAATACTTTGTTTTCACTGTTGTGAGATTTGAAACTTTGTGAAATGGATGAAAATAGAAGGAAATGTTTTAAGTGTGACTGTTCACCAGCCGAACATGACGTAAAACTGTTCCACTTTACTAAACCCGGAGTTCGAAATCTTCGTATTCTGAGGCTACTGCAAACAGATTGTAAATAAAGCATTTGAATCTATAACATGAACACAATTATGAAACTTGAAAAGACGGTGGTGAGTGCCCTCAGATATGTTGTTATTGTTAAGTGACCGTTAAAAGGGCCGTTGAACATGGCTCTGAAGATAGCTGTTTGGATTTACCATCGTGGTGAAAGGATTAGTCAGCTAGACTCTGTGATACCAAGTGCTAGCTGTCCAGGGTGCGCCGGGGGTTTGGAATCGCACAACGATATATTTAACCCCACTCGGGGAGGCTTCTTTCATGCACCCCCGAAAACTATGGGAAGAACTATACCAACCACCTCCCGACTTCTTGAAACCCCAGGAACACCTGCCACCCGGACGCGAACTGAAGTGGCCTATATGGAAATCACTCAATCGGTTGGGTGCATCGGGTGGGTTGCGACAGTCGTGGAGAGGATCCGGCAACTGGGACTCGAAGTGGCATTGCACTAGTCCGAGGCCATGTGTTTTCATGGTCCTCGGAACGCGCCAGCTTCTGGTTCCCCGATAACGGTAGGACGGGTTCACATCGGCGTCGAGGGGACGATGAAGTACCTGAGACTCGTCCTCGACATCTGATGAAACTTCGTGAAGTACTTTCGACGTTTTGCTCCCAGACTGGAGCAGGCCGGGGCTGCCTTAATGGAAATCACTCAATCGGGTACCCAGGTACGCCGCTGCAAATACAAGTTGCCAAAATGGGGTTTTGTAGACTCGTCTGACACCCAATGTGAGTGCGGTGCCCCTGTCCAGAACATCTGACTCACATACTGGAATACCCTAAGTGCCCATATACCCGCATTATGGAGGACCTGATGAACGCTACAGACGCTGCAATTAATGTGGCCAGCTGCTGGACCCAAAGTATTAAAAAAAATCGGAAACCATCGATTTGAAAGAAGAAGAAGAATATGAAACTTTTAAATAAATATGAAACTTTAGATAACTTATTTATTGTTTTATTTCACCATATTCACTGTAAGTTTTTGATAGGTATATTCTCTTGTAAGAAACTCAAAATTGAGTGTTCTTACAAGGGAATATACCTACCAAAAACATATTTATAATTATAAATTTTGGAGATGCTAGTCAAATGTTTGAATTTACCGCTAAACGAAAGTTTTTTCTTGGGCCAGAATATAGATGGCGCCAGCGGCAACCGTTCAATAAAATATTGCATGGAGTTGGCGTTAGCGTATGTACCTATTCTGTGGTCTTGGAACCATAACCATGCCAGTGGCAAAACCTTATGCCGCGTTCGTAGTCACGCCAACATCGCCGTTAGCGCGTCAACATCACAGATGATAATAGTAGCAAGCTAGTCAAGATCCGTTCCGACTTACCGTAAACGCAACCATCAACGATTTCTTGACGTCATGCATGACCTCACTATCGAAGCCATCTTGCGATAACAGTGCTCACGCCTCAAGTCGTTACGCTAGTATTATAATATTATCTGTGGTACTGTGAACGGCCCTCCATGGAACGGCCGGTCAAAAGTGACATCTCTAACGGTTCACAAATTTTGTTTGGTGTGTTTTTTTTGTTTGAGCTTTACAAAATGACATCTTACTTTTTAGAAACTGCTACATTAAAAATTGCAGTTATAAATTTGTTTTAATCTATGACGTAGTGCAAAATCGGCGAATCCAATTAGATTTGTCGAAAACTTACAAATTAGAGATATTTACTTAAATATAGACAAATTCAAAGGGTTTCAATTCAAATTTTTTCAAGCATATCGTAGTAGACTTGAGTTCAACGCCATAGTATGGGATACACACGAGGCCAAGTATACTCATTTGGTTGAACGACTCCATAGGAAGTTTGCTCGATTTATTTTTAAGCGGATGTACGGACTACCCCTACCTGTATCCATATTTGTTTGTTGAAGGGATGGTGGGATTAGACACTCAAACTCAGGCGTAAATTACTCTTACTAGTTCACTACCACCGTCTCCTGACATACCGAGTGGATAATCCAACTACTCTGGAGCGGGTGGGTTTTGCGGGGGTGCCGAGTCGTTTCCTAGTCGGAGGTGAGGGCGTGGGAGGTCCTCGGCGTTGGAGGAAACTGTTCACTTTGCCTCCGGGAGTGCGCACTCGTCGAGCTGCTGCTGCACACACGTCCCGAGCTGTCATACCGCTGAAATCTTTGCTCACCCAGCACATAGATCTGGATATCTTCCATGATAAGCCGTACCAAGTGTGTAAATATTTATATTTATTTCTAAGTAATTATTATCAATTTAGTTTAAGTTTTTTTTTATGTTTTCTAGTTTTTAGATTCTAAAATATAGGTGATTTGGTCTTGCACTGTAAACTTATGTTTTTAAATAATTAGAGGTCTCCGGAGACATTCTGTTAATCTGAAAAGCATTGATGAATAAAAATAAGGCCATTGATGAATATATGGTCAGACCAAAGATATAGGTATTTGATTATATTTCATTATCCTGAAATCAATTTTGAATGTTTCCGAGTTATATTTTGATACGACGTTTACAACGTATCCTTTAGTTCGGGGAATGGGTTGAACATGAGCCCTACTGTTCCTCATTAATATGTGGCAATGTCTTCTGCATCATCATCTGAGAACGATGATGTATAGCTTTGGTCGAAATCGTCTTCATCGCTCGAGAGAAAAATTCATGGCATTCGATAATAAATTGACGCCCAGTTGTGTAAAGGCTTCACTTTTTCCTACTATTTAGTCTAAGAATCTTCATAAAGATAAGAAGTATCGACCAAATATCGACATACGAGTATCAACAGGAACTGCTGAAAGTCACTCCTATTATTATACTCTTTGGTCACTCCAAGTCACGTCAAAATTGCTGTTAGCGCTTCAACAGCCGTTTCGACTTGTCACAGCACTATAAACGAAATTAGTTAGCAAGATAACTGAGTCAGAACGCCTTTTAGCGCTTTTTTTTGCGTGTGGTCGTTAATAGCGATGTTGGCGTGACTCGAAACGCGGCGCGCTGTGGTCACTTGGCACTGACATATAAATTTTAGGGACTGGAAATGTTTGAAGAAAAAACAGTTATACAAATATGTAGCATATCGACGCCAAAATCATAAAAATACTGCTATCTCTTTTTAACTTTCTCAATTTTGCCTAAGTGAAAAAGGCTATTAGTGTTTATGACAGTTACTATAATGGCAGACTTTCATTCCTAGCATCATTGAAATACCTATTTGCGGGTGGTTCGCCATTTTATCCTCTCGTTGTTTGGTACTAAAGTTGGGTACGTCAACTGTCAAATGCTCGTAAACAATGGACATATTTTGTGAATTTTGGAGTAATTTTGCTGTGTTATTGCGTTTGAACTCGGTTGTATAGCGGAAGTCGTCAATAGCAAGATGCCTAATTGCAATATAATCGGATTTGGCATCAAAAGAAGTGGAAATCACCCCACATAACTTTGCACCAGTACGTATACTTAATTTTAGTTGAAATATATTTAGATTTAGTTATTAAACAAAAGATTCTGTATTCGTCGAAGAGTTTATGTAAAAAACATTCATAATTTCCCGTCTGCCTTTCTTTTTAACAGTTGTATTTCATGAAATCATTTTCTTGTTTTTGTAAATAAATAAATAAATCATTTTTTTGGTCAGATAGGCAGTCGCTCCATGTAAAGTACTGGTATTCAGCTGCATCCGGTTAGACTGGAAGCCGACCCCAAGATAGTTGGGAAAAGGCTAGGCAGATGATGATTTTCTTGTTTTTGTAGGGATAGAGTAGTGCATGCATAACATTTTTGTTTATCGATAATGCCATATTATTATGGTTCTTTATATAATGGTTTTACGTTTTACTTTCAAGGCTGCCTGCTAATAAACGAAAAAAGAAAATTTTGCTGGAAACAATCAGTGTTGTAAAAAAGATGTCAACAAAAACAATTCATTTTCTGTTCCCTTCACTTTGAAGAGAATCATGTTTCAACCGGACACTGAATCAAGTAACACTGCGTGACGATGCTTTACGTTCACGAACCATAATGGTAAGTAACATTGTTTGTTATAAAATTGCCCAACATGATTGCGTAGTGGGTGATAAATGATGGTGATGACTTCAAGTGCAACACTTGCCTAACGGGTACAAAGAGTGATGCAAAGAATGTGTTTGAGTGTAGTCCTAAGATTAATTGCCAAAATAAGACAAACTTGTTTATTTGGTTGCACATACGTACATACATACTCCTTTTAAAGGAGTTTTTTAATGTCACCAGTAGTCTGCTTTTTGTGTGAATGGACTTTTAAATTACATTATCAGGACTTTTAATTATATTAGCAGTGTTATTCTGTAAAAATCTCCCTGTGAAAACTTGGGTGAGGTGAATATTAAGTGAGCTTAAGTACGATTATTTAGCTCATTATCCACTCGAGAGCTACTGAACTAGTGAGCTATTGAGCGAGTGAGTGAGAAGTGCACTCAACGACCGAACGAGAACTCTTCTCAACCTACATTTTGCAAATTAAATGAGGCCATTTAAAATAATAAGTAACAATCCTAATAAAAAAATTAAGAAACATCAAACATATTAATAATTTTATTGCTTGTTTATAGCCTGCAATTCCATCAAATATGTCTGGCATTTTAATTGATGGTGATCAAAATCAAGACGAACTCTCAACATCGGGATATGGTACTCTGAATTTGGTATTTTGTGACCAGCACGTCCGCTGCGCCAGGTTTAGCCGCTAACGTCTCCGCTGCACCAGATTTGGCTGTTAGCACCTCCACTGCACCAGGTTTAGCCGCTAGCACCTCTGCTGCGCCAGATTTATCGGTATGACTAGCTTCAGTTTTTCTTGTCATCATTATTTGCGAATTTGATCTCAATGATAATATGTCATCGGCTGAATTAAGACTGTGTGGGAGATATCTCTCGCTTGTCTTCAATATCTATTAAAGCTTACTTTTATTTTATTTGATTTCAGGTACACATTTAAAATGATAAAGAAATTAAAGGACAAATGTCAAAAACAGTCCAAGAAGAAAAGTCCAAAAAGAGACTTAATGAAAAAGTTAGAAAACAAACGAAAAAAAAATCTTCATTAATAATTTCTTATTTTTTTGTTATTTAATTGAAAACCCCAAGCTTTGTTTATTAATTAAAAATTTAATAGAGGTATACATGAATTTGAGATACAAATATTGTGGGAAGAACTACTACTACTTTAATGAAAGAATATCACACAGAAATTACCTGAACAAAATTGTATTATTCAGAAATGAATGATATTGATTTGTTTAATATAAAGACTTTTTTATAATTATTGTTGACTTTTAATTAAAACCCAAAAATCATCTGCATGTTAGAAAAGATATGTATTGGTGATGTCTGTGCCCCAGCCCACTGCGGATTCAGCGTCATTTGTTTTCTTTGAACTTGTTGCCTTCGTCTCGAAGGTCTACTTAACGCAAGGCTCTAGAATAACACTAACACTGTTACTTTTACATTTCATTTTAATTGACACAAAATATTCGATGAACCTACTAACTGCATTTCATTTCTTGTAATAGCTAAAAGAAAAAATTCCAAGACACTAAAAAAAACCTGACTTCAAATAAAAAAATAAAAATTATTTCTAAAAACCTGGCTGAAAAACAAGTTGGTGGGAGTTATTTTAGTTCAATTATTGATTTCATGCAACCAACTACATCAGACTGCTTGAAAAGTGACTTGTTTGGAACTTTTCATTTGTTTTTTAAGTCGGGATTTTGAAAATGTTTTTTATTTTTGTTTTATACACTTCAATGAGTTAGATTTTTGGAATCGCCTCCTCGAACCCTTTATTTTGATACCCCACATAATATAGTTAGTCGACTTCTTTTTCACAATTTAAGGCGTCTGGTGGTCGCCATATTTTATTTTGATTACTTTTATGTCATTAGTAGCACTTGCAATATTAAAATAAATCAATTTACGTAAGAATGATAAAAATCGGCCCACGCTTTCGGTCTCTAAAACACCTCAAAGGAACAAATATACATACATTTAATCATAAATACATACATAGGCTGATAAACACATTATCCTCCCTTGCATCGCGCAGTCGGGTAAAAAGGAAACTGCGTATTGCGGGGTTCTGGAAAATCACGGCGCTTCTGACCTTCTGGTCGCGAGAAAACTACACCTTAGAAGCGTTCTAGCGCTGCGTGTCTATACTGTTTTGTTAAGACGACTAATTATTGTTTCAGCGCGAACATTAGTTACTCTTGTCAAAATATAGCATTTCCTTTGCTTTTATGATAGCCTCTCTATTACGTAGTAACATATTACGAAATTATATTCTCTTTGCATATTACCTCAATGCCACTGGTAAAAATACCCGTTGATATTGTACCGTAACAATATTGAAAACTTTCTCACAATCTTTTATCGATGTTTTAATAAAGAGATATCGATATGGGCTACCCTAAATGGCGGATAGAGATGGGCTTAAACGTTAAAAAAAAATAACACTGCTAAATGCTAACGCTAAAAATAATTAACAGTTAAATTTAACAGTTATTTTTAGCAACTGTTAAATTTCACAGAGAGATTTCCTTCATACTTTTCACGGGCTTAAATTTAGCAGTTATTTTTAGCAACTGTTAAATTTCACAGACAGATTTCCTTCATAATTTTCACGGGCTTAAATTTAGCAGTTATTTTTAGCAACTGTTAAATTTATGCAGACAGATTTTTAACATGATTAATTCTCATTTCCTTCATACTTTTCACGGGCTTAAAATTAGCAGTTATTTTTAGCAACTGTTAAATTTATGCACAGACAGATTTTTAACATAATTAACTCTCATTTCCTTCATACTTTACACAGGCTTACGACTGTCAACTTTTTCTGTTGGTGTATTTAAAATGAGAATCAATTTATTTACAACGATTTCTTTTTATAACCGTTTTTCTGTATTGTGTGTGTGTTGTTTACTGTTCATCTTCCTTTCTTTTTCGGCCTGGAGTAGTGGGATAAAGCGATACAAATATATATCCTTCCGTGTGTGCTGTGTGTGGTGTGGGGTAAGGCAGCAGCGCGCAGAGTACCTGACACCGCCGGCGGCCGCCGCCACTATCTATTATTTAAAAGTGTTTGTGACTGTGAAATGTGACTGTTAAATATAACAGATAGCTCAGAATTTATTTAACAAGTGTCGACACTAAAACGCCACTACCTATTATTTTTGTGACTGTGAGTTGTGACTGTTAAATTTAACAGTTAACTCAGAAATTATTTAACAGGTGTTGACACTAAAAAAAATTAACAGTGTTAATTTAGCAGCTAATTAATTTTAGACCGATCTCTAATGGCGGATAATAATCCGCCATTTTATCCTCTCAGTGAAGTGTAGGTATGGCACGTTTTTCTTGTAGGTATGCCCAGTCCATATGATTTATAAGTCAGTGTCACTTGGCGATGTTGGCGTGACTCGGAACGCGGCGTTAAATGTCATTGTCATTGATGCATAAATATAAATATAACCTCAATTCAGTCCTGTCCTGAAATCTATCTCGGCTAAAGCTGCTTCGCAGGTTTTATCTCCCTTTGCTATTAAATTAATGTAATCTTTTGAAATGGTGATCATAACGTGGAGATTTCAGGGGTTGTTTCGAAGGCTAAAGTAAGTTTTAATACATAGATAAAGACGTAATAATTATAAAGGTATTTATTATGTTATTACAATGTTATGCTTGAATTTCAGAGAATATATAATTTGGAAAATATCTCAAGCATTGCTCAGTGTTCGCTCTCTTACCTACAATGAACACATGAGCCAAAGCTACGCAATAGATTTCTTATTGGAACCCGTGTTTTGGTTTGTTGACAACTTCGCTCAGTATCTAGGAAAAGTAAGTTTAATTACCGTATCTTAGGCTTAACCTTACTAGGTATATAGTTATGGATGTGGGCTAGTATATTTGTTTGCCTAGCTTTGCCCTTCAACCACTCTTATCCACAAAAAGACACATTAAAATTGATTGCAATACCTTTTCGCACAGCTAATATTTAATTTTTTTGTGATAATATGTAATGGTGATAGTAATTATCTATCGTTTACATTTTGGGGCCAATGAACCACCGATACATGGTGAACATCCCACCCACACGGAGAAAACATTTTGGGAACACATTTATTGTGTATACAGCGAGGTAGTGCAATTCTCTGCCAGAGTCTGTGTTTCCTGAAAGCTTACAACCTTGGGGTCTTTAAGAAGTGGTTTTTGTTACTTCTAGGCACGCATACTCCATCTTCAACCACATCATTGCTTATCATCACTTGAGATAGTAGTCAAATGTGAGCCTATCAATGTTAAAAAAAATAGGATTTCTCTGAAGCAACTACTTAGATGTGATATCAAAACATAATCATCTAGAAACCTGTCCGACAGCATAATTATTTGGTCACAATATAAATTTCATCACCAAATTTATGCAAATTTTAAAAACTAAGTAATGTGATCAGTGAAGTTTAATGTCCAATATTTTTTATCAAAATATATTGGACATTAAACTATAATATTATCTAACTTAAGGACTAAATAGAATTATTATTTTTGTACAAAGGAAACATCCTCATTGGCATGACTACCTCAACGCAATTTATTTAGTTAATGTCATAATACTCATAATATACCATTGGCACAAAAACAAGAAGAACTACCAAACCAAACTCGCATATACTAAAAGCTACAGTACTTGTTTGAAACCATATACTTCTTTCTTTTCTGGTTTTCAGGTGTTTGTATTCTGTGTCACAGTATTGACAAGCGCTGTGGTTGTCATCGCTTACTGGGTGGGGCTACCGTATTGGTGGCTACGATGTCCTTACACAACGGTGTTTCTTGTCATATTTGGCAACTGGCTACTCATCAACATTATATTTCATTACTACAAAGGTGTTGTGACTGAACCTGGATATCCTCCGCCAGTAAGTTTTTTTTATAGATATTATAATTCACCCAAAGAATTTTCTGATATTACCAACCTGCCTTGAGCATGCATGGTTTTTTTTTTTTTTTTTTTTGTGAGGTGGGAAATCATCCCATGACTTCTCCCGCTCTGGGCGGAGCGGGAGGGCGTGTCAGACTCTTACTGACTAAAACCCACCCCTGTTCCTTCCTGCCTTTGAGTGCCCAGTGGCGAGGTAACTCTGTTTCGAATTTATCCTCAACCCCCGGGCAGTGAGCATGCATGGTGATACATGTTTGTGCCATCTCTGTATGAGAATAGGCCATTACGCAGCAGTGGGAGAGTTACAGGCTCAGACTAATTAATTATTTATTATTTGTTACACTTCACAATAGGGAATATGCATGATATTTTTTTATTTGTTCAATTGAAGACTTATATACTATAGTGAACAAATATGAATAAATTTTAAAAATATCATCATCAGCGACAAAGTTATAAAGCTTTAAAGTCGATAATTAGACAGAGAAGTCCGACGTGTTCTTTGACGTCAAAGGACATGACGCCCATACAACTGCCATAGAAAACAGCGTATTCGAGAGAGGGACAGATATATTTATTTAAAATTGTTATATCTCGTTTAATTTTTGATCAATTTTGATTCTGCTTTAACTGTTCGTACTCTATTTAAGTATATTCATCGATAAACCGGTTAAATAACAAATATTTTTTTATGCATTTCCCTATTGGTATGCCCGGGGCATTGCTATGTAATATACAGGATGGATTTTAGACCTTCTCTATTCTATCATCTCCTTCTCTTGCAGCAAGAGCAGGTACCTGAGCTGTTGTAGCTATAAGATATTTTTATTATTTCGTTTCTTACTTATTAAATACATTTTTAAATATTTCTTAAAAAATAATATATAAAAAACATTTAAAAATATAAAAAATAGTAGCCCACTGGTATCGGGAACAGGGTCCAAGCTACCGGCGGTCAGGGAGAGAGAGAGAGAGAGGAACCGCCTGACAAAGCGAGCCGTGTCCAGAAGTACTGCTTTCTGAATCAAGCCCTTGATCCAGCCGCTTCACGAGAGCCTCCTGAGGTGTTGGTCGAGGCTCATGGCTATTAAGCCGTTGGCTGACACGACTATCTTCTTTTTATTATTATTATTAACATAATAGAAATGTCTAACTTTCTTTCTGACTGAACATTTTTTTCAAAATCTGTGAATGCAGATAAAAATTTCTCAATAATTTCATGGGCGGTCTACTAAGATCGTTTTCCTGTAGCTGCAACAATTAAACCTGCTCTTGCAGCTCCATCTCAAAAATCCACCCACTGGAACCTGTTCCCTTCATAATTGTGAAAAGTCTAAGAAGATGATTGTTTAATACGAGTATGGTACAAGAATAACAGCCACATCAATGGAATGGAACAGTATAAAAGAGAGTGATGTACGCACAATGGACCGAATGGGAGTCTTAAGTGCGGAAAATATAGTCCCTACTGTACTGTACTCTACTTAAAGTGTGATGGTGTATGATGGATTATGTTGCAATGTGCTGACTAAGGGAGATAGCCAGCTTTCTTAGCTACAGTGTTAAAGTTACACAATGTACTTTGTTCAGTTTAGCTTCCAATCTGGTGCCCCATGCAGCTGAATAACAGTGTTTTTCATGGAGCAAAAGAATATTTATTTTGACCTCCTAGGTAGTAGCTGGGTAGCAGTAACACCATAATTTTAGAAGTCAGTTATTATTTTTCTGACCACGTAAATAATATGAAGGATATCCAAATGACAGCCGAATCTTTCTGTATTTCATATGATGAATGAAATCTTTTTTATTTTTCCGCAGAGCACACTGATATCCGACGCAGCGAGTATATGCAGGAGATGTATATCCCCGCGGCCGCCTCGCACTCACCACTGCTCCGTCTGCGACCGCTGCGTGCTGGCCATGGACCACCACTGTCCCTGGCTCAACAACTGCGTGGGCTACTACAATGCGAGATACTTCTTCCTCTATATGGCGTACATGGTTATGGGAGTAGGGTTCGTCATCACCGCCGGCATTGATATTGGATATAAAGTCATTTGGTTGAATGATACTGGTAATTTATTGATACATTGCTCATTGTAATTAAACAATATACATAGGTACTTATCTATTCCTCTCTCTTAGATCTTTTACGTAAATTGACCTTGAAATTAATTTGAAAGGTAACTGTAGATCTTTTTATTTTCAGGTGGTATCATTCCAAACAACGATCCAGATCTGATCGGTCACCCAGTGTCGCTGAATCAGACCGGTGTACTGGTGCCGGTGAAGGTGCTCGTGGAGTACGACGACACCGTCAATTTTCCTCGAGAACATAAGCTGCCCGTGCCGCCCATCACCGAGGCGCAACGGATCTGCGCCCATCCCTATAAAAGAAAAGCCGTCGTGTTCATGGCCGTCACATGCACCTCCGTATTTCTAGCACTCGGAACACTAACAGTAATCCACGGCAAAAATATCGGCCGAGGAGAAACAAGTGTGGAAGCACACATCAACGAAAAGCTACGAAAATGTTCAAGGGGCACTTTTAGGAACCCATACGATTTCGGAAAAAGAAAAAATTGGCGACTATTCCTGGGACTCACGCAAGGAAGAACTTTCTTGAGGCATGTATTGCTGCCTTCTGGCCACCCTCCGACGGGCACAGGATTAGCTTGGCATACTGTCCGACGCGGACTTGAAGACTGGCCTTAAACAACGTTTGTTTGCAACTATGCATGGTCTATTATCTGCCAAAGTAGTCAAATTAGTGCTGAGTACTAGTAACTCAAGAGGCGCCAACTCTCTGAGTGTGAAATCATAGGTATTAAGAAATTAAAATGCATGTTGTGAAGTTATTCTAGGTATTTACACAGTTACTTTGCTCTCAGTAATCAAGTCAGTGATTAGTAAGCACTAAACTTAGGACCTAGTATTTGATATAAATGTACATTGTTCTATATAAGGTAGTAGGTACTCTTATGATTGTGTAGTCTGTACGGCACAGACAGTAGTGGATAATAGGTATTACGTAGTGCTGGTGCTGGCGCCAGCCTGTGATGAAATATTGAATCGTGAACAACTGAATTAAAATCTGCTACTTAAAAGCAAGTTTGGTTTATAAAAATGTGCGATCGAGAAAATAATCAATGTAATCACAAGATTTTTCTACAGATCGATGCGCTTGTTTAGTATTGTCCTGTGATACAGGAAATAATATGTTTGAAAACTATAAGAAGTTAAGTATACCGTCGTAAAGATAGATCTATTGAATATTATCTCTAATAGGTATAGTGCAGTAGTGCAAATCTGTTGTCAATCAATAAAGTATTGTCATGAATTAAAATTTATCCTTATTCAGTGTTTAATGTTTGAAATCACTGAAGTAAACTTGATAAAGAACTATGGTTTATATACGTAGGGATTTTTAATGATTAACATATTTTGTTTCTCGATCCTAATACTGATACAGCGTTTTATTGACTCAAACATAAATTAATGTTAGATGTATAAATGTATATAAATGAGATGTAATTATGTAGGTGCAAATATTTTCACGATGCGGGCTTGCGGACGGCGAGTAATGGGTATTCGCCGTCCGATAAAGACTAGGCCCCAGTCGACGGCGCGTAGTGTTCCACGCGCGCCTCAAGGAGATGTCAGCAAGCAGTGACAGGGCCCGCTAGGGCTGATCCTGGCAGGGTAGCGGGAGATCGAAGGAGTCCCCGTGGTGGGTGGCCCTGGCACAAGCAACTGAAATAAAACACTGGTGGGTTTTACCTAGTCAGTAAGAGTCTGACACGCTCTCCCGCTCCTTGATTTACCACCCAATAAAAAATAAAAATATATTCACGATGGTCAATTTTCGTAGTAAGTAGCACTAGGAGAGTTCTGGTGTGTCGAAAAGTATGAGAATGGTTGTAAAAATATCTTCGATATAAATGGAAAGGATAACACTAAGACTGAAGTCATGCTGATGATAGAAAGCAATAAGTTAGGCTATGTATATAGTATACAGCTGGCTTTGCTTACAAAATGTAAACAAGGGCGAATCCAAGGGAGAAGGCAACCAAGAGAAGAATACCTTTAATACCGATTTAATAAAATTATTTTCTTTTGGCGTACAAAAGTAGGGGCACAAGTATTTATTGTATTGATGTATCGTGCAATTTCAGTTTTATGTCGTAAAGATAAGCCCACGTATAGTGTTTTTATTAAGTCTTGTTTAATTTTTTGTTGTTGTGTTATCACTTTTATTTTTTCTGTACTATTCCTGGTTTGCCTGTAGGTAATTGGCGACTGTGTAAACCTAGGTCCAAGTGTTACCTGTACCTAAGATATGTTGTACGCGGAAACTGTTGGTTTATCTCAATAAATAAGTAGTTACTGGCACGGATTCTCTTGTTCAATATCTAAACTAAAATTAGAGAATTGCTATCTTTTACTAAAAGGCAGTGCGAGAAAAGGACGGCTATAGCTATGCACTAAGTTAGAGATGTCAAACTAGTTTACGCCTTACGCTTCGCCGTGTTTTTAGTCGACATGTTTTTACGTGTAGCCTTAATTTGTATGGAAATATTAGTTCAAACTAAATTTGACAGCTCTAATTTACGTCCGTCTCTTTCTTGTTTTATTAGAGAGAAAAATATAGCAATAGCCTAAATTAAGTTTAGTTTGTGCATAACAGAATCAGCACCATTGTATGACATTGATAAAGAATTAATTCCAAAAAAATAGTGCAATACTAGTGGGGACAGTAACTCCTTGTCTGGCTCCAGTGCCTCCTTAGTTATAAATCCTGGATCCGCCCTTGTTTGCAAATCACTTCTACCAGTTTTCGGTAGCACATAATATTATATATTAGCTAATTTGTTTTCAAAATGTGATTATTTGTTTACATTTTAGATTTAAGTAAATCATGTACTTACAGTATGCTCTTCCCAAGGCTAATTAAACCCCTAGTACCTACTGTACGTCGTGGTCTACCGTCTGGTAGCATCAGTGAAGTTTCGCTAGTTCATTTAATAGGACCCTGTAAACACAATACTCGTCTGTATGCGAAAAATAATTATCTAATACATATAAATACTGGCAATGTGGGGCAATTCCTGTATTGTTATTAAAGAGAACGTTCGCATTCCCTTCTTAGTCGCAATCTATCAAAATGCATGGAAATAAGAGACATTTTCCATAAAAATTACAGGTTTTGGTCCTGTGTTATCAAATATTGTTGACATTCAGGTATAAGTGACAAACAAAAAAATAAAATGGTTGTGCTGTTATGAACAGGGCTCGGATACCGGTATATTTTTGAAACGGTTTCGTCTTATTTACCAAAAACCGATTTGTTTCGGTTACGTTCGAACGCAACGTTATAAAAAACGTTTTTGTAGAAGAACAAAATTTAAATCGTTTTCGATTAATTTAACGTTTTTTTAACTTTTTTTTCCATTTTTTAATGGTTCGGTACTACGATATTTACGATTTTCATTCAAATGTCGCCGCACGCTGTGCGCCTTTCGGAATAAACCGGTTTTTGAAAATGTTAAAAATGTAAAATCCTAATAACGAGTGTGACACCCTCTTGCCAAAATCATTTCATCCTTCTAGACATGCTTTCCACGATATTTTTAATAATGTCTTGTGGGATACGTTCCCATTCTTCAGCTCCTTGATGTTTTGTGGAGAAGGTTGCACTGATCCCAGATATGCTCAATTGGATTGAGGTCGGGACTTCGAGCAGGCCAATCTAAACGACGGATCCCAACATCTTGCATATACGCTTCCACATCGCAAGCACGGTGAGCGCGAACACTGTCGTCCATAAAAATGGAATCTTTTCCAAGAGCAGCCAATGCGGGTTGTGCATGTGGAATTAGGACTTCCGTTATGTACCGGTGTGCATTCGATGTTTCATTTTATATGAAAACTAACACCGCACGCTTCGTAGAATAAATTGCGGCCCAAAACAAAACGGAGCCTCCGCCATAGGAGTGATTTCTTCGAATCACACGTCCGCATAGCGTTCCCCTCGGAAACCGATACTTTGTTCCAGTCCTACAGAGTCCATAATGCACAATTTCGAGCAAACTGAAGTTGGGCAACTCGGTGTTCACGGAGTATTTTAGGGCCCCAGGCTGGGCGGTAAGTGCTGATATGGACAGCCAAAAGCCTCCTGACCATATACAAGCTAACTTCTACTCCTCTTACTTCTTCAAAGCTCTTCTTTAAGTCCACACTTGTCGTGTTACGATTCCGCAACGCCTGACTCACCAAAAAGCAGTAATCTCGTGGGTCTGTGCATCGCTGTCTTCCCAAACCTGGGCTTCTTTGGACCGAACCGGTATCTTGATACCATTGCCAAGTCCTCTGAACAGTTGAACGACTCACATTTAGCCACTGAGACACATAAGTTTGCGAACAACCTTCTTCAAGGAGTGCTATAATTTTACCGGCACTAATTGCTTTTTTAACCACTAGCACTTCGCCCACGACTGCATTCGCGTGTATTTCAAGAAATTATTGCTTATGACACTTACGAATAACGTAGCTTTCTATTGGTAAAAGAATTTTCAAAATCGGTTCAGTAGATCCATAGATTACCCCCTACAACCTCACAAACTCACAAACTTTACCTCTTTATAATATTAGTAAGTATAGATATCAGAAAGTGGTATTGAATGTAAAAAGTAAAATTAAATGAATTAATTTGCATAAATTATCCAAAAAGATTCAAAATGTTAGTAGGTAATAGGCAAGTAATAGTTTCAACAATTCGCGCCTTCAAGCAATTTCACAATTTCTTAAGTTAATTCAAAATTTTGGAACGTCGAGCCTTCATGCCATCAATAAAACCAATTTATTGTCATAAAATGTATGACTAAAAAAAAATAAGGTGCACTGGGGTAATTCCGACGGGATTTTTTACGAGATGACTAGATGTCTACATTTCAGTTAGTTAGGTAAAGTAGTAATCTTATTTACTGCCAGTATGCGAGTTATGCGACTTTTGTTAACTTAATGAAAAGATTTAACTTATGGAGATATTAGATTCATAATTATGTAGTTGGATTCAATAAATAGAGCATTTTGAATTATAAATAAAAAAAAATCCGTTTATGCCATATTTCCATTTCAAATGTTGTTAGTAGGTATTAGTAAATTAAATTATTGTACCTATGTTGTTAGTATGGTTAGTTTTCTTTCGTTGAAATATGCACCCCTTTTTGGGTAAAGGCCTCCAGCTTTTTCTACAAATCTCTGTCCTTGCCTGTATTTATCCAGTAGTTTCCAGACACCTGGATAATGTAATCAGCCCACCGTCTTATAGGTCTACCAGCATTCCTTTTTCCCTGTGGACCTTTCCTTCTATGGTCCATCTTTTGTCTGTGTAACATATGTATGTCCGGCACCTCCACTTTAGTCTAAGTGCATGTGTCAGCATCAGGTATTTTTTGTTTTTGTCTAATGTTTTTATTCTATACTAATTGGTCTATTTTCCTGATGAGCTTCAATATGCTTCGTTCCATAGCCTTTTTAATTTTTTGTTTGACTTTGTTGGTATAAACCCAAGTCTTGCAGCCGTACAGTAAGCGTGATAAGAGACATGTATCGAAAACTGTCTTTTTTAAAAGCAAACTAGTTTCCTTTTAAAATTTCTTTCAGTGACCAGAATTTTTTCCACGTTATGTTGATTTTTCGTGTTACTTCTCTCTACATTGCTGGACTTATTGAATGATAATTGCTTTCTCAAATATATGTAACTGTTGACATATTCTATACTAATTTCCTTTTATCACAATAGGTCTTGATCTTCGTTTTACTAACGTTCATTTCTAAACCAATTTCTGAGCTTTCATGATCCAGTGACCTCATCATTTCCTCCAGATCCCTAGAAGTTTCGGCTATTATGACTGTGTCGTCAGCGAATCTTAGATGGTTTACGTGTCGTCCATTGATTTGCACTCCTTTCTTAGACCAATCTAATTTTCGAAATATATTTTCAAGCACTGCAATGAAGATCTTTCCTGACTCCTCGTTCGATGTTTATTTCACTTCCTCTGACTTCTAGCTTAACCTTGCTCGTACTGTTTGTATAAATATATTTTTGATCCACTTTTGAATGCTGCAGTGCGTTCCAGATCGAACAGTGGCTGATGCTATCAAAGGCTTTGCTATAGTCTATGAAAGCCACATACAGAGGTCTATTAATTATACTCACGATATTTTTCTATGATTTGCTCCAGAGTCTGCATGTGGACCATTGTGCTGAATCCTGATCGGAAGCCTGATTGCTCTTTGGGCTGAAGTTTATCAATGTGTTGTGTTATTCTTTTTAACAGTATTGATGAAAATAGTTTATATGTACCTACTTGCTGGAAGGCTTATGGGTCTGTAGTTACCTATTACCAGCGGGTTGCCTTTTTAGGGTTCCGTACCCAAGTTTATTACTAAGACTCCGCTGTCCGTCCGTCTGTCACCAGGCTGTATCTCATGAACCGTGATAGTTAGACAGTTAAAATTTTCACATTTGATGTATTTCTGTTGCCGCTATAACAACAAATACTAAAAAACAGTCAAATAAATATTTAAGGGGGCTCAAATACAACAAACGTGACTTTTTAACCGACTTTCGAAAAAGGAGGAGGTTCTATGTTCGACTGTATGTATGTCCGCCGATTTCTCCGTCATTTGTAGACTGATTTTCAAAATTCTTTTTTTATCCGAAAGAATATACTCCCGAAGTGGTTCCATATAAATTTTATCGAAATTGCTTCAGCGCTTTTTGAGAAACTGAACAAAAACGAAAAATACGCATACCCCGATGACGTTTTGGTCTTCTCCAAATGTTTAAATTCCACGTTCCTTGTTATTGGGGTTTTTAGTTCTGGGGTATAACAACTAAAAAGTGAAAAATAAAAAACGTTTTTACAAAAAAAAAACAACCGACTTCCAAAAAAAAATACACTAAAAATTAAAATATAACTTTAATTTCGGAAGTCGGTGTCAAATAACGAAGAAGTAAAATACAAACACCGACTTCCGAAATTAAAGTTATTTTTTAATTTTTAGTGTATTTTTTTTTTGGAAGTCGGTTGTTTTTTTTTTGTAAAAAAGTTTTTTATTTTTCACTTTTTAGTTGTTTTTATAGATAATGGTACGGAACCGTTCGTGCGCGACTCCGACACGCACTTGGCCGGTTTTTTGAAAAGTAGAATGATGTGCGAATTGTACCATTGGCTTGGAACGGTTTCTGTATCCAATACCATGTTAAATAGCAGTGATAGATGTTGAGTTAACTGTTGCTCCTATTTAACCGACTTCGAAAAAGGAGGAGGTTCTATGTTCGACTGTATGTATGTTTTTTTTTATGTATGTCCACCGATTTCTCTGTCAGTTGTGGACCGATTTTCAAAATTATTTTTTTTATCCGAATGAATATACTCCCGAGGTGGTCCCATATAAATTTTATCGAAATGGTTCAGCGCTTTTTGAAAAACTGAACAAAAACGAAAAATACGTATACGACATTTTTGTTTTCTCCAATTACGAGTATGTTTAAATTCCACGTTCCATGTTTTTGGGGTAGGTATCTAATTTCGGAAGTCGGTGTCAAATTACGAAGAAATAAAATACAAACACCGACTGCCGAAATTAAAGGTATTTTTAAATTTTTAGTGTACCTATTTTCTTTTTTGGAAATCTGTTGTTTATTTTGTAAAACAGTTTGTTATGAACTTCATTACATAGCCCATCTGGGCGAGGACTCTTTTCAACTTTTAACCGTTTTATTTGTTCATATACTTCATATGCTCTTGCCGTACCAAATTCATTGTTGACTTTTAACGTGGCTGTGATCTATAGACGCCTGAAAGTGATGGATGAGACGCTGCTGTCTTGAATTTAAAATCAGCTATCCGCAAGGTTTTCAATGGGTTTAATGCACAATTTCGATTTCGTTGATATTTCTTTTCCGGTGTAGGTCCTTATAGAAGTTTGTTGCATGGCTTACAACGTATTTTCTTGATTTTGTGTCTTCTGAGTTTTGCTTAAGTTTTTGTATCTATATTTAATTAATTGGTTTGTTTCACCGCTGAATATTTTATGTTATTCTAATTTAATTTCTTTACATGATTTCAGGCTGTGTGTTATGCTTTCTTCCAGAAAGTTGTAGTAGGTTTGGATATTGGTTGTTTCTTCTTTGTTGTTTATGTTTGTTTGTAGATTTGCGAAGTCATTTTTAATTTCGATGTCAGTTTTCAGAATGTTGAGTGATGTTCCAAAGATTTTTCTGCTCTTTATTGGGTGACTTAACAGTACTGTTGCTCTTAATGCCTGTGATCAGAAGGAAACTGTGTGCTTAGTACTTCAATATTTGTTATTAGTTTGGGGTTGTTTGTCATTATAAAGTCAATTACGTTTTTTGTTTTTTGATCAGGCGATATCTACGTCCATCTGCGATACCCTTCTTTTTTATAAAAAATGTGATCATTATCGACAATTTATATTGAAAACCATAATTTATAAGACGGTTTCCTTTGTTGTTATTGATTCCAAAACCATATTGACCTAAGACTGGATAATGATTTATTTTAGGGCTTCCTATTTTCGCATTGAAGTCGGGCATCACTATAACTTTTTCCTCAGTTAGTGCAGTTTCAATGTCTTTGTCATAAAGCATAATGTGAATGCGAGAACTATGTATGTCGTTATATTCATGTAGATTTTATGATTGTCTGGCAGTTTTAGTATTTTTGCGGCCTACCCAAATGTCCTTACTTTGGTATTGTTAGTTGAGCTCCTCAAAGTTCTGAGTTGAGCTTCACGATAACTGACACTGGCTTGTACTGTCTGGACAGGTCCAATCGAATTTGCGTGTTGCTTTCCCCAAAAGCTCATCCCAAACATATACGTACATGGTTCTCATATGATTTGACCAGTACGTATTGTATGGATTTGAACACTTTTCTTCTCAGGGTAGTCAGCTAGGAAACACCGGCCTCATCTAGCAAAAACTGATAAAAAAAAATGTTGACGTGTAAAAGTGTTGTTAAAACCTACTTACAAAAATAAAATAATTTATCATTTTGTAAAACTGATCATTTTGAACTATTGAGTTATAATTTATTAGTATAGGAGAAATTACGAACTATCTTGGGGTTATTCCGAAATTATTCAAAAGTTGATTTTATCGCACTTTGACCGAAGGTTTACATTTCTTTTTCAATCGTATTTACCCCTTACACAAAAATCATGAGTTTTAGTAAAAGTATCATTTTTTATAGCCATCTAGCGTAGTTCTCAACATTCGATTTCAGTTAAGTTTTTGGGTTTATTTCCAGTAATTGTCACTCAGTTTATTACCAGTAAATTTATTTCCACTGGTGACAAATGAGAAAAAATATCACAGTTGTCATCGAAGTTGCCATAAAAGTGAGCTGACAATGATACTTGATAGTTCTGACAAATCTCTTTGCACAGAATATTATAAGAATGTAGTTATTTTAAAATAATTTTATCCGTTTAAGTCGACCTTAAATTATTTTTTTTATTTTAAGCCCGATAAAATGAACAAAATGACTGCGGATTATTAAAATTTTTCACATTACCAAAGAGAAATTATAATTATAAACGTGTTTGCTTCTAGCAGGGATTAATGCTTTTATAAACTTTAACGGTGGATCAAGATGAGCTGAAACTGTAGGTACTTGAAGAAATAAATAATGATAATAATCCTGATGGAGCTATTGAAGGTAACGGAAACCTTCAGTAACGCCATCAGGATGGAATTTGGTGTGGACAAATGTGCAGTCATGCATGTAAAGCGAGGCGAGATTATGGAATCCGTAGGAACACAACTCTCGGATTCCATATACCTTAGATCCCTCTGCTTAACCGAAACCTACAAGTATTTGGGTATGTCGGAAGCGTTAGGCATCAATGCTGCTAACGTAAAGTAATCGTTGATGGAGCGATTCTTTGGCCGCCTGAATAAAGTATTGAATAGTCTTTTATCAGGCGAGAACAAGGTGCGCGCCTTCAACGGCTATTGATGTACACTTTCGGCATACTCAAATGGACTCAGACGGAACTTGACGCCCTGGATAGGAGGGTCCGCACACTGCTGACCGCAAATCGAATGCATCACCCACGATCATCGGTGATGAGGCTCTATATCCCGCGGATGTGTGGTGTGTCTTCATATATTATTGTCTTACACGTGGAATAAATATGCATCGGAGTTATACTCCAGAGGTATTTACGAAAAAAAATTGAAAATACAAAACTAAAACGTTGTTTTCCTCTCAAGAATTCGCTAAAAACTACAACGTATTGTAAAAACAAGCACTTATTCAATTAGATTGTCAGAATTCCGAGATAAATATGTTGGGGTTATTGCGAATCAACAAAAATCGCGCGAAAAACACTCATTTGACAAAATTTGACGCTACGCACGTACTGTTGACACTAGCGTGTCACGACGACTGATGCGATGCGGTGAGGACAATCAAGATGGCGTCTAAACCAATGATGTCAATAGGAAAATGTCGCTACGATTGGTAGAATTTTTGAATTTTCGGAATATACCCTTTTTTGAATTAACCCAGTGCACCTTAGAGAAAAAAGTCTAAAGTGTCCGTTCTATTTGCAAAAGGGTTTTTAGGGAACATTATGTATGGATCAAATGAAAAGAAATGAAGGTAACATTGTGGAAATGCATTTATTTTAATAAAGTGTCGTTAGGTTTGATGTAAGCAAAACATTCCCATTGATATTATTTATCTGTTTCTGTACAAGATATTGTTGTTTTGTTTTTAAACTTGTGTTTCTTTCTACAAGCTTTTTAATTTAGTTTTGTATATTTTTTTTATAATGTTGCATTTTTTATAAAATGTTATGGAAACTATTTAATGTTTAAGTGTAACAGTGTGTCCTTATTGTGTAGGCTTTAGAAGAAATAAAACCATGATCTCCAATAAATAGTTTAATTTTAATAAACAAATAAATTAAGAGGTAACTAAATAACCTAACGCTACATATTGCACAGCAACTTAACAATAATAATACATTTATTTTTCCAATAAGTGGGTACATAAAATCACACTAGATGCAAACGTACATAATAGATCTCAAGGTGCACTTAGTTGTACCACAGATAATATAATACTAGCGTAGTTGTACCTACTCTTAAAGAAGCAGTGATAGGTGTTTTAAAAAGACTAGAATAGATTGAGATAGGTATGACCTATATAAATATTAGGTATAATCTGCTCTACTCTATAACTATGTTAGATAAATCACTTTTATAAGTGCGCTGAGTGGGTGGGTAGATAGATACGTTGTAACTCGGCCCATCTAAGACGGGCCTATGTTAAGGTTCTAATTGTGTCCATATTGAAGATTGTCAGAGCTGAGTGCGAGTGACGTCAGCACGCTGCGCCGTTGCGGATTCACGCCGAGGTTCTCCCAATTGATCCACGACAGCCTGGCCGTCAAATCTGATCAACAGCAAACAAAATAATATGTTACAATGTGATCTATGGCAAAATTTATTCGGGAAGCATGAACTTCAGAGAGTCACGGCTACGGGGCTCCGCTCATTATATTTTGGGCTTAGTACCTACCCTGTCCCATACCCATGGGCAAACGTGTGTACCGAGAGGTAGGAGAGCGTCAGGGTAATACAGCTTTTTCCCTGAAGAGGTAGATCTTGTCTAGGTAGATTAAAGGCCACAGAATCAAGGTGACAGTGCAGATCAACTTTAACCGGACTCTTACCTTACCTACTGGTGCAAAATTTATAACAGTGAAATGTGAGACACCCCTTTTGATTGCAATGCTGGGCATCTTTAGGATAGGAATGATGAGTGTGTGAATAGAATGCCATTATATTTACCGCTAGTATTCCAGTGAGCGCGATCGGCTTTTATTTCCCCACGGAGGCATTTCTCCACGTAGGTCAGCGGGTCATAGTCGGCTTCCAACAC
Organism: Polia nebulosa; assembly: GCA_951329385.1. Lineage (NCBI taxonomy): Eukaryota > Metazoa > Arthropoda > Insecta > Lepidoptera > Noctuidae > Polia > Polia nebulosa. The sequence goes on along the minus strand of OX589587.1, from coordinate 28,489,397 downwards.
CTGGAAATAAAGGGTTTTATACAGCATGTAACAAAAACCCTGTCCTATCCAATAAAGGCGTATCCTGGTTTAGTATAGGTACGTACCTACTAGAAAAAATAGTAAAAAAAATGTAACTCATAAAAACCAAAAGTTACAGATTTTTTATTTTTATAAAATATGCGAAATTTAACACTAAATATGGCAAAGTTTCATAAGTTCAACACTCCACGACGAAAATCGTATCATATTTTCGCGCACATGAAAATTTAAGACTGATGACCAATAAACGAAAGCTCTCTCGCCACAACCTATACCTGTCCTCTGATCGATCACTGTCAAAGAGGAAAGGCGAACTATGCCAATTATATGTAAGTTTTTGGCAAAAAGGCAGTTCATTAAGATCACTGAAATCTGCTACCGTTTGGTATTGAACCGTTCAAAGTCCGACGTATTTAATGGTTCTGGATATTATAGAGAGTTTGCAGACCAGAAGCCAGTTTTGTAATTGTAATTTAGAAGACAGCGGGTGAGACCGGCAGGTAGCTGCGATAGTTGAGGCTAGCAAAGAGTTGAGATAGATAAATAAGAGACAATACCTGTGTACCTCAACCACTAAGGACTCTTACCTCTCTGAGTAGCGCGATGTAAGCGATAGCCAGCCTCAGCGTGTCAATCTTGCTGAGACGCTTCTCGTACGGGAATGTCGGCACGTGTACGCGCAGTTCATCGAACGCCGAGTTTATACTGCTAAAATCACAACACCACACAAACATTATAGCTGGTGAAGACACAAAAAGAGCTGGTTGCTAAAACTGAAAAAGAAGCATGTGGTGTCCTTGTTCAGTTAAAGCACGAGGACGAAACGCACGAGCACGCCGCTACGGCGACGACTAGAGACTACATTGTCAATAATATTTCGTAGCCGCGCTATTGCACTATGCACAAGATAAAGCTGATATATATCAGGACACGTAGAAACATGCAGTAAATAAGAAGGATACCCATTGGGTCCGGACCTCAGCATCCGACGGCGCTCGCGCACGTTGGCGGCCGCACGCTGCACCCGGTACGGGGAGCCTGCGCACTGGTACTCGGGCTCCGTTGTCGTCTCCAGCAGGACATCTGTCGGGTAAGTCATTCTTATACAGGAGTGCTCTGAGTCGAGCTCAAAATATTGAAGTATTAAGATATCGACCGACCTTCTACACAGTGCCCGATTAAGCCAGCGGAATTCTACCAAGAGGTCCCTAAATCTTTTCAAAACTCACAGGTCGCGGGGTCCTTCAGTACCGATGGATCCACAGATAATTATCTATATTGTCTTTATGGATAATACAGAATTGGTAAGATTTCATGTGATAGGTACGTAGGTACGGTACACTTCAAAAACAAGTCAAGATAATATCTGGACTTGTTTTTGCACGTAGCATTAATGACATCATCCGTCGTGCTCTTGTCACCGCCCGAGTGCCACCTGTTTAAGAACCCAATGTCTTGGCATGTGACAACGGGAAGCGGCCAGACGGGATGACCATAATGCCTTGGAAGTTGGGTAGGCTTTTGTACGCAACAATTGTCGACACCCTTGGGCCATTCCATCTTCTTAGCACGGCGGGCTGCATTGGGGCGGCTGCTGCAGGTGCAGAAAACAAATCAAATGTCTTCGATTTTTTTTGTGGACATGCCGGTTTCCTCATGATGTTTTCCTTCACCGTTATGAGAGCAGTGGTTACTGGGTTCGAACTACTTAGGGCCAGAACCACAGGGCCACCGATACTCTCCAATCTCTCAGTTCAACTCGGAAAACTCGCGATTGACGGTTTTTGTAGCTATGTTCTTGTGATCTAATGCCAAGTTCGTATGTTCATTCATGAATCGCTTGTAATCAACCGCTCACTCAATGGGTTAAAACTGTTCCGTTACTCTAAACAGAAAAAACAATTCGGGTCGATTTTTTTCAGGTAAATTACGGTCAATTCAATTTTGTCGACAATTGTTTTTTTTTTGCCGTGGATTTTTTTTAAGAAAGGCGCCTGTCCGTTATGATCAAATAATTGTCAAGATGGAGAATATCTTTAAATCGTCGAAAACAAACTTGAGCGAATCAGCTGCTGCAGAATATAGAGGCCGTGATTTGACTGAAATCATCTTTTATAATAAACTAGCGACTCACCCCAGCTTCGCTCGGGTACAAATATACACCTAAGCCTTCAACCACTCTATCTTTGGTTGAAAACCGCATAAGAATCCGTTCGGTATAGTTTTTGAGTTTATTGCAAACAAACACGACGCGCGACTTTGTTTTATACTAAGATAGTGATGCATAATATGGTGTATTTACCTACGAAGTAGCAGTAGTATAGTAGTTTTATGAAACTGCATACTTTGAACTGTGTTAACTTCGGATTGGCTTGGAATCCTAAGTTCAAACAAAAAGTTATCCCGTTTTAAAAATTAAGTACTTAGTAGTATTTCAAATATCTTCAAATTTATAATCATGAAATATCAAAAATATGTGTTTTCTTCATGTTAAGAGCTCCAAAGTGAAAACAATATGTTTCAAAAGATACACATGCCTACTACTACTATTTAAGGGACAAGCGCGCCGCACTATTTCCAACCACCTCCCGAAACTCCGGAAAATTCTGAAAGCCAGAAGTTATAGTGGCGACTACCAGAAAAACATCGAGGCAATGAAGCTCGACGAGTCCCGGAGATAGGTACTATTAAACTGTCTTGGGTCCCTCAACGAAATTAACCAGAAAAGAAAAGCAGAGGAGTAAGAAAAAAATAATTTCCGATCCCGACATAACACTTAAGAGACAGAACAAAGCTAAGCCAATAGGAACAAAGGGTATTTAAGTACAACTGGGGTAAGCCCAGTTGCCAAGCACCACGGATTAAAACACTAATATTAATGAGTCTTAAATTGTGTTACATTTGATTCAAATAATAGGTAGGTATGGCAAAAACGTTCTCTTCCCTAAAGGTAGTAAACAACCAGACGTAACCTGAACACTAACATAACATTGCGTTTAGTTTTTCATAAAGTAGGTAGGTACTGTGACGATTGTAGACACAGCCTAATGTTAGCGGGTGTGCACCGGCCTTAACTGGTTGACTAGAACATTCTAGACTTATTGGAAAGCCGTTTGAATATTTAAAAAGGATAGGCTTTACGTATGTGTCAGAGAGTTAGGGAGAAGTTGAGCCCGATCAAGTGGGCACGGTTGTAATTTGATTACTTCAATATAGTACTCGTATAATTGAAGTCGCCCTCAGCTCTTTATCTTATTCGCCCGTAGTCAGATCCTTTCGAATAGTCCTCTCGCGCCAAGTCAACGAGTTGCCAAGCTACGCGACGTCCCCGTGGCTGTGAGGAGCGTCCAGGGATCTCTGCAGGCCATACTGGAGCCTGGGATTCTACAGTACCTACACTCCCTTAAAAATCGGCAATTTCATATGTAAAAAAACAGAATACATAAAAACATAACTTAGATAATAATATGTTGTATTGTAGATATGTATTTTTTTCAATAAAAGTTAGGACGCTGGAATTGGATAACCCTTTACAACATACGAGTAGGTACACGGGGGCAGTGTATTTCATTCGAATTATAGATACATAATGTTCACAAGGAGCATAGTGGATGATATTGTAAGTACAGTGAGGTTTTAGCTGCCGTCGGTGAAACGTATGAGCTCAAATCTATAGGTCTGCCTATTAGGTAGGTAGTTATTTTTCTGCAAAACTGACACAGGAGGGACTGATGTGACTTCATATTGTGATGAATTAAATATTTTCGCCTATATGCCAAGTCATGTCCTCTAACTCGCCATTAGCTTTTATGTGTTCATGTAACAGAATCTTTGAACGTGATTTTCACCCACTTCAAAATGGGCGATTGAATTGAAAATGCGCACACATAAGATTAAAGAATTTTATAAGTTTGCCCGATTGCAAAAAGTAGAAAATAAATAATAGTTTTAAAAAATCGCTTTTGTAACTAGCCCAACTAAAAAGTAGAAAATTATTTTCTATAAGTTTAAAAAAAACAAAAGTGTGATTAAGAAAAGAACCATTTTATCGTAAAAAAGCGTAGGGTGCTAGATGTGAATTGTTGTAAATATTTTATGACAGATATTTGTAAAAGTAAAGTTATGTGTCAAGCGTGGGCTAATAGCCCACGCTTTTTTTACGATAAAAAGATTTTTTTCTTAATCACAATTTTTTTTGAACTTATTATTATCTACTTCTTAGTTTGATTAGATAGAAAAGCGTGTTTTTTTAGTTTTGTTAAACTATTATTTTTTTATTTTCATTACTCGAACGTTTATTCGGTTGTCATGGCGACTGAGTCCCTTATTAATTAACTAAGTTTTACGAATAGATAGGTACTAAAATTTACGGCAGCATTGAAATCAGAAGGACGATGTCACGAGCAAATTAATAAGTAAGAAAGACAGAAAAAATCACAATTTATCACAGAGACGTGTAGATTAATGTACGCACTAGAAATACTTATTGAGAGAGCACATGATATAACATAAGGCAAGATAATTTCGACAAAAAATACAAACGCCACTGACCTGTATGTAGCTGCCTGGTGTGTTGGTGGACGTAGGCTGCGAGAGGCAGCTGCAGCCGACTCCTGGCTGCAGCATAGACGCATGACGGAAGCTCCGAAGTCAGTGAAGCACCCTCATCGTCTGATCCGTCGGCGTACGCGAACTTCAGCCCAGAATAATCCATGCGACGGGAATCACTAAACAAAAAAAAATACAATTTAACACAGTGACATTTGAAAATGGAAAAAACCGATCGATTTGAACAATCGTTTTAAAACGAAAACTTTTCCAAACGTATTCCAGTTACACACAGATGATTCTCCGGTATTGACGACTGCGCTTCAGACGTAAACATGTTGCATTCAGTGACGGGTTGATGAAAAACGTTTCCAGCGTTCCAAATAGGACGCGCCAGTTTATAAAAAAGGTGCGAAATGAAAACACTTATAAAATTGTGAAAATGTTGTACTTATTGATATCTGAACATGTTTTTTTCGTAGTACTAGGGATGTTAGAAACGTACTTAAATATTTAATGTTACGCAACTGATAAGCTCGTTGTAGAGTCCGAATACCGACTGCCGCTTCACTTTCGCTAGTCTTAGTCAAATTATCGCTCTGCCGTATCGAGCACACGGTTTCAGAAAAAGTGCGATAAACGCGGATTAATAGTATGTAATAAAAAAGGGTTCAGTACTTTTGTATTGAATTAAGACTAGTTCGGTATCTAGAATAGTCAATTAATAATATAGATTCTCTGAATCATCTTAAAATCTTCAAAAACTGGCACATTTGTTTTTTAAGATATTTGAAAAGTTGAAAGTTGTTGAAAGTTGAAGCTTGAATAGCGATAAGCAAAAATAAAAATAATACACAAATATGAAATTTCTGGTACTCAGAAACTTCATAAAAGCTATTTACTAGAATATGAACTGGTAATTGAGTATTAATTAATAATCAATTAAAATCGCAAAATGAAATTTTTCATCCAACTTTACAAAACTGCGTATAACTCGGAAACTAAATGCCAAGAACTGGACCCTTTTTGCGGATGTCCACATATTATTAAGTAAAAATAGTGAATAATTAGTTTAATAATTTTAATTTTTTTGATTATTAATAAAAAATACACAGGGGAAAATACGTTCTTTTTATATAGACAAAATTAGAAAAATTACCTTAAAGGTGGTGAAGTAGAGGAGTCGGCAAGCTGTGTCCTAGTCGCTGACATTATCTTGTGATCACTAACAATGCTCCACGATTATTGTTCGTGCGAAAATCGAATCCCAACTGAATCTGTATGGACCGCTTAGTATAATTTATACCAGAAGGGGTGGTCACTCAGCCGCGTCGACAATAGTGTGAGTTTGGTGACGAAATTTTCGTGCCGCATGAAAAGTCACCCCTATCTCCATGAATGTAACGTTCATAATGTGTTCCCAAAAACGAGGGCTTCGACAGTGTGTCCTTCATCCCCCGCTGTTGGGGAGGAGCTTTTGAAAATTAACGTAGATGGAGGCGGGGCCTACGCAGTCCTAGACAAAGGACCAACACTTCCTTATGTTAGTTAATTAAGTAAGTGATTAGCTGAAACTGTGGCTGTGGAAGTTGTTTCAGTCTAGATAAAGGAAAAGACCGAGAACATTTTGAAAAGACAACACTTTATAAGTTCATCTTTCGATGGAACATTAGCTAAATGAGGTGTCATTTCGACACCTGCAAGGAATAACATCGTAACTTAGTTTTAGGAAATTTTAATTTCTATCATTTTCGTGCTGTACCTACAAAAAATGAGGATTTTTTTTTCACTCACCTCTGTGTCTAAATTCCTTTGCGTAAATATTTTTACAGAGTAAAAATATTGTAAGTGAGAGACGACTGCTGTTAATAAAAGGGTATACTTAGTTACACATCATCGTTATCATTGTTTAAGCTCGCCATTACTAGTCATTGTAATATAAATTACACTCTTGTTCTTGGTAATTATTATTTCTTAATAAATAAGCTTTTTATTTGTATGTACTCCAAAACCCATAACATACATTTTTTACATTGTACTATAAGTTGTCATAAAAAGTCTTAAAATATTATAATAATATATAATTATAAGAGAGTGCCTATGCTTTCGTTTACTCAAATTTTCAAGGTTGGCTGGTATTTAGACTTACCTAATCGAAATCTGAGAGAATTTTTTAAATCTTTGACTTGCTCTCCACGAAACTTACTAAATATTAGTTACAATGTAACTCCTTGCAGGTGTCGATTTATATGATGTTTATATCCAGGCTTGTTGGCATTTAAAACACTACCTCTGCCCACGACCCCTCATGTTTAACACGACCATGGTTGCCGACGACCGCCGACCTCTCCGCGGAAAATCTACACCACAGTATAAAATATTTGCAGTTGATCTATTGAACCGTTTTTCTTTTGGTTTTGTCTGGACCCTGAGGTTCAGGACCTTTGGAAGGCGTAGGAGGGGCCGAAGCCAACTCGTACACCCCCCCCCCCCCCCGTAGCCCCTTTAGACGCTTTTTTATAAAAATGAGGCACCAACCGACGAGTATCCCTGTACGCACTATGCAAGTGCACCCAAGGATAACCCGGGGTTGGTGAGAAAATATTGAAAAAAAAACAAAGATATCGGGCTATGGTTTTGGGAGGCTTAAGGGACTGGTTTTTTATGTTACATTTTATTGTTATGGTTTATTTTTTATGGCAGCTAAGTACTGTGATACACAGGTACCTACCTAGTGAATTAAAATTGTAACATCAAAATAATTTATTTACAACTTTACTAAATTGACTGTACATAGTACGAAACAACTGTACATACTTCCCAGGCAATTGACGGAGAGCAAAAGTGGCGTCCTTGGTCCCTCGACCATAAACCCAAACTGGTTCGGAGTAATCTCACTCTCCTCTCGCAATCTTTTCTCTATCACTTTCTCCCATACTTTCATACTACAAGCTTTATCCGCCGATAGTGGTTGCAGCCCTGTCCATTTATTCTTGAAGATGGGCACAAGCGAACTATTGATCATTACTTCTTCATACAACAATTTATTGAAGAATAAAGTCAGCCACATACATCCATCCTCTTTTAAACACTTCCATACTTCTACTGGTATGTCATTAGGGTCCATTGTTCATACAATGAACTGCCTTTCTTACTTCATCCATGCGCATTTCTCTCACCATACCCATATTTAGTAGTACCTCTTTGAGCACACCGTTCCATTTAATTCATTCTCTTCGTTCATCAACTTTTTAAAATAAATCTTCCATAGCTTTTTTATTTCGTCAGCTTTCGACAAGACTATACCGGCTTCATCTTTCATACATTTTATATGGATTATATCTCTCGTTCTTCTCGTTCTCTTACTTTTGTAATCCGGTAAAGCTCTTTCTGTCCAGTAAGTCATAAAACTTTTCCTGCGCCTCAGTCCTGGTAACTGCAACTGCCTTTTTTGCCTTTCTCTTCCATTCTTTATAAATGTTCTTCTTATCTTCTTTGAAATTATCATTTCTGTTTTCTAGATTCTGCTATATTTTAAACGCAATTTTCTTTTCTTTAAGCATCTTTTGCACATCTTCATTCCACCACCATGTATCCTTTTCTATCATGCCTTTCCCTTTCGATTCTCCAAACACATCTTTTGCTACTCTCCATAAACAATCCGCCATTTATTTCCAACATTCATTCACAGATTTTCCTTCCATATATTTCATTTCTATCATTTTATATATCACTTAACTATTGAACATACTTGCACACTCCTCATTTTCAATCAAACGCCATCTGATTTCGAGTGAGGACCGTTCTTTGTTCCTACTGGACGAGACACTAACTGTTAACGTCCATCATTATGAGCCTGTGTTGAGGAACTAAGTCTTCGCCTTTCGCGGCAACACTTTACAGTTTTTGACTGTTTTGAGACTGTTTCCTCTCACCAAGAAAAAGTCAATTTGGGTTGCGTGCTGGCCACTTTTGTAAGTGATCAGGTGTTCGTCTTTCTTTTTGAACTAGGTGTTAGTTATTGCCAGGTCAAAAGCAGAAGCAGCTTGCAGCAATGTCTCGCCGTCAGTATTACGGTCTCCGTACCCCCAACCACAATGGAATCTCTCATAATCATACTTCAGACTTCCTACATGCCCATTAAAATCAGTCATCAATTTCATTGTAATAATCATGTCAATTCATTTAATTAACTGAATTTTGAGTTTGTGTCGGTGTTTTTTCTCACCGAATATTAGAGTATTTTTTGACTTTTAGCCAGTTCAAACTAATTTACAGCAAAAAGTTGATAAATACATAACATTTATATTCCAATTTTGAAACGTTCAGATGCTGACTGAAACGAAAATCTCTTTGGGCCTTATTTATAAACTAGCTTCTGCCAGCGGCTTTGTCCGCGTGGAATTTTATTAGCCTAAGACATTTTACGGGCAGTTAGCTGACTACATAAGGAGTACCTTATGTAGTCAGCTACCTGGCCGTAAAATGTTATCATAATCGGTCCAGCCGTTTCGAAGATTAGCCGGCACAAACAGACCGACAGACAGACGGACCGACAGACAAAAATTTTAAAAACTGATTTTTAGGCACAGGTATAGTGCTTTATGTGCGTTTGTTCTGCCTAGCCTTTTCCCAACTATCTTAGGATTGGCTTCCAGTCTAACCGGATGCAGCTGAATACCAATATTTTACATGGAGTGACTGTCTATCTGACCTCCACAACCCAGTTACTGGGTAATACGATACCCCTTGGTAAGACTGGTTGTCAGACTTTCGGGCTTCTGACGACCTGTAAGGACTGTCAAAGATCCACGTTTGACAGCCGGGACCAACGGCTTAACGTGCTTTCCGAGGCACGGAGGAGTCTCGGTATGTAAAGATAGGTCACCCATCCATGGACCAACCCCGGCAAGCGTAGCTTAACCTGATAGATCGACCCGTGCGGCTGTTATTACTTTAGCCACGAGCTCCTATTAGTGCTTGCAAGTGTCAATTCTGGTCATGCTTACCATAAAAATGCATTGTCATCGAAACTGGACCACCACATAAAAAATCAACTCCGTAATATCAGAGGAAGTGGGTAATTATATCAGCTTGCAAGATTCGGCCCGAACATGCACATTAAAAAAAAAAAGGTACAAACATAGCAAGTTAAATATAAGCTTGTGAAAAATAACCAATTTGGTTAGCTGAAATACTGATTAGCAGGTTTATATGGAGAATTTGAATTTAGAATTCATATTTAAACCAAGCAAATGGTTATCGAGTTTTATATGTAAGACACATTATTTTCAAAGAAACGAGGACTAGAAAGGTTAGGCGGGCCGGGGCTGCGACCGGATCGATGCGAGCCCTGCCTTCCCATTGGCGGGTGTGCGAGTGTTCCTGACAGCTCACTGTTATAAAACACACTCAGCAGTCGTTTTCCACGCCTGCCACCATTGAAAAGTCTGAAGTGGCCACCGGATTATACGTTGGTTTAGTTTTTCTTACTATGAAGTTGGTACTGTAAAGCGTTCGGCCATAATGAAAGGCATAAGATTAAGAACTTATAAACACTAATTAAAATTTTATAAATAAGAGGAGATATTGTCTGGAGACGTAGGCCTTAAGCGCGTTATAAAATAGTAAAAACGCAATAACAATAATTTGTTAGGTAGTTGGTAGGTTATCTAGATACCGATCTATATATTTAATAACAAAATTTCATAAAATAGTGTTCAAAAATTTCATGAAACTTTTTTCAGGAAATATGTGTTTTTGAATAAGTTTGTGAAATAAATATTTGTCATTTAGAATCTCCATTACCTGTTCAAGATTTCTATCAAGATGATTTCTTTACTTTTACAATTGGTGAGTAGGTATAGATAAGTAGGTACATTATGAACGGCCAAAGTTTAAGTAACATGTTATGTGCAAAATAGCAGAATTTTAGAGGCTTATACTGTTTTTATTTTCCAAAGGGTTATTTTTTGCTTTCATAGAAACCTAAATAACGGAAGGCGGAAGGGCGTGTCAGACTCTTACTGACTAAAACCCACCCCTGTTCCTTCCTGCCCTTAGTACTTAGTACCCGGGGGCGAGGTAACTCTGTTTCGAATTTATCCTCAATCCCCGGGCAGGCATCGGTCATGACGGGCTCCGTCCCTATTGCTGACAACTCTTTGAGGCGCGCGTGGAACACTACGCGCCGTCGACTCTCAGGCCTGGTGCTGATCGGACGACGAGCTACCCATTACTCGCCGTCCGCAGGTCCGGGTCTACGGTAGCCGGAGATCGTCTCGCGGCGCCGGAAGTACCAGGCGTCTCCTGAGGCGGCTGCTGCTGAGAGCGTGAGGGCGTCTCCGTTGTTGAGTCTCACGCGTCCCGCCTCCGCCTTCGCGAGCATTACTGCTTCGAAGAAGGAGGAGACGGCTTCCCATTCCCTCTCGCTCCGCACCATTGCCTGAACCAGGGCAGGGCGCGAGAGGTCGCTGCCGCCTATCGCATCCACGAGGACACGGCGGGGCTCCGCCCAAGCGGGGCAGACCTCCACCGTATGCTCCACCGTGTCCTCGGGACGATCCGCGCAGTGGAAACACCCGGGCGTTTCCTCCTGTCCTATCCGACACAGGAACCTCCCGAAACAACCGTGTCCAGTGAGGACCTGCGTCATGCGGAAGGTAAGGGCGCCGTGGGGCCTCTCCAGCCACTCCTCAAAGAGGGGCACTACCGCCGCAATGGTGGCGTGCCCAGCGCTGGGTTGCGACAATCGCTGTCTCCATGTCACCATGAGATCCTGCCGGAGCTCTGTCCGCCAAACCACGAGTTGTCGCGGCAGCGGAGTTTCGCCCCGGCGTTTAGCCACCTCGCGCTCCTCATAGAGGTTCGCGAGGATTTTTGTCTCCAGATCCCATGGCGACAATCCGGCAAGGAGGCTCGCCGCCTCGCAGGAGATCGTACGGTATCCTCGGATCATTCGGATCGCCATGACCCTTTGGGACGCGTTCAGACGGCGAGTTGATCGCTGCCTTAAAGAACGCGCCCACACGGGTGCCCCGTAAAGGGCCATGAACCGCACGATCCCCGCGTAGAGCCTCCGGTAGGAGGCGTTTGGCCCCCTCAGATTGGGCAGGAGCTGCCTCAAAGCAGCCCCAGCCCTGTCCAGTCTGGGAGCCAAACGTCGGAAATGCTCGACGAAGTTCCACTGGCTGTCAAGGACGAGTCACAGGTACTTCATCGTCCCCTCGACGCCGATGTGAACTCCTCTTACCGTTATCTGGGAATCCGCCGGTGGCGCATTCCGAGGACCATGAAGACACATGGCCTCGGACTTGTGCAATGCCACCTCGAGTCCCAGTTGCCGGATCCTGTCCACGATTGTCAAAACCCCACGTGTCATTATGTTGGCCGCCGCCTCGTGCGACCACCCCTGCGCCAGGACCAGCGTGTCGTCAGCGTAGCATACTACGCTGACGGCGCTAGGGAGGTCAGCGCGCAGCACCCAGTCGTACCCGATGTTCCACAGAGGCGGCCCCAGGAACGATCCCTGTGGAACACCGCACGACATCTCTCGCCGGTTCCATTCTCCCTGGTGACCGGGGTAGATGACGGCCCTGTCCGTCAAATACGCCTCGACTACGCGACGGAGGTAGGGCGGCACCCGGTGATACCGGAGTGCCTCCACTATGCAACTCCAGGGCAGGGTGTTGAAGGCATTGGCGATGTCCAGAGACACCGTCAAGACGACCCTACCTCGGGCTACTGCATCCCCCGTCGTGAGGGCTCGTCGCGCATGGAGGAGCTACATTTTGCAAATTTTCACAGTATAAGCATCTTGTATACCCAAAGCCATACAAATACTTGGTCAAAATTACATTTGGTACGGAACCCTAAATGTGCGAAGTTCGACTCGCACTTGGCCGATTTTCTAAGTTCATCTCTATAATTAGGTGTGGATTTTTTTTAAATTTAGATAGTGTTTTTTCCAAAGTGATTCCGGTTGATGTTTGGGATGTGGCTGGGGGGCACAAAGGTACACTTTGTGACGTGAGCCTTGCCATAGTGTATATTTAACCCTGATTTACCTTTAAAAATATCGTGCCTGGGAGCAGTGGGGACATCTCATCAGCTGGGTCACGAACGATGTGGTAGGTTGACTGCTACAGATTACGGCATCTCTACAGCCGAGAAAAACTTTGAACACTACCTATCAAAAACACTATAATACATTGTTTTCTATGTTAAGTAAGTAAAACCTATTTTTTGTTAAATTTGAATTACTTATTGGTTTTCTTGGTTGTACAGCAGATATTTTCCGGAATAAACATAAAACAAATAGGTAAACATAGGTCCTAATTGTTTTATTTTTACCTAATTGTGGCAACCTCCCATTTCATAAAACTTCTATAAAATATTTCCGCATCGTGAGAATGACTCCAGTTTATGATGCTACAAAACATTCGCCACAAACTAGCAGCAATTTGTCATGACTATAAATTAGAGAGTCACCCTTTGATAAACTAGTCATGTCCACAACTACTATAATTTGCAGCTAATTCTGCTCGGAAGTATGGCCCTCGTCGACCCTGTAATTGATTTGTCGCAGAGTCGCGCGACCCCGCGACCTGCGACAGTCGTCCGCGCGGCCGCCACGCGGCGCGACCACGCCCCAAGACCATGTTTGATAGCTTTTCGCGTGAGATCTCATGTCGGTTCTACTTTGTGTTGTTACGAGCTCTTGTGTGCAGCGATCTGGTTAAATAAATTGTGGTTTTGTAAATTAGTTCCAAATCAGTAGACCTGAATGATTCTCAATTTTTTTGAGATGAAGATAAAAGTTGCATTGGCCTAACAGTGAACTCTGGCAGATTTTATACGAGGTTTATAAAAATAACTCTATCATATTTTTTTCGCTACTCATGCTCAAAAACTCCATTATTGTAGTATACCAGAGGAACCTCTAGGGGAAAAAGTTTTTTTTTAAATTTTTGACTGCTATCAACGACCCTACAAAAACGAAAAAAGTAGAATAATCATGAATAAACTCGACCTAATACTGTTTCTATTTTTGAAAATGGAACTAAAAGCGGCGATCTCTTCGGCAGAATGCGTGCATTGCGTTGCGGCTACAGAAGAAATAAAAAAAAAAAACGGCCAAGTGCGAGTCGGACTCGCGCACGAAGGGTTCCGTACCATTATTTATAAAAACGGTAAAAAAATCACGTTTGTTGTATAGGAGCCCCTTAAATATTTATTTTATTCTGTTTTTTTAGTATTTGTTGTTATAGCGGTAACAGAAATCTGTCTCTGTGAAATCTGTGAAAATTTCAACTGTCTAACTGTTACGGTTCATGATGAGATATAGCCTGGTGACGGACGGATAGACAGACACACGGATAGCGGACTCTTAGTAATAAGGTGCCATTTTACCCTTTGGGTACGGAACCCTAAAAAGGAACTGACGCGAAATCTTTAGAATTTTTCTATAATTACAAACTGAATCGGCAACCGCCAAGTGACTGCAATTTATTTTACAACAGTGAAAATGTCCTTTCATCAGTTGAACTGAATTTCATTCATCCTCTAGGGGGAGAATGTGATTTAAATTTGGAATACTTACCGAAATTTATAATGAACTACATCTATGTTTACACCATTGAGATTTTGTATATAAAGCATTATACATCTTTTTGAAAAAGGAATACGCATTTATTATGCAGTTATGAATAAAAATAAAATTACGAAAACCGACGAGGCCGTATGAGCTTGATGCCTTTGCTTTTCCGACAAAAAAATATTAGTCTAGGAATTTGCCGCGTTTTTGTTTTCTTCAAATACATAAACGTTAACTTTATTTTAATTTATTTTTATAAATAAGTTAATGTTCTAAAAATACGTTACGATGTTAAATCAAAGCGACAGTGACAGTGAATTGTCGGATTCCATCAGTGCAAATGCTGCCGCAATTATAAACAATTTGCTTCCAACAAAATCCAAGGAAAATTATTTAAAAACTTATGAAGAATTTTCAACGTGGAGAAGTGCGAAAGGCCTATCAATTTTAGAATCAGTACTTCGTCTATTATGATTATTAATCCAAGACAAAGAATCCGAATACACTTTGGTGCATATACTCAAAACTGAAAGCTACAATAAGCATCAAACACAGCATTGAAATAAATAGATTCACTAAATTACTGGCTTTTTTAAAAAGAAAATCAGAAGGGCATTGCGCAAAGAAGTCTAAAATTTTTACGGCTCAAAATGTGAGACAAATCTCTATCTAAGCTCCTGACGAAATTTTTCTGGCCACAAAAGTAAGTATACATGATTTACCTATTAATATTACGTATCTTGGTAATGGTAATTATTCTATATATTTACCTGTTTTTTATCTTTGTTATAGGTGGCTTTAATTTTTGGACTCAATGGTGCTTGCCGCGGATGTGAACTTGTAAACTTAAAGGTGGAGGACGTTGAAAATCATTCCAATGAGTTGCTGCTGATTAATGTAAAGGAAACTAAGACAAAGAAAAATCAGTCATTCATTGTATCAAGGACAATATACTAAAATCATTCATAAATACCAAGCATTACGTCCCACCAACATGGAAAACAATAGATTTTTTATAAACTATCGGAATGAGAAATGTACTCGACAAGCCATCGGCAAAAATAAAATTAGCAATATGCCAAAGGAAAATGCTAAATATTTAAAACTTAAAGCTGTTGAACTCTACACCGGTCACTGCTTTAGAAAAACTTCGGCGACTTTCTTGGCGGATTCAGGGGCGGATATTACGTCAATAAAAAGACACGGTGGTTGGAGCTCTGATACAGTAGCTGAGGGTTATATCGAAAGCTCAATGGCGAATAAAACCATATTAAGCAGTCAAATTAACAAAAATATAAAACCTAATCCATCAGAGCCACAACCATCAACTTCCGGCATCTTATCTTCGTCCGTAACTCACGATGCACCACCACCACTATCTCCGACGTATACTATCTACAATGAAACGCAAGTTCCTCAGACGCAAGAACAGAGAAATACTCAAATCAACTCATCAACAATAAATGTTCCAAACAAAAATGTAACTCTCTCTATCAATAATTGGACCAATGTTTCGAATGTTAACTTTTACTTTTAATTGTCATTATTTTTAATAAATGCTTATCTCATATTATTATTGTGTTAATTTTTTCGCAAATGGTACGAAAAGTAGAGTATTTTCCTCGGTGATAAAGCTGTCTTAGTCTTGGGTGAACTTAAATCCCTCGCTACACTCAGGACTCGTCTTAAATCCCTCGCTTCGCTCGTGATTTATGTTTTTAACACCCTCGCTACGCTCGGGAGTAAACCTCGAGTCCTTCGTTACGCTCGCGATTTAAATCGTCTCCCGCGACAGAAGACACTGCTTTATCCCCTTGGTTAATAATCTACTAATATATACGGTCGAATTGAGAACCTCCTTTTTTCACATCGGTCAAATTCGAGTGGATTCACTTACATAAGGAGTGTTGATGAACTTTTCAAAAAATATTAAAGCTCAACCCTTTAGAGCACTTATTCAATGTTACAAACGACTATACAGACAAGACATAATGTCATATAAGTATAAAGAAATATGTAAACTTGACGACTTTTCTCAACAAATTATCCACCGGCTCAGTGGCGCATTTACCCTTAGGCCAAGAGGGCCATGGCCTGGGGCGGCAGACTGCTAGGGTCGACGAATGCTCTCCGCTGCCCGTTTTTTCAAGTTGAATACGGACTAGTACTTCTACTCTTCTAACCACCCCGTAACTTCTTGTCTATCACAAGAAAATCTTACCTATCCGAATCGTGTAGCTCAACTTTTAGAGGAGCACTAGCAAAAAAGAGTATTCCCTTTTTTTGTTAACTATAGGGCGACATAAATATTTGGTCTGGCGCCAAATCTTTGAATACACCACTGCACCGGCTACAAGGCCAAAAAATCCAAAGTTTTCACCAGAAAAGATATCGAGAATATCGTAAATAAGGCACCAAATGAAAAATACTTGGCAACAAAGGTATTGTTTTGTAAATGCTTTTCTATTATTTTCTTAAAATTAAATCGGTACCAACCAAAATACAGTTTTAACACACTGTTTTACAGGTTGCTTTAATTTTTGGGATCAGCGGTGCCTGCAAAGGGATGGAACTGGCTAACATAACAGTGGAAGATGTCCAAACTGCGCCCCTAGCCTTATTACTGTTCCATTATCGTTTACGCTAACGCTTAGTAGAAAATGTATGGCAATGACATTACCTGCGTAGATAAGTGTCACTGACATGACTTATCGCAGGTACCTAATGCCATTGCCATACATTTTCCTGGGGGGCTTTTATCCATCTTCAAGCCATAAATAAGAGGAAATTCGTTCTATGGAGAGAATTTAAAAATATCAAAGCCTACCAAGATTTTTACAGCCGAGTGGAGTGAGCACAGCGAGATTTTTTTCTCAACTATCAAAACGGAACATTTAATTTTTAATTAAATAAACTGTTTTATATTGTTTTGGATTATTTTATTTTCTCGAAATCGTAGTGAAAAGTGTAACACACGGCGCTAAAAACCCATTATATCTCGGTTTCTAATTTAATCCTTTGCTAAAGCTCGGGAGTAAAACTATCTCATATATATTTTAATCAATTTTAGCCCCTTGTACAACAATCTACTATATTCAAAAAGTGAAAACAGGTGCTATCGCGAAACTTGGGTAAGGTAAGGGCGGGTTTTTACACCAACTTAGCAGTAAAAAGCTTATTCGTTTTGAGTTCCTTACAATAGTGACTGATAGTGAAATTAAAATTAAATACATTAATTGACATCTTATTTGGAAAAACTTAAGTAGCTAATTCGGTACATTATTTTGCTCACTGCATTTGCATATAAAAAAGCAAAACATATTTCACAGGAGTCTTATTAAGTAAATTAAATTAATTCAAGACCGAGCTTTTAAAAAAGTACAAACCACCAGCTTGAGTTAATTTATTTATTTGGGTGCATATGTCCCCCTCAGGGGATTATCCTTGGGTCCGCAAGCCGTGAAGACCACGTGGTCGTGGGTTCCGTGCGGAGAGCACGGCGCACGGCACGCGGCTGCGCACGCTCCGGGCACGTGCCGCTCAAAGTGCCCGGAACAGTGGACCGACGCCTTAACCAAAACTGTTTTTCTGACGGCACTTAATTAATCCCTGTCGCCAACTACTCTTAAACACTGTTATCGACTTCCTACAGTTTGCGTACAATACAAACAACTTTTCGATGATAATGAGTCAATTTTAAATTATTTTTTGGCACAACATTCATCGCAGTAGCTAAATAACGTTTTGGGACGCAATTGGGAACTCTTAGGTAGGAACAGTACAAACCACTTTTCGAATACCTAACTTTTGTATCTATGAGTGAAAATCATTTTTTTTTGTCACACGTCACAACACGCGCCTCAGAAAATAACGTTTTGAGTCAAAATTTGGTACACAGTCTCTTGATACTAGCACTTCGCCCGCGACTTCGTCCGCGTGAATTTAAAAAATACAGCCCATAACAAATATAATTTATAGCCCACTCATATAATGTAGCTTTCTACTGGTGAAAGAATTTTTAAAATTGGTTCAGGAGTTCCAGAAATTACTTCCTACAAACAAACTTATAAACTTTACCACTTTATAATATTAGTATAGAAAACATTAAGAACCCTACAATCATGAAATCTAATCTCTGAAATTCTAGATCCATATAAGATAAATCTATCAATACTTAGGTGCCTACAGATTTTCAATTGCCTGGAAACAAAATCGGGCCCTTTGTGATGAGACCCCAACCCGTATTTATCTGTATGTTTGTTGTATTCAGGCATTTATTATACGCAACGCAATTATTAACAAGTCGGGAACAGAATCGAACATGTCAACGGGGGAGGATAGCTCTCAAAGTTTTGGATTAAATTTGTGATTAATTTTAATAAATAAATAAAATAAAAAGCCTTTTATTTCATGCATTACATTACATTTCAATATTATAAAATTTGTTTGATTATTATAATTACATATTCTTTTCAAGTAAAAAAAGAAAATTATTACATAATTTGATAGCTATTTTCCTAAATATATTCGGGTACCTAGTACCTACTGGTTGCTTATGTGATTATTACTATAAATTTATTTACATTACATTTTTTTATATATCTAAAACATTTTAATTTATATTGCATTATCTAGATCTACTCGTATTGTTGCGATACAAAGCAGAGCACAAAAGTACTTAGAAGCTCTTAGAAGAAACACATTATAAAACATCCAATCTGATAAATATGATTCACTTGGAAAAACCTAAACTGTATAAAAATGTTAAACGTTTCAATAAAAAGTTTGAGCATCGCCCCTAATGCTCCCCATTTAGCAACTGCTTCAGAGGGGCTGACCGAGTACATGCGACCCGCACCAGACACTGCACAAGTACCGCAGTCCTATGGGAACAACACACAAATTACCCAAAACTAATTGTCTAATATGTTAACGCTATTTAACTAAACAGATTGAACGTTTCGAGTAGGGTTTTTTTTTGTGGTCGCTTCGTGTTAGTAGCGTGCAAATATTTGAGCGATTTGTAAATAGGTTGGCGGTGGTTCATAGACTCCTTTGATTTAATTGGACGATATAAATAGTGAAAACTTTGAAACTGATTTAATACCGTGACACGCTGACTGATACGTTAGGTCCAGTTAAATAGTAGTTAAAAAGTATTATTTTAATGTATTGTTTGGTTTATTTCACAAAATGTGTGCTTATTTAATCTTTGCTTATGTGCTTTATTCAAACCGGTTTACGCCGATGAAACCCTTATAAACTCAGGTGTAGTTGAAAACCAGCGTCAGCATCAGACATTAGTTGACACTGTTTTTTAAAACTTTAGTATTTTATTTTTGTTATAGTTATTTGGTTTATTTCGCAAAAAAATAGTGCTGTAAGACAATGCTTCACAAACGTATTTCTTTCTTTTCTTTTATAACGATCTTTTTTTTGGCTTAAGGTGGAAGCTTCAGGGTAGCCCGCGAAATTGAAATTTTCAGTGTCAGGTTGTATCTTGGTCAAAATTTGATTTGCGGCCGTAGCAAGTATGTATTTATAGAATTATACCTAATCATTAAAATCATCAATACAACTCTCTCAGTTAGAATTGATGCCATATGTAAGTATTTCATGAAATCATTACATTTGGCATCAATTTTAACCCTAACAGTTCAAAACACAGTGACCGTGTGGAGTACCGTCGCAACATTTGCAGCATCTTCTCTTGTTCCCGTCCTGCCACTACTGTCCACTACCTGCACTTTGCCCAGGGTGTCAGCACAAAGTGACATTCTATCAGCGGGAGCAAAATTAAATGTCGAAATGCCAAAGTGTAAGGGATTAATCACGTGACATTACTGTATTATAACGCTGTATTGTTCATTCGATCTTACTGATCCTACATCCTAATATTAGAAATGTGAAAGATTGGATGAATGTTTGTTAATTATTACTAACTCACGCCAAAACGGCTGAACAGATCTGGATGAAAATTGGAACAGAGCTAGATTATAGGCACTTGTCCCACCGCCCGCGATATACACATCAGAAGTGAAAAATAACATTTAACTAAGTGAAAATGTATTGTTGCATTTTTGAATGCATCAATACATTTTCACATGCATGCTTGAACACTTCCAAGAAAAAAATAAAAATAAGTCAAATGGTGTAAAATTCTATTACTTTCCTCTGAATAGTAGGTACTCTTGCCATGGTTATGTGATAAACGACAAAAGTGGATAAATTCAATAAAAAAACATGTAAGTATGAGCTAAAACATTTAGGAATTAGGTAGGTACTAATAATGTCGTTTGTAAAAATAGCTAAGTTTTATATGTAGTGGTACTACTCAATACAAATAAATCTGTAAGTAAACATAACCTTCTACTTCTAAGACATCGGGGATTCGAATACTTTTTGGCCTTTTGACATATACTGACCACGCGGACGATCATTATTAATCGGCCGGTACCCATATTTTATCATTTTAATCATAATAATAAAAACGATAAAATATAATGTAAACATATAGACGGCAACACGATAAAAGCTCTGAATAGTTAATTTTCTTACCACACTGTGGCGCTCGTGTCGATTTGTGATGCCACCTAGTTCGTGCACGTTCCCTATTGTACTGACTAGCCAGTGTTCCTTCAGTTGCCAGTACCAGCGTCGCGATGACTCTTTTAAACGCTCTCGAGACACTTTTTTTTTATGGTTGGGAAATCATTCAATAACTTTTCCTGCTCTGGGTGGAGCGGGAGGGCGTGTCAGACTCTTACTGACTAAAATTCACCCCTGTTCCTTCCCTGCCTGAGTGCCCAGGGGCGAGGTAACTCTTTCGAATTTATCCTCAACCCCTAGGCAGGCATCGGCCATGACGCGCCTCGTCATGAATGCTGACAACTCTTTGAGGCGCGCGTGGAACACTACGCGCCATCGACTCTCGGGCCTGGTGCTGATCGGACGGCGAGTTACCCACTACTCGCCGTCCGCAGGCCCGGGTACTCTCGAGACACTTGTCTATAGCCTAAGGACTAATCTAATCGTATAGCATCATCATCATCATCATCAGCCATTTAATGTCTCCACTGTTGGGGCACAGGCCTTTCTGTGTGAGGGTGTTGGCCGTAATCCACCACGCGGGCCCAATGCGGGTTGGTAGATGTTACTAACTAATTTTGTTTCTATGACATGCCGGTTCCCTCCCCTCACAATGTTTTCCTTCATCGTTTCGAATCATATAGCATGCATATAAAATGTAAGCATTTATTCATTTATCCTTCATTTTTAACCAACTTTCGAAAAAGGAGGAGGTTCTATGTTCGACTGTATGTTTTTTTTTTTATGTATGTCCGGCGATTTCTCCGTCAATTATGGACCGATTTTCAAAATTCTCTTGTTTATCCGAAAGAATATACTCCCGAGGTGGTCCCATATAAATTTTATCGAAATTGCTTCAGCGCTTTTTGAGAAACTGAACTAAAACGAAAAATACGTATACCTAGATGACGTTTTTGTTTTCTCCAATTACGAGTATGTTAAAATTCCATGTTCCATGTTATTGGGGTTTTTAGTTCTGGGGTTTAGCAACTAAAAAGTGAAAAATAAAAAACTTTTTTACAAAAAAAGCAACTGACTTCCAAAAAAGCAAATACACTAAAAATTAAAAAATAACTTTAATTTCGGAAGTCGGTGTCAAATAACGAAGAAATAAAATACAAACACCGACTTCCGAAATTAAAGTTATTTTTTAATTTTTAGTGTATTTTCTTTTTTGGAAGTCGGTTGCTTTTTTTGTATTTTTTTTTTTTAATAACATTATTTATTTAATTCAAGGCACAATAATAAATTCACTATCCAAATTAAATGACAAAGGCGAAGACCGAGAAAGTGGTGTCTTTATTCCAACAATTTGATCAAAGGAAAACAATTACATTGAAATTAAGTCTATTTCTTAGATTGAGCACTAATAAAAACTTTTTTGTAAAAAAATAGAACCGACTTCCAAAAAAGTGCAAAATAACTTTAATTTCGGAAGTCGGTGTCTCTGGTTTTCTGTCTACGTTTTTTGTCACCGACTTCCGAAATTAAAGTTATTTTGCACTTTTTTGGAAGTCGGTTCTATTTTTTTTGTAAAAAAGTTTTTTACTTTTTAACCGACTTCAAAAAGAAGAAGGTTATTAATTTGGATGTTTTTAGTTGTCGTTACCCATTAAACTGTGTTAACAATTCATAGACATACGATCGCAGCAATCGCGGTTGATTTTTGAAGAGTTCCGTTGTCTGTCTCCGAAACCCATCATCAGATCTAGAAGAAATTTAAATGGGACCATTTCGGAACAAACCCCTTTCGAACAAAAAAAGAATTTTGCAAATCCGTCAATATATGACGGAGTTACTCGTATGCCCGAAAATACAGAAAAAAAAATACAAACGTCCGAATTGATAACCTCCATTTTTTTGAAGTCGGTTAAAAAGGTCTTTTGCCGACCATTATTCATCGGCTTCGTTTGTAGCTTATAAAATGGCATAAGTGGATAATTACATACAGACATGCAGGTTACATTGTCTCTAATGGTATGTTACGGAAATTTATGGGGGACATAATTTTACCCATTTGCAACTGCATTTCTTTTTGATGTACATCTGTTTTATTTTCCACGGGAAAAACGGTAAAGGATGTATGGTAAATCCATTTGAAGAGACAAGCCGGTGACACACATGAAACAATCAAAAAATCGCAGTTCTCACACATTTTTTTAAAGAACTTTCCTAAAGTGTAGTTTTTGACACTTCGCGTGACCCAAGGGCTGGCTTTTATTTTGGCCAGAGGATAAGAATTTCCATACGTGGCAATGCCACCAGAATATTGGGCACATTATTTTAGTTTATTTTTAGGCTTTATTTTTTGTTTTAAGTAGGTATTTATAGTTATAGTTTACAGAAATAGCATTAATAATCTAATAAGTTTTAGGCCGTGATGATAATTCTGCTCTGGCTCTCGTAGCGGAGTCATAGACAGTGACCCTTAATTGAGCAGAACAAAAAAAAAACCGGCCAAGACCGAGTCGGACTCGCGCGCAAAGGGTTCCGAACAAATCATATTCTTTTTAGGTTTTCTTAAACTGCCTCCACCTTATAGGTTTTTCTGTAATCTATACTTTCCGTTTTTTTTTTATATTTCAGGCCCAGTAGTTTCAGAGAACGGAAATAACGAGAGGGGAGGGGAATGGTCATTTTTCATCTATTTTCATTACATGACTTCAAAATTAATTATTTTTTTTTTTCATAATGTTAAAATATTTATTTTAGAATTATGAAATAAATATATTCGAGTCCCCCCTGATATGTCGCACGACACAGTTTGAAAAACTTTGATTTTGAATTTTCCGATTTTCACCCCAATCGTGACTCGTACTCCACTGACTAGTATTCTAAATTATTTTATTTAGGGTACATGTCCATGTTTGGGTCACAGATATTCATGTGTGTACCAAATTTCAACTCTATCGGTCCAGCAGATTCGGAGCAAATTGGCTGTGACAGACAGACAGACACACGAGCGATCCTATAATGGTTCCGTTTTTTCATTCGGAAGGGTACCCTAAGAACATCTTTTCATAGTGTAAGTGTAAGTTCTTGTGTCATGTTAGATAGCAATCTACATAAAATAAAATATAAATAACTGAAACAAAAGGTTTTTTCGGATGGAAAGTTATTTCCCTTTGCCCGTTTAGGGACAACCCAAGTGGGAAAATATATCCCTTTGCTGGATTACGTTTTTAAATTACAAGCATATCATCACCCGCGATTTCGAAAGCGTGGATTTAAAAAAATCATATAGCCTATATATGACTCACAAATAACGTGGTTTTCTATTGGTAAAAGAATTTTCAAAATCGGTTTTGTAGGGATAAATTCGAAACAGAGTTACCGCGCCCCTGGGCACTCAGGGCAGGGAAGGAACAGGAGTGGGTTTTAAACAGTAAGATTCTGAGTCAGAGCAGGAGGGCGTATCCCTTCCGCTCCACCCAGAGCGGGAGATGACATTGGATGATTTCTCACCGATGAAAAAAACCCCACAAACTCACAAAGGATAGTCGACAAAAATGTTTTGACGGCACACCCAAGGCCACCACAGCTTAGTCTACTTTTGTTTGGAAGGTATCACAGCTATGTTTCTCTGTGCCAATACGCATCAAATTCTGTCCCTGGGTTCTCTATATATTTTAAGTCGAATGAGTTTAACTCGTTAGAAACTAAAAGAATAAAAACTAAACAGTGTTTAAGTATCATCATGATCTATTATTATTGAGGCCAAGAAGAGAGCCGGTCTGTGGATATTCTCTTCTGAATATCTTGCCAGGCTCAAAAAGCATATTTCAAGCATTACGTGGGAGCAGCAACCCAAAGTACGGTTCCCTGTTTTGCATGAGCAATAATAATACTTCACTGCATTCAATCAACTCTCATCATTGTTTATCAGCACATATGTGTAATAAAACTTCGACCCCGTGTACCTAGAATGTATCTTTGCTCTGAAAAACCACAGGTTCGTTCCTACAATGCCAGTGTTATTGAGCTCTGCAACGAGTTGTTCGGGTTCTCAGTAAAGCGAAATATTGAAGTATCCGTCCTCCCGAACATGCTCACTATAATAACTTTTTGCTAATTTAAGTTGATATGTCCAGAGCAAAAATAATCAATTCCCTTTGGGAGAGCGAAGGAAATGTTTGTGTAGTTGCAGGTTTGTGTGACTGTTTATACCTATGTTAAAAACAGATTGTTTGTCCTCTGAGGTCTGACGATTTTAGTTATAGAAGAAATATAAACTGTAAGGACTGCCGCTGGGCTTTTCGTTGAAATATGGTAGAAACAAGACAGTCCGGTCCCTGCCGGGTGCGGATGTCTTGATGATGTGTATTATACGAATATCTAGCGATTATTATCGTTATCTGAAAGTCGTATGTTCTCAAGTTTAATAATAAGGTATGTATCCTCTGCCAAAATTGCTAAACGCTTTATTTACAGCGACACTATTATGACTGCCACTATTAGGGAACCATGTTAAAATAGAGTTTAAAACCAATTGGAGATTCCAGATGGTGGAACACATGGGACTAAATGTCTTAATTTATACGCGCCTTTAGAGAGACGCTTTATAGATGCTCTTGAACCAATATTATTGCCTATGAAGGCTGACCAAGCCAAACGATAAGAATTCAGGCTGTCATACGCACACCCTGTGGAGCTGAGTATGAGAGAAAGGAAGATTTTGAGAGGTCAAATACATTATTTTATTTACCGTACAATATTGCCACCAAAGTTAGATTATTGCTGTATTGTGCTTTTAGAAAAGGATGATAGCATCAGTGTAGCCGAGTCTGCGCAGGCACCCTGTCGATTGAAGTTCTAACGGATAGCCTCAAGACACGCAGGATACCACCCAGGTCCTTGTGCAGGGAGTGGCACTGCTCCTTGTGCATTGAGGTTGCAAGGCGTTTAAATAAACAACTACATACATTATAAGGATTAGCAATAACGGGAACCAGGTAGTGATGGCCAGTAAAGATACACTAAGCAGTGTGCATTATTATCAATTATTACTTGATGAAAAAACCCAACAAAAATTATTACCTGATGGAAAAACCCAACAACAATTTTTGCTCGGCCCGAGAATCGAACTGAGGACCTCACGCTCACTTCTTATTGTTTGGCTAGACCACCATTAAAATGAGGACTTTGAATAAACTTGAAAAGTTATGAGTTAAGTGTATTTCAGCATTTAGGTATTACATTATAGTACAGAGTTGGTAAAGTCTCCTATAAAACGTAAACTAAATCCGCAAACAAAAATTTTAACTAGAAAATAAAAACGGCTTATACAACAAAGACAATTTCTGTTGCAACAGCTTTCAGCAAACTCATAAACAATTTATCGTCACTCTTGTATTGATCGGTGACCCTACATATCCCGACACTAAGTCAGGTAACTTGCTAATTTTCAAGACACAACACTCTTCAATTTATTACATTAAAAGAAAACTTTTATCCGATAAATAAAATTGACAACTGACGATCTTTGAAAAATTAATGGAAAGCTGTCCAAAATCACGAATTACTACTCGGATAAAAATTTAGGATTCGGATTAAGAGAGGCTTTGGGAAAGTCTGCCTTTGTTCATATAAATAAGCACATTTTTATTACATAAAAAAAAATAAGCCGAAAAAAAATTGGTAAGAGGCAAAGAGATTATTGCTTAGTCTTCAAGATTTAAATTGAGATAGAATCGATCGATCAAGATTTTTGGGAAGAATTTATATGATAGGTAGGTAATCAAACATATGCAATGCACAGAAAATGTTATCCAGAAATATAAAACACCCTGAAAAATTTGGCGTTGCATCTAAAATAAAATTTCAAAAAGATTTCGGTACTTAAAATTCAAATATTGGAACAGTATTGACATATCAAAAAAGAATAGCATTACGGATGAATTTAGCAAAACGCAGTTAAAAAAGTAAAAAAGAAACACAAATTTCGCAGAATTGGCGCAAAGTTCCAAAAATAACTTACTTTTCTTCCGAGTCATCTTTTTCTTGCTTGATTGCAGGAGGTGCGTCCGCGGGGAGACCCATTGTTTTAACTTTTTTGTAAGCGGACTAACTTTAACTTTTTTTGAAGAAAACTTTCAGCCAACGTCTTACAAGTATGGTTATGGTAACTAGACTGTCTTTCGCGTATTGATTATGACATCGGTCACCCCATGTAAAACCTATGCTATCGCTGGCTCTTTCTTACGTGGCCAGCAAAATTATAAGTTCGAATCAATGGTTCTTTTGTTCTTAGTATGTACTATATACTTAGTTGTAGAGTGAAAGTTCTGGACGTGCGTGTGAGGGATACGACATTTTTTTTTAGGGTTCCTTAGTCCTTACAAGGAGCCCTTATAGTTTCACTCTGTCCGTCCGCGGCTAAGCCATATTCCATCGTGTGGGGTTCATTGGATAGGCCTTTCAAAACATTGGGGGGCTGGAAAGACTATTTTGCAGTGATCCGTTTGCGAAATATTGCCGTTAAACTGTGAACTCAATTAATATGTTCATAGTAATAAACATAAAGCCCCCTTCTAAGTCCGCATGCTATAAAGGGCTACTACGGAATCTTAGACTGCGTGTGGTCAGACACGCAGTTGGCCAGTATTTTTTTCTGTTGAAGTATTATCCAGCTGCTAATACTCATGTTGTGTCGTCGTTGCATTTGAATATTTTATTAACCGAAGAAAAAAAAGGATATGGTTTCCAAGTGATAATGCTATGTCCAAGTACCGTGAAGTAGAAGAAGAAAGGTGCTAAATATTTAAGTATAATATAAGTTAGTAATAAGATAAACCCTCTTTTCTGTTCTGTGTGTTCTAAAGGCTGACTAGACTTAATATGACTAACCTATTCTTCATGGCAGTTTGCAGCAGTTTGTTATTCTGAGTAAGAGTGTTTCGAAAAAGGTCAAACAACTTCATAGTCAATAATAAAAAGTTTAATGAATACTTTAACAGTTAGTTCTTCTAGTGTTTGTCTTTCGTGGTCTTCTCCGGTAGCCTGATCTCTTCGATGGCTAAGTTCTCTTCGCTGGACCTAAGCTCGTGGTATTTGTACTTGAAGGCCATGGTTGTGAAGATAAGCATGTCTATCAACATGAGCCCCGCGAACAGGAAGAACTCTTTCCACTGTGGACAAAGATTTATTTATTTATTTATTTATTAAAAATCACGTAAATAACACCTTAACAGCATAACGCCAAAGCAATGTTACTACCACAAAATACAATTTGAAATACCAATGAAAAAACAAATTAAATTACAATTAAAATAACAATCGAAAATACAATCACACAATTATAAATACAATTAAGAATACAATTTAAAATACTATTAAAATAGAATTCAAAATAAATGATACAAGTCAACATACTCGTACAATTCAAAATACAATTCAAAATTAAATTTAATAAAAATACAATTAAAATTGCTTCTCAACATTCTCAAGATAGTTTATTAATGGTTACTTTTTATTATTATAAGGCTCGACTTTGAACATTATCTTACCCAGGGATGGATTGGCCTTAAAACCAAACTACGTGCTTTTATTATCACATGACATAAACTAACTTATATCTTACGCCACTAAATTAGCAAGTATTACGCGACCTAGGGCGGCCAAATCTGCTAATCTGTATCTGATCTCACCGCACCAAGATGGATTGTTGAAGAAAATAAATGTTTCTATTCTTCCGTCGACAAAAGTCTATATTGTAAAGCATGACGACCAATTTTTCTTTACTTTTAAAACTTGGGGGTAGAATAATTTCTTCTCAACAAGTGTCAAATAGTCTACATCATATTGGACGACAAGATCTATATTGATTTTAAAAACTCAATTCTGTAACTAATTCAATATTTCAAAATTCTGGTGAATCTTCCACAAAAGCCATTAATCAAAAGTTGAAGTCACAGAGCATCTTATGTCGAAGTTGATTTTAAAAACATGTCGGGGAGCTAAATTATAACTTTTCCAAAATTTATTTTTAATTTTGTTATTTTCCACATCGTGTAGCACAGGAAAATTAACAAAACAAACTACATTTTTCCAATGTTTCATTATTTATTTACTTTGTTGTTATTTCACAACTCCAACTTGATCAGTCGATCCGACAGCCACAGATAGAGTACAACAAACAAACAGCAGACACAGATTAAAATTAAAACGTTTCGTTGTTGCTTTGAGTTACGTTCAAAAGGTTTTTGAATATTTTTTTCGATAACGAGATTTTTTTTTAATTTCATACCCCCGCGGCCAAATCCGGGTTGTCAAATTGAACCCCGACGACAACCCGGGTTGACAGCCGATTTTTTTTTTTTTTTTCTCTTTAATATTTTTTTTTTGTCCGACTCACCAGTGAGTCGCGGGGCTTCACAGGTTTTTGTCTTTGACTTTTTTTTATAATTATTTTTTTATTTTTGATAGGCACGCGTTTGACCACTTTCTCACCTGATGGTAAACGATGATGTGGTCGAAGATGGACCACGTTTGCCTAGAAGTAACCTATTCTCTCTTGACTTGAAAGACTCCCAGGTTGTAGCTATCAGGAAACACAGACTCCGGAAGGGAATTCCACTCCCTAGCTGTACGCACAATGAATATGTTCCTAAAACGTTTTGTGCGTGTGGATGGGATGTTCACCATGTACCGGTGGCACATCGCCGTACGTCTTGTGGTCTGTTGATGGAACGGGCTTGGCGGAATCAAATTATGCAATTCCGTCGCATACTCCCCAAAATGTAACCGATAGAAAACCGACAGGCTAGCAACTCGTCGTCTATGCTCAAGACATTGGAGCTTCGACTCGACGAGCCTATCATTGCCGATGATTCTCTTTGTCTTCATAGAAACGCGAGTATACGGGTCGCCCCATGCTCGGGCAGAAGAGTTGCCGAGTTGGATAGTAAGAACTTTGTGTATTCTTGGTAGAATAGAGATACGATAACGATAAGGGTACGACAGGGTAAGACAAACGATGCAATTAAAATCGGGCTAATACGAATGAGATATTATCTCATTTTGTACTTCATTCAACAACACACAATATTGTCCAGCTTCAGAATACAGAAGTTCTCTCTTTAACTTCGTTAGAAAGAGTTAAATGAGGAAGGGGGAATTCCCGCGACCAAAGGCAAGTTAGTCAGTCAAATATCTACTACATCCATGTAAAAAATTAGCGTAAAGCGACGCATTTTAGCGCGTTAATTGAAGTTCAAAATAATATGTAATACAAAATTACCTACTTAATTAACAAAAATAACTTATTAGGCAGTTAAACCTATCTAGTAGTATTATTACTTTTTATTAACACAATGTACTTTAATAAAGAATAGCTTAATACTTCTCAGTTCTTACTCAAAAGTGAAGTTTGTTTAATTTATTAGGTCTATGAAATAAGCGTGAATAACTTTCGCAGACTTCATAAACAGCAGTGAGTTTTCACATCGGAAGTTAATTTCTTCGGACTAGTGTCGATAAGTTTATCGGTATAAGGTTGTTGTGATATTAAGAAAATCGGCCAAGTGCGAGTCGGACTCGCGCATAAAGGGTTCCGTACCATCGTACAAGATTATACGCGTTTACTTGTTGCCATTATTAAGATCAACAAAAAAAAAAACACGTTTCTAGTAGGGGAGCCCCCGTTACTTTTAATTTATTTATTACAGAAATACACATTTTGTAAAAATTTCAACTGTCTACCTATTACGGGCGGACAGCGGAGGCTTAGTAATAGGGTCCTGTTGGTTACCCTTTGGGTACGGAACTCTAAAAAACAACTATAATATTGTAATAATAATTGGAAAGAAGAATCGAAAAATCGTGACAGGCTAGTTATAATAACAATATATTTATTTTTATTTTTAAATGCTTCTTTTTATTTTTTTCTCTCTCTTTGCCGAAGATCAGCGGCCCTACTATGACAAATCACCAAGATTCCGATGTGAGAGAGAGAAAAAGCTATACAGGACGAATAGCACTATCTCTCTCTAATTATGGAATCATTATAGTATTCGCATTACGGCCCAGGACTTTTGCCGATACCTATTTTAAAAAACATTTGAAGCATTGTTTACCAAATTTCCTTACAACTCCTCTTCGAAATAAAATGTTTGTTATGTAATTGGGATAAAAGTAGAATATGTTTGGAAATCTTACCTGCGCGTCCAAAAAGTTTCCTTCGACGATGAGCACAACAATAAGGTTTCCGAAGGCGACAGTGAGTAACCATACGGACTGTAATACTGATTTCATGCTGGCAGGAGCCTGAGTGAAGGAGAATTCCAGGCCTGTCACGGAGAACATGACCTCTCCCATGGTCATGACCACGTACTGGGGAATCAGCCATAGGATGTGGATGCTGTTCGATGGCGTTATCATTACTTCTTTTGCATGCTGGAATAAAGACATTTTTTTTTATTTGAGTTTTTTTCTTCGTCGTATCGATGATTCCGAAATTCAATCTCGTTGCACCAAAATTTAGCCACGTCAACAGTTTAGCGTTTGCCTCGTGAAGGTATTTCAACGTCCAGGTGTTGTTGCACAGAGGGCATAAGAGGTAAGGCATTGTTTGGGACGTAGCTCCGCAATCGCATTGTGGCTTGGAGAACCCCCATCTGACTAAGTTGTGTCTGGAGCGGCCCACCTGGTTTCGTAGTTAGAGTTTTCAGGTGGGCTACGGCAGGGAGATTTTTAGCAGGCTCAACATAGTTGGTCGGAGGAGGATGTCTGAGGATTTGAGTAATAACAATAAGCTTTCCTTCCGACTAAGAAGGACCAGTACAGGTACACTCTAGACGTATGTCGACGTGTGAACTGCTTAGTTATGCGGGCCAATAATATTATACCAGCTTGTAACTGTCTTACTGCCAGGTCAAAGGTCTCTTCTGATATAAAGAAGGTACATTCTCAAGGCGGGTTGGCGACTTCTTTGAGGAAAATCTGATTCTTATCATTTTGTTCAATGTTAGTGGTGTTAGTTGACGAAAGTAGTCAAATTAATGAGGTTGAAATTGTCACAATTATTTAACATAAAAAAAGATTTAACCAAGAAACTTCCTGCTGATCAGACTATTGGTTGATAATGATGATACTGTTTTATATCTATTATTTAACATTTATGTTAACCATTGCAGCTTGTCGAGCGGCTCTGTAGCACGCATGTAGGCTGCCGCATTGATGACACTTGTTTTAACAATACTAGCTATGCAGAAGATATGGTGCTGCTGAGCCCCTCCATAAACGGGCTAAGAAAACTTTTGTACATTTGTGAGAAGTACGCGGATGCGCATGGGTTACAATATAACTCTAAAAAGAGTGAAATTTTAGTATTTAAATCAGCATTAGTATTTGAATCAACTATAATAATGTTTTTAAGGGTATATGCCACCCGAAATAAAGTTATTATTATTATTATATCCATCACCTGTATTCAAATTGAGATTATTAATGAGAAAGCACTTACATAAACCCCAGCAAAATCTTCAAATACGTCTATTGTATACACAGCCCCCGATTTAAAGTGAAATTCTCTCATCACAACATTCCCAGCGACCGCCACGTCGCTCTTTCCTTTAGCGATCGTTCTTTGGGCTGTATCATTACTTTGTATATTTAATAATGTGCTATTCTTCTCTATATTGTATATACTTATTTCTACTGGGCTGTTCAGGTTGGTTAAAAATCTAAAACAAATAAAGTGGATTAATATATGGTGTTGGAATAAGAAGATATGACGTACATGATTTAGAATGTTTACAAAAACTTCTGGATGTGTATTCTATGTTTTGCAAAACGAAAACTTTTTGTGAAGAGTTTGGAATTTGTCTGGCCAAAATGAAGACAGCTGTCATGGTTATATGTCATAACATTTCATATATTATTTTAAAAGGTAAGTATACAAAGATAACGTAATGTTCGAAGTAGCTACACGCTGCATAATGAACTCCTGCTAACGTAAACATTTGCCAGTTGACTGAAATTAATTTACGTGTCGATAACAACTCCATAATAAAAAGTAATAATTATAAATTAAAAAATGAATAATGTTTCGGGAAATATACGTGTTATTCGTGTTATTTTCGTGTATTAAATCCTATAATATAGAAGTGAAGGTCAAACAAGGGAAGCTAATTGGTCAGAGAGAGGCCACCGTTTTTGAAAAAAGACTGTATTTTGTATTTTATAGAGTGCCCTACGCTAAGCCTCCTATCGGCAGATTAAGGTTTAAGAACCCCCAGCCAATACAACGATGGGAAAAGGCTTACGATGCAAGAGAGGAATTCCACGGCACGTGTGCACAAGCACATATCGTGCACAAACACGGCCTGTTCGGAGCCGAGGACTGTCTGTATCTCAACATTTATACGCCTGAAATTCCCAAATCTGACTTAACCAAGCTCAGACCTGTCATCGTTTGGCTCCACGGATACGCTTTCACTTCGTCCTTCAGTCATATACACGGAGCAGACTTCTTCATTGACAACGATGTTGTTATAGTGACCGTTGCATATCGGATTGGAGTATTTGGATTTCTAAAACTTAACGATGATGACTCTAATGCAAACATGGGACTGAAAGATATAGTTATGGCTTTGAAATGGATAAGAACGAATATTATACGATTTGGTGGTGACAAAGAGAATATTACTCTGATGGGCAGTAATTCAGCTGCAACGTTCATATCACTGCTGTTGATCACAGAAGCAAGAAAGTTGTTTTCCAAGGTTATTTTACAGAGTGGTGCAATTTACTCTGCTTCTATATTACAAGGTGACCATAAATTAGAACGAGATAGACTAAAACAAGAACTCAGTAAAAAGCACTTAATAATTAGTAAAGCAGGAACTAAAGACATAATTGATGCTTCGTTAAGTATTTACGCTCGTTCAGAAGTCGAAAACTTTCAGAGACCTGTAGTACCGTTCACACCGATTCTCGAGACGAAATCTAAAGCTGCTTTACTGATACGGAAGCCAAAAGAGTTTTACGACACTGTGAAACATAAAAAGCCGAAACCTATACTTATTGGTTTCAACACCCAAGAAAGCATATCTGAACTTGTACCGTTTATACAAAATCCATATTTCTTGAGATTGTTTAGAAAGTTTTTTAAGTTCATGGTTCCATTCTCTGATGGGTGCTTTTATAACAGTACATCTCAAATTTACAAGCGTGTGGGTGAACAAATAAAAGACAGATACTTCAGAGGTGGTATTACTGAAAAATCGCTTGACAATTTTTTGAGATACACATCAGATCTTATAAAGTTTCCAATAATAAAGTTTATTAAAACATATTTGCAACTAGGCAATGGGGACATAAATATGTATATGTACAAATTCGATTATAGGGGATCTCTTAACGCAGTCAAAGCAACATCACTTGGTCAATCACAAACAATAGTAAAAGGTGTAGCTTCTGGCGATGAAATATGTTACGTGCTTAAATGTGAACCACTCTGGGAAAATTATGTGCATATGAATCGTGATGAGGTAAATAGTGACAAAACGATTATTAAAAAAATGTCTGAATTATGGGCCAACTTTGCGAAACATGGCGATCCTACCCCTCGAAGCTATGTTGGCAACATAACGTGGCCACCAATGAGTTTAGAAGGCAAAAATGTATTACAAATAAGAAAAACATTTGCAATGATCAATTTCAAACCAGAACTTTCAATATATGGATTTTGGAATAGCATATATGAAAGATTTTATAAGGAACAGCACTGTAAACCGAAGCACGACGAGCTGTAGCATTAAGATTTCCTTAAATAAAATTAACTTACCTAACACTAACACCATCGATTGCTTTGTCGTTATTATCTGTGAAATTGTAAAGTCCTTCTTTGTTGATAAAGAAAGAATTTGCAGTTTTCTCTTTCAGATGGAAGTATCCGCTGTATGCTATGTCTGCGCACTCAGTGCTGTGCTGTCCTTGTAGAAAGTAGGGTAGATCTACAAAGTCATCAGCGAAGATGTTAAGGTTCTCGTAGGCCGATAGCGGGCCGATTTCAAAGTTGTGGGTTGCATTCTCATCCAGTGTGTTGAGGTGTGCCGTGCTCAGAGTGAAATTGCAATTGAATCCATTGTACACCCTCAACTGAGCCAAACCTTCTGTAACTGGTGTCCCGTACGTGGGCTGTGACAATAAAAATACATTTTGGTTTGATTTTGTAGATAATTCTTAAGTGATCCGCCACGGTATGGCATGGATAGTTTAAAGAAATATTTAGACATGAATCCTCCCCGAACGTAGTCTAGCTGTTGGTGAAGAGATCAAGAAAATCCGTTCAGTACTTTTTTAATAGATATATATGCTAGTAATTGGCATATTATGGACGTTATTTATAAAAAAAAAATAACTATGTGATTAGTTTACACACTGATTAGAAGTTTCTTAATTCAAAATTGTCTATGGAGAATTTAAATTAAGAATCCGCTAATCAAAACTAAGCATGATATGGTTAGCGTGTTTCATAAATAAGGTTGTATATGTGCAGTGCACCATAAATCTCTATTCTTTTACTAAGCGTCGATAGTTCCGGTATTCAATTAAACCAGCCAGCCATATTTTCGACATTTTGCTCGAAGCGACGATTGTGATGATTCATTGAGATATTGATTGTGCCAGCATAAACGGCATGAAAGCACCAACCTGCGCTACATTCATTGTTTATTATCAGGTAGTCTTATTTTATATAAACTGCGAAGCGGATAACTTTCTTAAAAGATCATATTCCATTCCGAAAAACAATTGGACCTTTCGTACAAATTTTGATCAGCTGATGCTAACTTTGAACGGAAAGTCAAATTCTTTTTTGATTTAGTTTTATGGGCATGATTTAAAATATGACCATGCATTTCCGTTACACCCAGTATTTCATTTTTATTAGGAATAATAATTAAACTTTCCAATGGTGAAATATTCTTTCAAATAGCTGCAGAGGTTCTTGAGAAAACCCTCCACATATATTTACGCAAAGTCACAAAAAACGCACTCTCTGATTAAAAGTCTTACCAATAAATTAAGTTCTACGATTCCGGAGATGATGAAAGCACAGGCGGCGAGGATGCCACCCCATATCATTTTGTGCAAAGGTTTTCTTATAAGTTTCAGCCACGTCAGGAACGGGTAAATTGCCTAAAAAATAATATTTACATAAATATTCTTGCAAACTTGGTGTCTTCTTTTCAAATACAGGATCGACCAAACTAATTTAATCAGCAAAACCCCACAGATGTGATGGGTATCTAGGTCTAATAAAGTACGCTAGAACCCAATATTAAGACGATGGCATTCGCAAAAACTCCTAAATTGGTGGTTTTCTATAGCTGCAGAAAATAATTATGTTAATTTTGACTATATTTCTGAGAACTTTGTTCTTTCCGGAATTTTAAAAATAAAATCCTCGGTAGAAATGATCGTCAAACTTACCTCTAATTTTGATCTTTCAATTTTTTTTCCGTATGAATAGCCAATGTTCGTCGGTAAAATTTATAACAAACTAGCTGGACCTGCACCATGCGTTGCAATGCCACGTTTTTTTATTTGTATAGATTTTTGGTCCACAAACCCTCACAAGTCCTCAGAAGACCCTACCAAAGTTTCATCACAATCTTCAAACTGATTAGTGGTTTAGGAACGCATAGAAGACACACATACAAACATTTATTTTTATTTATATAGATAATGAATCGAATCTCAATGAAGAACTTTATTGTTTTAGATTTATAATACTGCTCAACTCAGTTTTGAGTAAATCGATAAAATACTTCATATTTTTCAAGAAATGCAAGCATTGTGTCGTCGCGCATCTCTTTCTTTTCTATAGAAAAGCTGCATACAGTCCGAGAGCGACCGTGCTTTAGGTCATGTCACGTGGTTTAATTCTCATAACCCATCAGTCAGTATGATTTGCCTAACTGATATAGGAATTTAAAATGACTTAAACCTTAGATCGAAATCCTAAACCTACAGACTAGTTAGTGACCGACCGAAGGTTCGGTTTCGGTTTCGGCCAGTTTCGGCCAAAAAATGGCCGAATATTGGGCTCGTCTGAAACTAGCGTCATTGAGCTGAAAGCGGAAGGTAAAACTGACCGTCTCGGTCGTCGTGTGTTTTATCATCGTTTTATTCATTTATTTAGTATTTTATGAAAGTTAGAGCTACTTTTTCAATGGTCCGATAACTTTTCAAGACATTTTTTTTAATTATTGCCAGTTTATCTGTTTCCACGTATTGGTTTCGGCCGAAACTGGAAGGGAAAGCCGAAAAGTCGGTTATGGTTTTGGTGTCGGCTCAATATTTTGTTTCGGTCGTGCTCTACTACTGACAGTAGCATTATTGGGTTCAGCCGTAGTAGGTTCAGACATGAAATAAAAGTTAAGATTTTTTTTTGTTTAAAAATCCCATAACGTCCGCGGTGTTTCACTGGTTAAAATTAAAATTTGATCCTGTAAAGAGAAACGATTGATACGTACCACTTCGAAAATAGGAATAAATAATAGAATGAGCAGAGGATTGAGCACTTGCATTTGATCAGCCTTAAGTGTCCAGGAACCTATGTCCTGTTCCATTCTGTCAGCTTGGAAGGTCCATCTTGAGCCCTGAGTATGAAAATATTAAGTGGGATTAAGAAACATTATGTACTTACTTATATTTTTACAGCCTAGTCGTGTTTGTGTATCTTTGTGAATTGTCTTTTTAAACGCACTTTGACGTTTTTTGATCTTTTTTATAACTGCACTAAACAAAATACACTGTTAGTGTTAATGCACTAAGTAAAATTGGTGTAGTTTTGTGTCTCAAGAGTCTACGCAACTTGTCAATATGTGGAATCATTGAAACAGGCGCGATCTCGGTAAAATGGAGCTGAGAATTTTATTGTAGTATCGACTACCTCAGCGAAGTTTTCCGGGAAGGCTAACTCGACATATTTGTTGCCAAATACTGCAAAAAACATTAGAATGTGTTACATCTGCATTCTAATGGAAAAATAAAATAAAAATACACTACTGATGACTAGACAGCATGGTCTCTGACCTTAGCCTGTTCCAAAAGGAACAAAAAAAAATCTATACCGAACATGAAATCCCGATTAAAAAATCAGCTGTTCAGTACTTTTTGTCGAGTTATGCAAACTTGGTATGGGGCAGCTGATTTTAAAAGTGGTTCTAATTGATGAGTACCTATTGCAAGAATAAGAATAAGCGTTTTCATTTATTGTTGTATTGTCGTCTCTACCTTGTAACTACCGTGTCTTTGATTGATACGTTATGCCTAAAAGAAATTTGGCAGGTCATTGAAAAATAACCCTGAATAAAAACGAAAACGTTAACGTGATCCTTAAATGGTCTTTCCTAGACTGAAGCCATAACACGAACTATATGTACGAGTATATATATACGCAAAGGCAAGGTCACTCATCCCATATCCTTAGACCTCCATTACACGGTAAGTCTTGCTGTCAGTTTTACCACAACCGTGACTGACGAATAACTGATCGGCTATTAATAATAATAATAAACATTTTCAGAATCACTGCCATATTTTTTATATTTCTATTGCAGTCACTGATGGTTGAATGAAAAAAACCTCCATATTTTGAATTTTGCATCATTCAACCAGTGTTTATTGCGGCAGTCAATTCTAAAAGTGACTGATATGACTTTTGGAATTAACTGACGCTTGCATAGCGTGTAATGGACGCCTTACTATTCAAATATATGGTGATGGCATTCCATCCTCCATTCGCTTTCTTTCTTACCTGCTGGTCGAACAGCGCCCAGAAGACCGGCAGCGGTATGAATAGGACCAGCACCCTGAGGAGAGACTTCACGTCATCGATGAGATTGGCGTCGTACTTGTCATCCGCGTGGTCCAGCCAGTGCTCGCGCTTCTCCTTGCTCTTGTAGGACTTCACTATGGCGTGCTATGGGAGAGAAAAGTATTGTGTTTAAAATATTGTTTACTAGCTTCTGTCAGCGGCTTGGCCCGCGTGGTATTTCCCTCGTTATAAATTAGGTATAGCCTATGTGCTATTCCAGACTGATCTATCTCTGTGCCGAATCTCATCCAGATCCGTTCAGCCGTTCTGGCGTGATTGAGTAACAAACATCCATTCATATTTCCATCCATCCAAACTTTCGCATTTATAATTAGTAGGATTCTGCTACAATTTATTCATGTTGTTAATGGTGTTCCGATAAGAGATTTTTTTTGCCAAAGTTGAATCTGCTAGTCACATGAGGGCACGTAAAAGAGTAGTATATCTGCTTAACGCCTCAGGCCCCTCGCGTCGACCTAACAATAGGTTTTTAATTGTGTCTGCTAATGAGGGACTTGATGCGTTAAACATGCTGCATTGCCTGACTCATGACTCGAATGAGAATGGATGAAATGAGTCAAGGAATGCAGTCATTGTGGCAGAAATCGGCTAGATGCCATCAATATCAGAATCATTCAATTCATTTAATCATTTCCGACGTCAACGATCTACTTTATGTGTAAACTTGAACCCCTACTCAGAACACTACAGCTGTTGCTTTAATGTTTTTTTGAGGGTTAGGTCCGCCGCACGGGTCGCTCCATCAGGTTAAGCTATGCTTGCTGGGGTTGGTCCGTGGATGGGTGACCATCTTTACATACCGAGATTCCTCCGTGCTTCGGAAAGCACGTTAAGCCGTTGGTCCCGGCTGTGAATCGTGGATCTTTGACAGTCGTTACGGGTCGTCAGAAGCCCGAAAGTCTGACATCCAGTCTTACTATCGTATTACCCGGTAAAAGGGTTGTGGAGGTCAGATAGGTGGTCGGAAAATGTAAAACACTGGTATTCAGCTGCATCCGGTTAGACTGGAAGCCGACCGACCCCAAGATAGTTGGGAAAAGGCTAGGCAGAGTGATTGTACTTGAGCAAGAAGCCTCTGTCGGAAAAGGTTATTTCTATGAAAACAATTTATTAACATTCATTTTCCTCTTCTAGTAATACCGCCTTTACCTGAGAAAAGACACACACTTATATCGGATAGATTTAAACTATTGAAGTGGTCCTGAAGACCTTCAATAGAATTGAAAATCTAGATGCATTCATATGGATAAGTGTTTGCTAATAGGTACCTTATTTAAAAACAAACATTGTTGTTAAAATTAAGAAATTGGTAGTGGTTATTAACCACTAATTGCTTTATTAAGAGAGCTAAGCAAGGCTTTGAAGAGTGACAAAAGACTCCTGCGATTATTGACATGAAAAACAAGTATTGTCTAAACGTTATTTAAATCAAAACTTATATTCATTCAAACACAGTCTTGAAAGAATTGTGAATGAATGTCTTTTGAATAGTACGAGTCAATTGGGTGACTTTCGAAGCCAACATCATCGCTTACCATCAGGTGAGACAGTGGTCAAACGCGTGCCTATCAACATAAAAAAAAAAGATTTAATAAGAAGAGTGCAGAGCCAGAGATCTCTGCACTTTGCCATTTCACGTGCACTTTTATTGTGTGCTTAAGCTTTTTTCTATGACACAGCGCGCTTCGAGCTTTCACACATAGAAAAAAATGTGCACGTAAATCTACCTACACACACATTCAAGAACAACGCGCCTTCGTGAGACAGAACAACTTACACTGGCGTACAAATATCAAAGAGGAATCTATAGACTCACAACAAGGTTTAAATTACAACATTCTGCTATAGACCCTAGGACACGATCTCCGTATAATACGGGTAGTATTATACAAGAATAAACGTCATATAGTCCGAAATCTATACGATTTTTAGTTTTATAGCAGTTTTATAGTGGTACTGAGCTACATACTTGTGTCAGTTTAGTCGTGTGACTAATAAGTCATAATTTAAACGTCAAATAAACGCCTACACAACTAAATTATGCGACGTTATTATAGGGTTTCGGCCACAACGTTTACTCGACATCACTTTTGGTCGTATAAACGTTTTAGTCGCATAGAAGGTTTTTGGAAGACAATATCGTAGTTTTAAAAACCACTATATAACATTTACATGACAAATATGATTTGTTTTATAGTAGTTTAACTTGAAACACGTATACGACGTTTTGGTTGTAATGTGACGATAACACTACGTTTTAGTCGTGTGACTATTAAGTAAGTCATATTTTATACGTCATACGTCGTCGTGTACACAACTAAATACCCAAGTTAACCAATGATCAAGAGCGTATCACTAGAATACAAAATGATTCCGTACATACATTTTATTTTACAATGTATTCATTAGTGCTGCGATGACTAAACACAAATCGTTATGTACATTTAGGTTACGTTTGTTAATAATTTTAACATAATAATTAAAGTACGATTATTACGTATTTTTTTATTTTTTTATTTATAATATTGCAGTCGATCAAAATAAGGGAACTTCGGAATGTAAAGATTCTGCTTGTAGTGAAAGTGGTTGCCTGGATTTTTTTTATATAAAAGAATTTATTTTACGCGATATCACTGTTGGTTTAAACCACCTTTACACACTGTATTATGAATAAGAGATATATAAAACAATGGTTTTCGTATTTAATTAAGGAACCCTAAAGTCAAACGTAATGGCGCGCATGTCTTGGTCTTAAGGTCTTAATGCCAACGTTTATATAACCATAAGTCCAGTAATCATCGGGTAACTGTCATCTCATAACTAAACCAAGATGGATGCAACTTTTATAGGAACATATATTTTAAATAAATAAACAACAATGGTGAAATATCAAAAATTTCAGGAGGGCGTTAAAATCTTATCAAAAATACATACAAACATTATCGAAAAACTAAGATCCCCAGTAGAACTACACTTAACATAGGTAGTAAGCAGAGTTAATATTTGTTGTTTCGTTTATGTAATAACTTTAAAGTTTAAAGTTTTAATGGCCTCTCGCGTAGAAAAACAACACAGTTATTCACAGCAGCGCGCGCCGTTCGCGCATGAAAGAAATTATGATAAAAAATAACGTCTATATGACTATTATTTAACCAGTATATAACCAAATAGTTAATTATTTAACGTTTATAAAACTTCTAATTGATGTTATATGGTCTCAAGTTGACATTAATGTAACCACTATAGAAGTATAATTTCTTATAATTAGGCCACTTTCGCGTCCCATAAACGTTATAATTAAGTTTATAAGACCACTCTTATATAACCAACGTTTTTGTAAAAACGTTTTCATAACCATAATATAACGTATTTTTGTTACTTGTAACACAATACGTTCAATAATTGAGTGCATCGACGTAACCATAGCCCGGCCATTACATAGTGAAATTAATTTGCGTCAGTAGGCTCGTAGATATTGAATGAAATATTTCTGCGTAATTTAGTTCGGCGGTGAAACTGGGCAATTGGATATAACCAATATTCATCACAT
Source organism: Polia nebulosa (assembly GCA_951329385.1). Classification (NCBI taxonomy): domain Eukaryota; kingdom Metazoa; phylum Arthropoda; class Insecta; order Lepidoptera; family Noctuidae; genus Polia; species Polia nebulosa. The sequence continues at coordinate 28,447,247 of OX589587.1, read as the reverse complement.
CCTGATATACCTAGCTACTATTTTATAAATATATGAAGGTCTGTTTTTAATCAAGTACGCTTCAACCCCTCAACGGATTTGTATAAAATTCAAAACACGAGTAGACCATGTGCTGGATTAGAACATAGGATATCCATGGGCCAAATATCAGTGTTTTACTAAAATCCGGCCAAGTGCGAGTAAGACTTGCACGAAAAGGTTTCCGACCGAATCATATTTTTAACATGTTTTTTTTTTAAGCTTCAGGTTTTCCTGTAATCTATAAACATTGACCTACTTTGTGTATTTATTTCAAAATTTTAGGCTCAGTAGTTTCGGAGTCAAGGGGTTGGAATGGTTATTAATCAACGATTTTCTTTAATATACTAATAAAATGTTTAATTTAAAATTACAAAAAAAAATTGAGACCCTTACATTCGCACGGTACGGTTAAATAAAATAGGAGTTTTTTTTTCCAAAAAGTGACCCCATATCGAAAAATTATTTATTTCGTTACACGTTACACGTGTTTGGGTCATAGAAATTAATCTGTGTCCCAAATATCAACAATAACAGACAGATGTATGAGTGATCCTTAGGCTTCCGTTTTTACATTCGGATGTCCGGACCGTAAAAAGCGGGTGAAGCTAGCTGTCAAAAGCTAGTAGAATATATTATGTACCTACTTAAAGACCTTCCACTCGTTTCGTTTCACAAATGTACCTATTGGATTGAATGTCCCTGTGCTAAAAACAATTTTATCAGATAAATCGATCTCAAGTAGCAGCATGACCAACTGACACTTGTTTTTATCTTAAACACTCAGAAAACATTGTTTCCATAGTTTACTTTAACACTTTGTTACCAGCAGTAGATATTTATGAATGAGTCATGACACCGTAACGCTAAATGTTTAGTAGAATTTATATAAAAAATATACTTCAGAAAATAAACCTAGTTTCTAAGCTGAACACTGATTGTACTTAAATACTTAATCTATATTTAAAAAACAAAGTCCGGTTAGTTACACCATTTATAACTCAAGAACGGCTGGACCAATTTTAATTTTCTTTGATTTGTTGGATTTGTCTCCGCCCCAAATAGCAGAATAACTATTGAAAAATTGTAAAAAATCACAAAAAAAAATATAAAGAAAATTAATTTTCTCATACATTTTGTATGGAACGAAAAGTTATTTCAAAGGTCACAGGAAATGATTGGTCGACAACGCTTGGATTGTTCCGTTTTCGCCACTACTTTCCAAATCATTCAAAACATATTGCAACCTGCAATATTTCAATTCAGTGAAATCCAACAAATACATTTGTGGATTACTGATACTTAAGAGTTCAAAATCAAATCTTTGGTCAACTATGTTCCTCGAAAGCAATCGACTGTGTAACAAACGAAGAGCAAGCAACCAACTCATCATCTGCCTAGCCTTTTCCCAACTATCTTGGGGTCGGCTTCCAGTCAAACCGGATGCATCTGAATACCAGTATTTTACATGGAGCGACTGCCTATCTGACCTCCACAACCCAGTTACTGGGTAATACGATACCTCTTGGTAAGACTACCTACTTTCACTTCAATGTAAATAGCTCAACTAATAAAATGTAACATTACATTTGTTGATTCTCAGGAGGTACGAAGTTCATCGGGTCAGCTAGTAAGAAATAAAAACAAAAAACTAAATATTTTTTAGTTTTTTGTTTTGCAAATAAATCATTTTCTGATTCAGTTCGGGATTGAAGCTTACTTTTTAAGAGGTAGGTAGGTAAAGTAAAACATTAGTTCGCGCGACTGTACTTCAATCTGTAGGTACTTTAAATAGCTTGTAACACTTAAAAATAGAATAAATTTAATTCGTGGAATGGAGCGTTATTTTGCAAGATGACAGATAGACTTTGACGTTTCTTTTTCCAACTGGATCTGGAGCGAGTCTGTCTCTTAAATTTTATTTATTGGAAAAAACTTCTTAAAAGCACTTAATGATGTCTCGAGGTGTAAAAGGGACCAGAGTCAAGTTCAAATGCTGTAAGTATAAGAATGTAGGACGCTGGTTCCTACTGTAAATTTAGTTCCATACGAAAAAACGATATAAAATGGTCGGATCATAAACTTCACTTTATTTTTGGAAGAACAATGCGGTCTTAGCAAAAGGTTCGGAACACAAACGTCCACGTGTCCAGAGATGACCAGGATTAGATGACCACGGCTTAAATACTGCTTGTGGATCTCCTCACTGGACCTTTAATCTTCGGTCTTCGAACGATAAGGTAATAGTGGTTCATCATAAATTGTAAGTTCAACATACAATTTTCTGTATACTGATTATTATCTAGTGTGATGCAGTGTTAACAATAAATAGGAGAAGTGAAGACCAAATTAAAGGACTCTTATTTGCTACAGACATACCTCATGCAATAAACCCGAAGATAGGTAAATAGGGTCACATGCTATAAATTATCTTTGACGCTTGCCGGTGGAAGAATAATTTCTTTACAAGCTTAACTACTCGAATTGACAAAAGCATGTTTATTTGACCGGATAAATCTGGATATAATCGAGACAAGACGAAGAGTAAATTTAAAATAAGTAGGTACTATAAATCCCACCTAAATTCGACAGTTATCAATATATCCGTGTCTCATCGAGAAGAAAGAGTTTAATAATAGCAAGCAATTTAATATAAATGTACGGTATTTACAATAACCCTGTAACACAAACAAATAAACAATACCAGTATTTATTCCCCTGAGTTTTTTACATATTTTAGAGAGAACAGAAAAACTATAATACAAATGCTTAGCACTTACACCGATGCATGAAGACACTTTCCCGAAGATATTACCAGCGGGCTGTTTAATTATATAAAGCTTTTTGCCGGCTACGAAGAACACTGCAAACAAAACAATAGTGATCAGTAAATAAATGTCAAGATATAACAAGCTAAGCAAATATACTAAACGTAGTGGTTAGAAATCGTTTGTTATTGAATAAGTTGAAGAATATTTTTTGATTGGCAATTTCTCGTATGCTGCTCTCATAAACAGCATCGAATGTTGGAGATAGACATAACCAAATTACCATCGAGGTTTGTGAGACACACCTCTCTCATTCCCGATCCTTGGTGAAAAAGAGTGTGTATCTGTTATGGACCAAGTAATAAATAGGAGCATTTTTCATAATGCCCGCGCCTTGTGAAAAATTACAAGCTACTTAGCTTCCTTATTTATCATATTGCCTCGACATTATAAATGTTGCCGTGTGGTCTTTGGGCAATCTGATAATACACAGGTATGGTGGTGGCGGTGGTGGTGTGGTATGGTATGGTATGGTAGGTGGCGTGGGTTAGTATTCAGTAAAACACAATAGATATAATACGAAGAACAATTTAATATCGATGCACAATAACTTGACACAACAGAACATGGTACTTTTTTTTGTGGGTTGGGTAATCTCCAATGACTTTTCCCGTTTTGGGTGGAGCGGGAGGGCTTGTCAGACTCTTACTGACTAAAACCCACCCCTGTTCCTTCCCTGCCTGAATGCCCCGGGGTGTGTAACTCACGCGGTAACAGAACATGGATAAATTTATATTTACGGGTCACGGCGCTGGCTGCGGAGGCACTGCCAGATTGGGAGTACCTCTGCAGCCAGCGCCGGGACCCAAAAATAACGCTGTTGGAAACCGGCAGTACTTTTATTCTTTTTTTTTGTATTTAGTCCGAGAGCGATCGAAGCGAGCTCGGGAACTTAGGGCACCCCGACATGGACAGGTTAGGTCAGAAGCCCTTTCGTGGTTATTTTTTTTAAACCATTCAGAAGTAGGAGCTCCGCCAAGCGGGGCTCCGTCGACTACCTCACCTTATACGGGGGTCTTTCCTTATTTTCGACCGTGGTTAGCACATAGCATCTTCTTAAAATATTGATTCTACGTTTGAAATAAAAGTAACAGTAATAAAACCTGGTTTTAGTTGTTCTGCCCCATAGGTGCCTAGCGTTATAAAAAATGCCTGGTCGATTTGATTATTTCAATAGTCGTTACCACACTGCCCTCTCATATTGGGCATATTTCAAACTGCCTTTTATGGCATTTTTTATAATGTCCTAATAATGACTTGATCCATAACATACCTAAATATGAAAGCTTTCACAAAGTCTCAGCATGTCCAATCACGTTATCTACCAGTTATATTTACCACACCCACCCGGCAGTCTGAACCTGAACGTGGAAACGCTGCGTGGACTTGACTTCGTTGGTTAGATTATAAGGATTGTACACGTGTCGTGTCGATCCTGCCAAAATTTGCCCTATTTATTGGGAAACCCTCTTTTGCTGGCGCATGTGAACTCTCTTCAGTCTTCGGATATTGGATTTTACTATTTATATGCAGCTTGACGTAACGAAACCATAGCGCGATTCAGCCAGCGGAGAAAGGTGCGTAACGCCATCTATTGAGCATAGGCCCTGGGCGTCGGGGGTCGCGAGGCGATCTCCGGCCACCGTAGGCGCGGGCCTGCGGACAGCAAGTAGTGGGTATGTCGCCGTCCGAGTAGGACCAGGCCCGAGAGTCGACGGCGCGGTGTGTTCCACGCGCGCCTCAAAGAGATGTCAGCAATACCTGACGGGGCCCGTCATGGCCGAAGCCTGCCCAAGAGTCGCGGATAAATTTGAAACAGAGTTACCGCACTCCTGGGCACTCAGGCAACTGAAGGAACAGGGGTGGGTTTTATTCAGTAAAAGTCTGACCCGCCCTCCCGCTCCACCCAGAGCGGGAGAAGTCATTGGATGATTTCCCAACCCCACAAAAAAAGGCCCATACTTTTACCATATGTTTCAGGAAGGCTTCAGTTCAATTTCAGTGTTGAATTTGATAATAGAATGATTATTTTAATGATACACGATGAAACAACGTATTGATTGTATGAAACGAGACTTAGGTACATAGTAATAGCTATTAAATAAATATTTTTTAGTACTGAATTTTGCTAGCACTGAAGTTAGGATCAATCTGCTATTACTTGTTCATTTTTATGTATTTTTATATGTATTATCACTTTTATCTGAGCAATAAACATGGCGGTTTGATTAATTTTTTCCCAGACCCAATCTTTTTCTATTATTTACGTACTTACCTATAGAAACGATCATCAATATTCCGGGGACGCCAAATGCCAGCGAATAGCAGTCATTATCACCAAAGCAATGGACATCAGCTCTCAGGATGGGTGTCAGAAACGTGGAGATGAGACTGCCGGCATTGATAGCGAAGTAGAAGAGGGAGAAGAAATAGCCCAGATATCTCTCTTGTTCGGGCAGTTTGAACTGGTCCCCTCCGAAGGCAGAGACACAGGGTTTGATGCCTCCTGTCCCGAAGGCAATTAATAGGAGAGCCACGATTGTGAATTCCCTGGAATAAGTAAAGATAGCCTTTTAGATCTATGTTACGTTTTTTATTAATTATATAAGAAGTAGAGCAACTAGTAGGTACTCCAAACAAGTGAACACCAGAGTCTTCATGTACGTTCATAATTATCTGAGTATTTTAAAGTATGTAAGAAGATTTTATTGTTTATTTTTAGTAGCCACTTCTCGGAGTTTCTCGTTGTCATAGTGTCTTAACGGCACAGCAGCCCGTCAACTTGCAGCCACGTATGGTTCTATGTTCAGCCTTTGTCAATTCATTTTTAACATTATCGACATTTTCCTAGCCTTTTCCCAACTATGATCTATGTTACTGGATAATACAATACTACTTAGCAGTATCGACTGTCAGTCTCGGGAGTCGCAAGCCGATTCTCGGCCACCGTAGGCGCGGGCTTGCGTAAGGCGAGCAATGGGTAGCTCGCCGTCCGATAAGGACCAGGCCCGGGTCGACGGCGTGTTGAGTTTCACCCGCTCCTCAAAGAGATGTCAACACTAATTGACGGGGTCCGCTAGGGTCGATGAGATGTCAGCACTAATTGACGGGGTCCGCTACGGCCGATGAGATGTCAGCACTAATTGACGGGGTCCGCTAGGGCCGATGAGATGTCAGCACTAATTGACGAGGTCCGCTAGGGCCGATGAGATGTCAGCACTAATTGACGGGGTCCGCTAGGGCCGATGAGATATCAGCACTAATTGGCGGGGTCTGCTAGGACCCTGCCAGTGTTACGGGTGTGTTTGAATTAGTGGCCCTGGCACAGGCAACTAAAAGAACTCGGATGGGTTTTAGTCAGTAAGAGTCTGATAAGCCCTCCCGCTCCACCCACAGCGGGAGAAGTTATATGATGATTTCCCACACCAAAAAAAAAAGTATTGACTGTTAAAGATCCAAATGAGGGCTACGACGCAGGGGTCTCCAAATGAAATGGTCACCCATCCTCGAAAGGACCTATGCACTTGCTAGTGCTACTGCTATGCTACTCGCAAGGATAAACACTTGTTTATTCATGCGAGTAGCACGGGACTCTCAATGCGTACCTAACATATACATTAACATGGTCCGTTACGAGCTACATATTCAGTACTACATGAAGTATGTAACACTATAAATGTAGCATATAGTTCAAAGTTAACTATGTAGTTATATTGTGATCGTGATATGTAATATTAAGTACCTACGTATCATGATTATGACATCCATATTAGTTTATAAATTACATAACAAATTAAGACATAGGTATTGAAACAGATAGGTGGCTCGAAGTGATCAATTAGTGACTAGCTTCTGATAATATTGGTATTAACTTGATAATAGTTACATTAGATGCAACATTATTATGAAATAATTCACTCTTATCTGATTAATAGTGTAATTGTCAATATTATTAGGTATTACTAATCAATCATTAAAATAACCTAAATAATACAGTTGCGATGAATAGATATTTATTCGTAAAGTATAAACACTTGTCCACACAATGACTCCCTGTGTTTTGTTTTATTTTATTATTGAGTTTGATAACTAGCCTCAACTATACAGGATATAAATATAAAGCCTATATAAATTCAAATCTTCACAGTATTAGCATCTAATTGACACAAAGCCATACAAATTGTCAAATTTTTTTTTTAAAGGTTAAATGGGTGTATTCCCATACAGCTGAAGTGGGGCGTGAAAATTTATGAACTTTTGTGATATTTTGACCTACCCCATTGAGTGGTGTATTGTTGTTTAGAGCTCAATGAGCAGATAAATACTGTTTTTGTTTTAAATATATGTAAACAAAACAATGAAAAGCCACCAGTTATCTTTTTTTTTACATTTTTTTTTTCCGAAGAATTTTTATTTTCCATTGACCAATGAACTTGAAATTTGGTGATAATGTTTATTAATACGTATATTTTACAAAAATATACCAATATATTGAACAATCTCATTTTCTCTTCGAAATTCCCTCTTTGGTACGGAACCTTAAATGTGCGAAGTGTGACACACACTTGGCCGGTCTAGTATGTTGGGGTCAGCTTCCAGTCGCATATAATATTCTACATGCAGCCGCCTTACTGATCTCCACAAGCCAGTTACTGGGTAACACGATACTCCTTATTTTATATGCTAGTACGATTGAGACTCACATGGTTGGCAAATTGAGCTGTGGCATTGCACTCACTGATATCAATGTACTCCCGGCTGCATACACTAACGATAAATACATTATTGTCCTGAAAAATAAAACACATAATAATTATTTTATGTACTGTGAAGAATTCGTCGCTAAATAATACATAGGCTAAGTCATAGCATCAGCTGTCAGTTGTCATAGGCCTCTTCTCTGTGGGAGGCTACAAGCAACGACATTTCGGTTCTAGAACATAGGACATGCCGGTTTCTTTAAGATTTTATTCTAATGCCCGGCTTTGAGAGCAGTGGTGAGATGAAATAATTTGCAAAACTAATGTAACGTGCATGTCTGAGTTCAAATCCCGGTAAGTAGCGGCGTTCACATTATTAAAAATCATATCTGTACACTATATTAACTCTAGTTACTGTTAGTTGCTATTCCACCAATTCGCACTAAGCGTTTCCAAACGTCTTTCATAATGCGCACAGCAATGGAGTGGAACTCTCTACCTGCATCTGTGTTTCCAAACGCATACAACCCTAATCTCTTCAAAGTTAGAATGAACTGGTATCTTCTGGGTAAGCGCGCTCCATCATCAACTCTGTCTCCTACTAGCTACCTAGACTAGAGTGAAGAGCATATTCATCTCGAAAAAAAAATAATGTGTACGACAATGATGTGAAAGAGCGGAGCCTTCTAATACAGGCATTGTTTGCTTAAAAGGAGGTTCCAAACACGTTTAAATGTAAAGTACTTTTCTATTTGTGACAACAAACTATTTTGTATTCTTTTGTTAACAGCCAAATAGTCAGTCGCAATTAAAACTACCTACTTCAGTAGGTACTATTTTGTACATAATTATGTATGACAAAGTTAAATATGTGATGAACGTGGTCAACAAATGTGTCATACAAGTTGATTTATTGGCTTAGTTGAGTTTCGAAAGTGGTAAGAAAACACGATGTCATGTAGGTGTACATGTGCGTTAACTAGCATTTCATATAGGATGCGTTATTTGACAGAGGGATCACCGTCAACACCACTGGCAAACTGCCTGGAACTTAAGATTCTTTTATCTATAATATTTATGTATTTAGAAATATATAAGTATGTTTATCAGTTGTCTAGTACCCATAACACAAGCTCTGCTTAGCTTGGGACTAGATGGCGTTGTGTGATAGTTGTGGAATATTATTATATTATTATTATTATTCGTTGTATGGAGTCTAGAGTTACCGCGCCCCTGGGCACTCAGGCAAGGAAGGAACAGGGGTGGGTTTTAGTCAGTAAAAGTCAGACACGCCCGCCCGCTCCACTCAGAGCGGGAGGAGTCATATTATGATTTCCAATCCCCAAAAAAAAAAGTATTCTTCACTAAAGTGTTTTTGCATTTCCTATGCTCAATTGACCACTGGCTACGATTATATTTTTTATTTATTTTGGGTTGATCTAGCTCTTAACCTTAATTTCGCCTGATGTAAAGCAATGGAATAAGGCTTGCGATGGAATGAGCGAGCCCTAAAGATGCCTGTTCCTCCTACAACAACCACAGTCAGCAACAACAACAACAACCGACCAACCAACAGCTCACAATTTTAGGACCCATTAATAATATTAGTGTTTTTAATCAGTGGTGCTTGGCAACTGGGCTTACCCCAGTTGTAAATACCCCCTTTGTGCCTAGCTGCTTAGCTTTGTTCTGTCTCCCGCTTGATAAGGAGGGAAGTGGAAAGTATGTTTTTCTTACTCCTTCGCTGTCTTTTCTGATTAATTTCGTTGCGGGACCCAAGACAGTTTAATTGTTTCTCTGGGACTGGTCGAGCTTCATTGCCTCGGCGTTTTTTGTGGTGGTCGCCACTGTTGATTCTGGCTTACAGAAGTTACTGTGATTTGGGAGTAGTGTGGCGGGCTTGTTCCTCTTGCTTTGAAGCCTGACGGGTCGTAGGAAAAACACCGAGGCAGAGAGTTTTACGATTTGGCATTGACCGTGGCTCGTTGTTGACGCTCTATTGAATTTCGTCACCTTCAGTTCTTTTTATAAATATGGCTTTAACATAACTCACTTTTACCAACCATAACTAGGTCTCTCTATCCACATCAGTCTCATAAAAAAAAATGCTATACTTGCCTAAACCTCCCGAGCCAGCCATCTGCGATCATGGCCCCGATGAGGGGAAAGAAGTAGGCGAACATGGTGAAAACATGGTAGATGACTGTGGCGCCATTGTCACTATATCCAAGCTTATCACGCAGGTACAGTGACAGGATTGCTGCAACAGAAGGATACAGTTAGAATTCACACATTTGTGGGTCGTTTGGGAGAAATGTTTGTGCAGCAGTGGGATATAAAGATTAGTCTTTGTTGACAGGACCTTGTCACGCAAGTACAGTGATATCTTTTGGAAGAAAACTGCGCAGCTGTGGGCAATAAAGGATAAAGATAAAAATCCCTGGAATAGATGTCAAGTTAAAAAAAAGCCAAAGATTTTAGTTGTAGCACCAGCTTGACTTGTATTCGTCTAACGACTTTGTTTAGCTAATGGTGCCGATTCTCTTAATAATAACTAAACTAAAATTAGAGAATCACTGTCTTTTACTAAAAGGCAGTACGAGAAAAGGACCGCTATAGCTATGAACTAAGTTAGAGATGTCAAACTAGTTTACGCCTTGCGCATCACCGTGTTTTTAATCGACATGTTTTTACGTGTACACTTAATTTGTATGGAAATATTAGTTCAACTAAATTTGACAGCTCTAATTTACGTCCGTCTCTTTCTTGTTTTATTAGAGAGAAAAAGATAGGAATAGCTTAAATTAAGTTTAGTTCGTACAAAACAGAATCCGCATCAATACTCGTATCTAACTATTTACTGCTATTATTAGTGAGAACTTCGTCATGAAAAGTTATACATATTGAGATACTCATTCATGTCTGGTCTCAATGTAAGTAATCGATATAATAATAATAAATTCGTTTATTTTCTCCCTAACATATTACAAATAGAATTAGTACAAAATAGGAAGAGAGACAGGAGCCCAAACTAAGCAAAGCTTGTGTCTTGGATCTCCTGGCCCCAACCGGAGATCTTAAGGCGCAGTTATACGACTTTTAATAGTTTTTAATTGAACATCACGTTTAAACGACTAGTCTTATATCTATAAAAAATATACGTTACTCTAAACAATTTCCGTCGTAATTTGATCTGATAATATATGATATTATATTTTTATAACATAGTGTAATTAATTTGTAAAGTTATGTCTAACGCGGACAAAAAATTGAAAATCACGCAAAAACTATAACGCGTATTTTTAAGAAACCTTCACCATTTTAAAGATGATTTAATTATTTATAATTTAGTCTCAGTGTTTTTTTTTAATACCTGTTGTTTTATGTGTAATAAATTAATAATGCGTCTAATTTCGGATAGCGCTCCTTGATGGGCGAGTCCTATTACTGGGTGGACGTACGACGCGTTACGTGAACTCAGCACATAACACGCAAGCTAACCATTCAAGATCATTGGCAGTTAATAGCGCCTTAAACGCTACTTATTTAATGCTTCGTAAACATCCCTTATGTTAGGGAGTGAACTGGACGACGTATATGTATATATTAGTGTATGTGTGTGTGTATGGGTAGGTGTGTGTGTCTATGTGTGTGTACGGGTAGGTGTGTGTGTGTGTTTATGAGAGAGAGGGAAAGTTTTTGTGTATTTGAGTATGCAATCTCTCGCTAACATATGGTTTTGTGGTGACCCTAGAAGTCTCTTTGTCAATTTAAGAGTATCTCTGTTTCATGGTAGCCAAGAGTGAGAAGCCATTGAGTAATATTCATCTTGCATTCCATTCTGGTTTTGTGGTAAATATGCAGCATTCTGTTGGCAATAAGAAAAAAGAAATAATTTGCGCTTGCAGCTGTTTTGGTTGAATTTATTTGGCAGACTTGGAAGTTACGACGTCGGGTAAGCACTTGGTTGCTTAGATCAAATTGTATGAGTTTATGTTGTTTTAGGACAGCAGTCAGTATATAAAGCTGCCTGACTGATAAAACTTCCGCTAGGTTAAAAAGTTCCACTGTAGGGAAAAGTCTCGGTTTGAAAAGGCTTATTTTCAATATGAGTCTTTGAGTCCGCTCAAGTTCTATTAGTCTATTAGTGACTTTTAGCTGCTCCACACCAAGAGGATACAGTAAGCTAGGACAGATTGACAGAGAGCTAGGTAGACAGTTTTCATTATCTTAGGATCCGCTACATGTCTTAACTTTTTGAAAACATATGTTAGCTTCCTAACTCTCATAGCTAAGGTACTTATATGATCCGCAAAACTTAGATTTCGATTAACTCTAACCCCTAGATATTTTACAGAATTTGTTTTATTAATGTATGGACAGTTGCAGATTGAATCTGGTATTAGGTTACAACGATGGGCTACTAATAGGCGTTGCAAAAGGTCAGAGTTATTAATATTATAATTCCTGAACGAAACATTTGCAAAGAATTCGTTAACAGCATTGACAGATTGAACTGCAGAGGTTTTTTGTGTCAATAGTTCCCTATTTGTTTCATTAGCTTTATGCGAGTTTGTGATACTTTTATACTGTTCCAGAGCTTTTTACTATTGTTTTTTGCTAGTTCAAGTTCATGTTTATTGTAGATAATTTTACATTTTTTTAGTATTGAATTACTGAAGTTCCTATATCTTTTGTAGGTAATGGCAAGTGTTTGATTATTAGGTTCAGTTTTAAGTCTCTTATGCAACCTATCCCTGTTTCTACTGCATCTTAATAAGCCAGAAGTAGGTTTTTTGTGTCAATAGTTCCCTATTTGTTTCATTAGCTTTATGCGAGTTTGTGATACTTTTATACTGTTCCAGAGCTTTTTACTATTGTTTTTTGCTAGTTCAAGTTCATGTTTATTGTAGATAATTTTACATTTTTTTAGTATTGAATTACTGAAGTTCCTATATCTTTTGTAGGTAATGGCAAGTGTTTGATTATTAGGTTCAGTTTTAAGTCTCTTATGCAACCTATCCCTGTTTCTACTGCATCTTAATAAGCCAGAAGTAATCCAAGGTTTAAGAGTAGCTTTCATAAAGCTACTAGTGGTATATTAATTTTAATTGTGTTAGCAAAAATTGTTTTTTGAAAGAGCTCTACGAGGATAGCAGTTGCGAGGTTTGGGTCTTCTTAAGGCACAGTTCGTCAAAGTTAGTGTTTTTGTATAACAATGTCAACATTTTGCTAGCTAGCCCGGTATTTGATAATTTATTTATTTTATTTTTGTAACATAATAATACCAGCTCATGATCTGTGATAGCCACGGTGACTATGATTGACAATTAACAAGGTAGGGTTGTTTTCTAGATAATGTGATCAATACTAGAGATGGGCTTAAACGTTAAAAAAAAATAACACTGCTAAATGCTAATGCTAAAAATAATTAACAGTTAAATTTAGCAGTTATTTTTAGCAACTTTTAAATTTCACAGACAGATTTCCTTCATACTTTTCACGGGCTTAAATTTAGCAGTTATTTTTAGCAATTGTTAAATTTCACAGACAGATTTCCTTCATACTTTTCACGGGCTTAAATTTAGCAGTTATTTTTAGCAACTGTTAAATTTCACAGACAGATTTCCCTCATACTTTTCACGGGCTTAAATTTTGCAGTTATTTTTAGCAACTGTTAAATTTCACAGACAGATTTGCTTCATACTTTTCACGGGCTTAAATTTAGCAGTTATTTTTAGCAACTGTTAAATTTCACAGACAGATTTCCTTCATACTTTTCACGGGCTTAAATTTAGCAGTTATTTTTAGCAACTGTTAAATTTCATAGACAGATTTCGACTGTCAACTTTTTCTGTTGGTGTATTTAAAATGAGAATCAATTTATTTACATCGATTTCCTTTTTATAACTGTTTTTCTGTATTGTGTGTGTGTTGTTTACTGTTCATCTTCATTTCTTTTGCGGCCTGGAGTAGTGGGATAAAGCGAGACAAATATATATCCTTCTGTGTGTACTGTGTGTGGTGCGGGGTAGGGTAGCACCGCGCAGAGTACCTGACACCGCCGGCGACCGCTGCCACTATCTATTATTTATTAGTGTTTGTGACTGTGAAATGTGACTGTTAAATCTAACAGCTAACTCAGAATTTATTTAACAAGTGTTGACACTAAAACGCCACTACCTATTGTTTTTGTGACTGTGAGTTCTGACTGTTAAATTTAACAGTTAACTCAGAAATTATTTAACAGGTGTTGACTCTAAAAAAAAATAACAGTGTTAATTTAGCAGCTAATTAATTTTAGACCCATCTCTAATCAATACAACTTCTGCCTCTTGTTGCAGCGTCATAAGCAGGGATCAAGCCATGAAAAGATAGTAATTCAAGATAGCACGAAGTGTTTGAGTTCCTATCTAAAATATTAATATTAATGTCACCAACTATGAAAATATTCCTTAAAGATGATAGTTCTGTCAAAATAGTATTCAGCGAATTAAAAAAAATATCTATGTTTTTTAAAACAGTGTGGTCTATATACTGAGATAACAGCTGTATCCTTGCCATTTTTAACGATTAAGCAATTGGCGTCCTTGCAAGCTGGTTCTTCAATTTTATGGCAGATAGATTTATTAATGAATAAGACAATTCCATCATTTTGATTATGGTGTTTAGAGCTGCTGTATGTGTCATACCCATCTAAAGTAAGTAGATTAGTAACGCAAGACAGCCAGCATTCTGTTAAAATTATAATATCACACTCTATTTTTATATTTTTAAGTAAACGCACAAACTGTCGTAATTTTTATTAATACTTCGAATATTTTGATGTAGGATTTTAACATAAGATTGAGGGTTTTTAGCTATATCGTTTCATTGATATGGGTCACAGACATATACTTCACTTGTTCTGTAATTATCTATATCATTAAGTAAGTAGTTAATATCTGAGAATTTTATAATTTAAATAGTTTTCTATTAGAAATGAAGGCAGGTAATAGTTAAATATGGTGTGTGAGAATGTATGTCTGTAATTGTATGCGCGTAAAATAAGATTAAATATCCTTGTTCGAAAAGTATGCCACATGGATGCTGTAATATATGTGATGTGAATTATGTGATGTGTTATTAGGATGTGTTTTGGTTTTGAGAATAAGTGGTTTTGTAGTGGGTTTAAAGGTGTATGTGAGAGTATTTTATAAGAGTAAGAAAAATGTGTTTTGCGAATCGCATTAATTGTAAATAAAAAGAGTTATAATAAGTTATTAAAATAAAGAATAGGATGCAATATAAAAACTTCTAACATTATAGTATAGAGACAATCAAGAACAATGACTGATAGTCATATTGACATTCTTAGCTTATCCAAGTCCATAACGTTGTTTATACGAATGTGTGAAGATTCTTCGTATTTCTTGAGATAAACAATTCCGTTTACCTTCGAGCAAAATCTAAAGCCATGGCTGTTTTTAAACTGTCTCGCCATATAATATATATCTTTTGGGTTTTGTACGTGTGGGTTTCTGCTATAAATAGGGGTTTTGCTTGATACTTGGGGTTCAAGTGAGTGGTATTAAGTTTATTGCCGTGTTTGAATTTATTATACTTTATGTAAATAGCAATAAAGCACGCATCACACGTTCAAGAAAAAAAATCTAAATATATATCTATATATATTTAAATTAGTCTAGCTTAACGAAAAAGTGTAACTTAAGAAACTAAAAACTAAATAATAACAATTTTGTAAGTTGTACAAACAGCCAAAGCTATGGAGGAGCGGAGTCTCCTAACACAGGCATCATCATGCTTAAAAGGTGGCTCCAATCATAAACTAATGTATACACTAGTTGGTACAGAAAGAAATATTTTGTATTTTGTATTGCCTTTATTTTTCGGCTTGTTGAAACTCTTGACAGCCTTGAGGACTTTGTCTTTCAGCATTACCGTAGTCAGGTCAACAATAACCGGGTTTGATCCATCTTTTGACTTAAGCCGGTAGATATCCTTTATACTAGAACAATCTTTAGCAACGTCAATAATTTTCCCCAGATAATTTCTTAACATAGTCTCTTTTGTTTCTATGCCCTGTTTCGGGATGTTCCGTATTTCCATACCAGTAACACGAGATTTACGTTCCACTGCCTCCAATTTTTCTTCTAATTCTTTAATGAGCTGCTGTTTATCAGTCTTTCTTTCGTTTTCAAGAGCATTTATCTTCGATAGGAATTAGTCATATTTATTTAACATTAAGTCCATGCTTGATTTAAGATCTTGGAAGCGCATTTCTTGTTCCTTAGAAAGCGATTCAAACATATCCTTGATAAATGTCTTCCGCTTCGTAATATTGATCGGAAGTGAGTGGAGATTAGGTTCAGACTCACTATGGTGCAATTGTGAGTCAATTACCGCCTTTGTAAAGGATAGCGTAGTGTTCCGTGCGTTCTCTCCTGTGACTGACGGCGTCAGCGGGGCAGGTGAAGTGGAGGGAGTTCGTGTTAGTGACATCCTAGTTAGGCTAATTTGTCAATGCAACCAGTTATTACACCAAAAGCACCAGGGCAACATACGATGTAAGTGGCAGCGTCTTCACTAGTGCGACGGGGTTCTAGTTTATTTAGACACTATCTATCGACGAATGAGATGAATCGATCATCAAATGATGTATTCTAAAGCTTCGTAGTTTTGATTATTCTATCTGCAATATAAATGGTACAAAAAGGTGATGTAGTAGATGATTATGCTGTTTAAAAATAGCATAGCTAACTCTACGTTTCTCTCTTACTTTTGGGCTTGTGGGTATTGATCCAGTTTTTTCAGCTCTCCACCTAAAGGTCCATTTAAACTTGAAATAATTTAAATAACCTAATACTAAACGTTTGACTCTTTTTTCTCTCGGAGAGACTGGATCTGCGACCCACTAGCTCGTGCGTTGGACACGTATCTCTCAGTAACATTACAGTGCTCCTTATAAGACTAAATGTCAAAATGACATTGTTAAAAAATTAATATTTTCTTTACTGACCCACGACAGTCAACACAAATCATCCACTCACGAGGAGTATACGGGTTTTCGTGAATTGGCAAATTATCTTCGAAATACTACAAAACCGTGTTATATTTAGAATTATGAATACCGATACGGTTTGCAGGCCTTGAATGAAAGAAACGACTACTATTTGACCGTAAACGTTACTCGGCGAGCTAATCTAGTGTGTAACACAAGCTGCGCAAGGTTATTCGTTTAACTTTGCTTGTTATAGCCTGCATACGCTAAATCTTGAATTCATTCATACACTGAGAGAAAACGCTCAGTCTGACACGCGAGGTCTATACATTTTGCTTATGGGGTCTTGGTATGGCTTCGTAGTCCGAACGAAGAACCTTATAATTACGTCAAGTCCGTCTATCCTTACGCGGCTTAGCTTAGAGACTGTAAGTATTAATAAGTTCTAATTTTGCGTGGGTATATAAGAGTCACATACGAGTATATTAATCATGCTAACAAAGTGGTAAAATAAAATAATGAAATTTATTTTACACACACCATAGTGTGGGATACTCGTATCTTTGGATAAGACTTTCAAAAACATTGGGTTGGCAGGAATATTTTTCGATTCAGTGAACCGTTTGCTAAATATTAAACTTTAAAGTGCTAATTTTTGTTAGACTCAAGTGTGTCAATGAATTTAAAAGACAGAGAGAGAGAGTGATCTAAATGTGGTGGTGTAATATGGTTGAAGTCTAAGGGCTCAGTAATAGGGCACCATTTTAATCAATGCTAACACATCACTAAGTTAAAGTCGACTCTCCATTGCGACAGAAGAAAGCAATATATTTTATCAATTATTTTTTTTGAGCTAAAATAAGGTTGATTCAATAAAATCATGGTGTAACAATCCTAACTGTACTTTTCGGGCCTCTTAAATAGCGCACTGATCGTATATCCCTGCAACCTCATTGCGTAAGACACTCACAAACACATTCCCTTCCAATAAAATTTAAAATTCATTTAATTTCATCGCGATATTCACGTCTTCGAGCAGAGATTTTTTTTAAACGTAGGTATAAAGCAATGGTGTGGTTTATTATCTTTTAAATCGAAAGCATTATCATCATTATAATTCTCTTCTCTTTATCTCGATTATTTGGGGTCGGTGCAACAGCTTCCTTTTCCATACCTCTTTTAGTCCCTCTCTTTCTAGCCCCTGTGTTCTAGCCATATCAACATTAGTTAGACCACTCTTCTCGTGAACCATCCACATTCATACTCATAACTTTCTTTACTCATCTCTTATTCTTTCTATATGCTTAGCACCACACATCCCTCTTAGCATTGTATAGTAGCGCATTTCAATGCCTGTCATCCTTTGCCACAATTTTCTGATCCGCACTAGATCTTAGGTACTACAGGGTGTAATGGAAATGCTTGGACCTCCCATACTAATTTTGATCATGATGATAACTGATGGATATCCTGCGTCACACCGTGTAGGTATATAAAATCTATTGTTTTATATATCATCCCCATAAGTTGTAAAGTTGGAATCGCTGATGGTTCCCGTGACCTGTTGCCATTTCATCCATCCAATGTTCATTCGCCCGGTCCGAGTGCAATCTAATTCGTAAATTGCTTATCGCGATTTGAAATGAAACAATAAAATAGGATTGATTTAAGCGGATAAAGCATTTACTCTCAAGGCTATGTTCGTTGCAATATGTCCAATTAGCCCACGATGAGGGTTTCGGGTATTCCATTACAATAGATGTCAGTTTGATATAACCATTTATTGCAGGTATTTCAGACTGGCAACATTCATTATGTGCATATTGGATGGTAGCGTTCATAGGAGGGAGTTTACGTGTGGGGTTCCTCAGGGGTCGGTTTTCAGACTAGAATATACACACCTATTTTTAACCGACTTTCGAAAAAGGAGGAGGTTCTGTGTTCGACTGTATGTATGTTTTATGTATGTACGCCGATTTCTCCGTCAGTTGTGGACCGATTTTCAAAATTCTTTTTTTATCCGAAAGAATATACTCCCAAGTTGGTCCCATTTAAATTTTATCGAAATTGCTTCAGCGCTTTTTGAGAAACTGAACAAAAACGAAAAATATGTATACCTCGATGACGTATTGGTGTTCTCCAAATGTTTAAATTCCACGTTCCATGGTATTGGGGTTTTTAGTTCTGGGGTATAACAACTAAAAAGTGAAAAATAAAAAACTTTTTTACAAAAAAAAACAACCGACTTCCAAAAAAAAAATACACTTAAAATTAAAAAATAACTTTAATTTCGGAAGTCGGTGTCAAATAACGAAGAAGTAAAATACAAACACCGACTTCCGAAATTAAAGTTATTTTTTAATTTTAAGTGAATTTTGTTAAAGTATTATTCTATCGGAATGAGATACTGATACAGGTTAACAGGTTTCAGGACAGATGTGTATGTATATTTTCGTATTATGTGTTTAATGGCCTTACATACTGTAATTACCAGCTTTTGCCAGCGGCTTCGCCCGCGTGAAATTAGAACTTCCGCCATTATAGTAATATAGTAATAGTAATATTCCACAACTATCACACAACGCCATCTAGTCCCAAGCTAAGCAGAGCTTGTGTTATGGGTACTAGACAACTGATAAACATACTTATATATTTCTAAATACATAAATATTATAGATAAATTACACCCAGACACAGAACAAATGATCGTGCTCATTACACAAACATTTGTCCTGGGTGGGAATCGAACCCACGACCTCCGGCATAGCAGTCAGGGTCACTAACCACTAGACCAACAGGCCAGTCTTATATATTATAAATTACAGCTTATTTTTTATTCCAGTCTTTTATCTATCTCTGTACCAAACATCCGGATCCGTTCAGCCATTCTGGCGTGATTGAGTAACAAGCATGCATCCATCCATCCATCCAAACTTTCGCATTTACAGTACAGTATTACTAGGAGTAGGATTTTATGAAAAATCTCCTGTTGTAATTCCGAAGTGAGCACTTGCCATTGTAAGCTGTATCAGTGAAGTGATAAAAAACAACAACTAAGTCCTATTAATAATAATATTTTGCTGAGTTAGGTGCGTGACATTCTTCAACTCCATTGTTATCCAACAGTACCCGGGCCTGCGGACGGCGAGTAGTGGGTAGCTCGTTGTCCGATCAGAGCCTTTAGACAAAATACTTTTCTGTTAACGTTAACGCTAACGCTTCGTGCAAAATGTATGGGAACGTAATTACTAGGCGTGAGTCACGTGACAGTTCTCTCCGCAGCTAATGTCCTTGCCATACATTTTACACGAAGCGTTAGCGTTAGCGCTATTATAAAAGTTACTTGGCTAAGGGGGCAGCAGCAGGCCCGAGAGTCGACGGCGCGTAGTGTTCCACGCGCGCCTCAAAGAGTTGTCAGCAATCATGTCGGGGTCCGTCATGGCCGATGCCTGCCCAGGGGTTGTGGATAAATTCGAAACAGAGTTACCGCGCCCCTGGGGACTCAGGGCAGGGAAGGAACAGGGGTGGGTTTTAGTCAGTAACAGTCTGACACGCCCTCGCGCTTCCCCCAGAGCGGGAGATGTCATTGGATGATATCCCACCCAAAAAATAAAGTAAATTCAACAGTGTTATACAAGATTCTACTTTCAAGCTATTACTGTTATTAGTTTACATAGTATATTTGTTGAATTTTTCTATGAATATCTTCTTCTAATATACGGGGTGTAACGGAAAGGTGTGCTCATTTTTTAAGACTGCGTTTACCCATCGATGTCAACCACTTTATTACAGAAAATCTGAGGAAATTCTTTATTTTTTGTTACCTCCCTTACAAAATATTGGTTAGCTGATGATAAACTTTGTATGGAAAGTCCAATTTCTTTTTGGGAATTTTCTATTTTTTCCTAGAGAAAGTTGTCCATTCCCATGGGCAGAACCGGTTCTTAAAATATGACCACACCTTTCCGTTACACCCTGTATAATAATGTCATGTCACAGTGTTTGTGGCTGCACTCCTCCGAAACGGCTCGACCGATTTTAATGTTTTTTTTTTGTATATTTGGTAGGTATGAGTGTATGTCGTAAAGTATTTTTTACCCTCCTACCCCCACTCCCCATTTTTTTATCGCAGAACATCGTTTGCCGGTTCAGCTGGTATATAAGAAGAAGAGGTTGATAAAATGTAGATGTACGAATAGGTTTACTAAGCTTTCGAAGTGGAGTGGAGTTTTCAAAGCGAGATTTAATATTATTTATCATTGAAAGTCATCAAAATAGTCTAATTAACAGCAACAATACTAGTTTAAGATTAATGGTATCCGGTTCACGGGAAAGACCCATCAATGCCGCAAACATTTAGCTGCAAGTAGCAAGATGGGATTCCCATTTTTTTCTAAACGGAATTCAATAATGTCACACTAATTCATGCCCGCGGCTTCACCGGCTTTATAGTCATATATTATCCCAAGGCGTCGTACTCCTGGAGTATAAAGTTTCCTATATTATTCTCCAAGGTCTAATCTATTCCTATATTAAAATTAATTAAAATTAGAAGCGGTTTAGTTGCGAAAACGTAACAAATAGACACACAGAGCTACTTTCGCGTTTAAAATATTAAAGTAGTATAAGTAGATGGCTGAGTACTGCTCAACCATAAAAAAAAAACCCATAAAAAACCATCGAACAGTTATTTAACATTGAGTACTCACTCTATTGAGTATTTTTCTTTAAGTAACTTTTAACGTAATATTTGAGGTCAATCATTTAATTTCGTTGTAGCTTGCTGTGTATCAAAAGCCATGAATGGCATGTTTCGCGTTCCGATGCGTTCCTAATAAGCGGAAATTAGACACGCTTCTGCAGGTGACATGTTTGATATAGGCAAAGAAATAAAGTGGGAAAATATGACATATATAAAACCGGCCAAGTGCGTGTCAGACTTCGCACATATATGGTTCCGTACCAATTTTTGACAATTTGTATGGCTTCGGGTCAACAAGATGCTTATACTGTGAAAATTTGAAGACTGTAGCTCCAACCGTTTGGCTGTAAAACCTGTGTGACAGACGACGGACAGACAGACGGACACGTGAGTGACAGCAATAGGGCTCAGGGTTTGGAATGGAACCCTTAAAACCCCAGTAACGTGCAATGTGGTACAGTAACTAAGTACCTACCTAACTCTCGCGTTTTGTCACTGTGTAATTTTTGCGAAACTCACACTTTTGCAAAATGGAACACTTGTGGAATAATTTTGGTATACTTTTGATACCGTTTAACACATTTGATATTATACTACGTACATAGTTAATCAGCAAGTTTTAGTGTTATAGTCCCATAAGGTGATTGTGTATGGATAAAAAGTTGGAGTAAGTACTCGTACTTCCTAGAAAAATTAGGAGCCTCCTTCCTTGATTTCGCAAATAGCAAGTAGCTTTTGGCATGGATGCTGGTCATGAAAATGGTCATGAAAACGCTAATAGAAACGCTAATTGAGAAGACTAGATTACACAAAGTTGTCATTTAATCCTTTATTTACCCGTAAATAATATCAGCAAATTCTACTTCATTTAACTCTCTTTTATAGAGTAAATTGGTTTGTTTGTATATATATTATGTGTAAAAGTAAATCTCTGAATGGAATTCGCTAGGTATCTAATCTATCTCAACACCATTGCTATGTGTTAAGCTATTTTAAGATAAGAAATGCACACAGTTCCAGAAGGATAGGCCAAGCTAGCAAAGACACTTTAAATTTAAAATGTTAGTTATCTATACTAATATAAATAAATTATTGAAATTCACGGGGCAAAGTCACGGGCGAATGTCTTTAAATAATTATGTCTTATCTATATATTTAAAAGAAGAAACTGACTGACTGACTGACATATCAACGCACAGCCATATTAACGCTCAGCTGAAACTACTGGGACTAGGAACGTGAAATTTTGCACACGCTTTTTGTAATGTAGGGGAGCACAAAGAAAGGGTTTTTGGCAATTCGACCTTTAAGAGGGTGAAAAGGGGGGATTTTGTTTGTATGCAAATTCGTCATTTCACGCGGGCGATGCCGCTAGCAGATGCTAGTCGCTACGTAATCATGTATGTAGTATAAACAAAGTCGCTTTTCGTGTCTCTCTTTCTGTTTTATTCGCTAACTGTTCCTAAACCACACAACGGAATTTGATACGGTTTTCAAAAGTAGAAAGAGAAATCAACGTTGCAGGTTTTTGTTCATAGTTTGCACCCGTGCGATGCCAGGGCGAGTCGCTAGTAAATAATAAAGAGAATAAGAAGAGTGTAGCCAGCTTTCTCTAAACGTAAAAATATGGTCTAGTCTGGTATAACGGTGTTTGGGCATTATACAATCCTCGTACAAAAACGTAAATAACTCCTAAACCTGTTTTTATTGTGGTATATTTTAATCTTGGATTACGAACAACAGTTATTTATTAGAACAGTACAGTTAGTTGTCGTGTTTTACGTCTAGATCATTGATTGCATAAATAAATAGGTATGTTGTGTGTAAGTGGGCCACACTTTTATGGCTACGTATAATAAGACCAAAAATAATAGGTATGCTGTGTGTCAGTGGGCGACACTTTTACGGCTACGTATAATAAGACCAAAAATAATAGGTATGCTGTGTGCCAGTGGGCGACACTTTTATGGCTATATATAATAAGACCAAAAATCAAGCTGGAGTTTCTAAAAGCTGGATCAGGGTAAGATAAAATCTGTGGTCTAGAAAATGGTGATAAAGGAACTATCATTACACTGGCATCTTTTGTTTTCACCAAGACGCAAATGGTTTCAAATCGCGATTTGTAAAGTTTGATCAAAAGCAATCGACGTGTTAATACGCGGTCTATAAGCACTACTATACCACTATTCGCAACCTGCCTTCGCCCACTGCTGAGCATTTGCCTCTTTTTGACCAACTTCGGAAAAGGAGGAGGTTCTATGTGCGACTGTATGTTTTTTTTTTATGTATGTCCACCGGTTTCTCTGTCAGTTATGGACCTATTTTCAAAATTCTTTTTTTATCCGAAACAATTTGCTCCCGAGGTGATCCCATATAAATTTTATCGAAATTGCTTTAGCGCTTTTTGAAAAACTGAACAAAAACTAAAAATACGTATCCATAGATGACGTTTTGGTTTTCTCCACTTACGAGTATGTTCAAATTCCACGTTCCATGTTATTGGGGTTTTTAGTTGTTATCAAATAAAAAGTGAAAAAAAAAAACAACCGACTTCCAAAAAAGAAAATACACAAAAAATTTAAAAAAAAACTTTATTTCGGAAGTCGGTGTCAAATAACGAAGAAATAAAATACAAACACCGACTTCCGAAATTAAAGTTTTATTTTTTATTTTTTCTTACACCAATCCCAACGCTCTTGTCTCAACCTGATCCAGGTTTTACCTTCAATATCACTACATTTTGACAAAACAAAGTTCGCCGCCGCGTTTGCCTGTCTGTGTATTCACGATAAACTCAAAAACTAGGTAGGTACTCAACGGGCGGGTCGCTAGTCAGGTATAATATTTGATTCAACCGTGCGACCGTAAAACTTATACCAGACGGCCTTTATTATTGTAAACACTAATGAGATTACCTCATCTGTCACGTAGGTCACCGGTGACCACGAACAATAGATTTTCTTTTGTGTCTGTTGTCTGACAGTCAACGTGACTGATAATCAAGGAGACGGAAATACCAGAATGCACACAGACTGTAAATAATAAGTCTAAAATTACACCTCTCTAATACATGTGTGTCTACGATAAGGAACTTTGAAATTGTCGTATCATTATACGATGTTTATGCGATGGACTAATCTGTCTCATTCTCTCATATTTCACAAAAAAATAATCATGATGATGATGATTTGGAGATAATCCAAGATAGGAGTGTCTGAACTTGAACTGCTTATAGTTATTTAGAAGAAAAAGAGCGGGAGGCTCGTGTCAGACTGTGTTCCTTCAGTTGCCTTTGCCAGGGGCGGGGTGACTCTTTCAAACCTATGACTTGACTAATCTGTTTATATAAAATTCAAAGTCCTGACTGACTGACTGATATATCAAACGCACAGCCGAAACCGTTGGATCTAGAGAAATTGAAACTGAAATCCTTATACAGTGTGGGCATCCACTAAGGAACGATTTTTAGAAATTCCACCCCTAAAGGGTTAAAATAGGGGATAAAAGTTTATATAAAAGTCCGCCAGTTTTGAAGTTAGGATCTTCAAATTTTGTGTTTAGGCTGATGATTGAAAATAATTTATATGTGTTTCAGTGTTTTTGATAATTCCACCACCGAAGGGTTAAAAGGGGAGATGAAGTTGTGTATGGAAAGTCCTTTTTCGAAGTAAAAATTACTAAATTTATTATCTAAGCTTATGGTTGGAAGCTAACGCAACGGTGTTGTGAGAATTTCAACCCTTGAGGGGGTGAAAAGGGGGATGAAATTTTGTATTTAACTAGCTTTGACCCGCGGCTCCGCCCGCGTGGATGTCGAAAAATATCTGACGGCAACGTACTACCGGGATTAAAAAGTAATCTATATGTTAATCCAGGCTATAAACTATATGTGTGCCAAATTTCATCCAA
Source organism: Polia nebulosa (assembly GCA_951329385.1). Lineage (NCBI taxonomy): Eukaryota > Metazoa > Arthropoda > Insecta > Lepidoptera > Noctuidae > Polia > Polia nebulosa. The sequence continues at coordinate 28,422,086 of OX589587.1, read as the reverse complement.
ATCCGTCCAGCCGTTTTTGTGCAAACAAAATTCTAAAAACTATTTTTTGGGCATCAGACTCGAATATTCAATGTAAGTTTTGACTTCTTAAAATATAGTTTTTAGAATTTTGGTCGGTTTGTTTGCACAAAAACGGCTGAACGGATTTTGATGAAGGACACACAGATAGTTTATAACCTGGATTAAAATATAGGTTACTTTTTAATCCTGGTAGTACGTTTCCATCGGATATTTTTCGACATCCGCGCGGGCTAAGAAGCGGGCAAAAGCTTACCTATGAACAGGGTGAATATTAACGCAAAACAGAAGGGGCGAATAGACACAAAACTTTGATTAGCATTTTGACTTTGATACCTTAATATTGGTTTCTAGCAAAGCATCGATTTATTTTTAACTAGCTGTGCCCGCGGTTTCACCCGCTTTTATGTATCTTTACTTATTTATTTAAACTTCATGTACAATAGTGGTACATAGGGTGGTGGTGGTGGGTAGTGGTGGTGGGGTATCTTTCGTAAATTTTTTTTTTTTTTTTTCATAAAAAGTATCCTATGTTACTTCTAATACCTCCAAGAATATGTGTACAAAGTTTCATGGTGATCGGTTAAATAGTTGTCGCGTGAAAGCGTAACAAACAAACTTACATTCACATTTATAATATTAGTATGATTACGTTATATGAATACTTATATGTAGTGAAAAATCTCAATAATGTGAAAAAGCCCTTCCAAGTTTTGTTTCTATTTACATTTCAACCCGTTTGTATTGGTGCTTCAAGCAAATTGGCTTACAGGCACGATTAAAAGACCAGCTAGTGATAAAAAATACGACCGACGATCTTTTTAAATACATTAATAACCGAGCTGATATTTCTCATTTCATAATCTATCTTATATAAAAATGACGTGAAGACATAAAACATTCGCGGGAGTGTATCGTATAGGAAGAGTAAATACAGACGGGCGACTGCGTAGCGACTATTTTGTCGCTGTGGTGTGGTCGTGCAAAACGTGTAGTCGCTAAAGATGTTTAATTTAGCTGCTTGAGAATGAGCTGTTTGCGGGCATGATATCATCAATATTGATCACAAGACAAAACTGATTTATTGATGTGATTGATAGTTCAAGTTTGCGAGAACACTCGTACATAACTGTGAGTACAAGAGTTGTCACGGTTAATACGGAAGAAGGGGAGAAGAAAACGTGTGGCGCCGACTTCGAGTCCAGGTTACTCGAGGTCGGCTCCACACGTTTATCAGTTCAAGTGCAGACATAAGAGCAAGAAGATGATGATTAACAGTATTACTTATAAACCTCGTTAACCATATACTTAGTTTATATATTGATTTACGGATTCTTAATTCAAATTCTGCATAGAAATGTTCAGTTAATCTATGTTTAAACTAATTATATGCTTATTTTCTTTTATAAATATGACTTTTGGTGTCCTCCTTAAATCATATGCGTTTTCGTACAATGTTTATTATGCCCGGCAATTTTTGTAGCTACTGCGATGTGGTCTGTAATTGTGGCACGTTTAGAAAGATCCTAATGATATTTTTATTGTTCATAGCTCGAAACAACTTACACATCAGGCTTACACATACGTAATTCAATTAAGTTTTTTATTTGCCATTCTTTTACTCTTATCGTTGGCATACAATAGTCTATTTAGATAAAAATGATGTGTTATAAAGTGTCTGAGTTTAATAACTTTAAAGTTTGTTATTATGGATTGTGCAGCGTAACCGATACAAAGAGTCCCGAAGCATCGCGCAAATTTTTTTTGACATGCTACAAAATTGCACTTAGAAGAATGTTTGTCAAACGTTGGATTGAAAGGTGCCACTTTTTTGTTAGTTGATTACAACGAGTGATACACAGCGCAGACTATTGATTCGTAATTCAGGGATATTCAGATATAAGGTTTTTCAAGCCGATTCCGGCTTCAAGTTAGAGACAGGAGCTTTTGCCGGGCTGCTATGCGGAGAACGGGTCGTTTTATCATAAGAGCTGGAGGGTGAGCCTCTGTGGGTCTGCCAACATTGGCGGTCGGAGTTCTACGGTCTGCGTCCAACTCTGTGGACTGTGGCGCCTACTCTTCACACGGACCAGCGTAAAACAGTAGATGGTTATCATCACGCGTAAAGTGCCGTCGAGTTTTTCTTAGAATTCTTTACAATTGTACGGATTTTAAACTTATTTCGATTCCTTAAAAAACTGTCTGGTCCAAATCTGGAGCTGACGGTTGCAATCGAGTAGGTTATAGGTAGATCTGCAGAGCTATAAAATTTCCAGATAAGTTTATCGAAATCTATAACTAAGTTTCCTATCCTCTTACCAATTTAATTTTAAAATTACCGACTTAAGTAATGGCAGATTATTAATTTCTACGTTTAATTCTGTTAAAAAAAAGTGTAATTTTTTGCGAACTATATTTTTATACTTTTTCAGTGTTTTTTAATAATCAAAATATAGGTACCTGTGCTCTGTTTTGGGGTTCCGTAACCAAAGAGTTCAAACGGAGCCCTATTGTGTCACTCACGTGTCCGTCTGTCCGTCGTCTGTCACAAAAGTTAGTTCCGAAGAATTCTCGAACCTCTACCATGGCTTGGACCAGGGCCGGACGGCCCTGGTCCAAGCCATGGTACGGAGCGAGAGGGCATGGGATACTGCCACCTCCTTCTGCGAAACAGTATTTCAGTAATGCTCGCGAAGGAGGAGGCGGGACGCGTGAGGGAAAGCAATCCTCACGCTATCACGCCCCAAGACACCGCAGGAGACGCCCTGGGCGTTGGGAGTTGCAAGCTGATTCCCGGCCATCGTAGGTGCGCCTGCGGACGGTGAGTAGTGGGTAGGTCGCCGTCCGATAACTACCAGGAACAAGTCGACCGCGCGTAGTGTTCCACGCGCGCTTCAAAGAGATTTCGGCAGCAATTGACGGGGTTCGCCAGGACCGATGCCTGTCTGGGTCGCGGATATATTCGAAAGACAGTTCCCACGGCGCTGGCACAAGCAACTGAAGGAACAGGGGTGGGTTTTAGTCAGTAAAAGTCTGACACGCCCTCCCGCTCCACCCAGAGCTGGAGAAGTCATTTGATGACTTACCACCTCAAAAAAAATAGATATATACATATTCATGCTCCATGTCGCAAAAAATTATCATTTTGGGAATTGAGTGTCTAAAATAGTAGGTTAGTATCTGAAAAAAAAGCGTACCTTCTTGGAAAAAAATTAAAATATCCAAGGTGTAAGAAAACAAGCCTTTTTATAAAAACGAACTTTGAAACCGTAAAAGTAATATGAAAAGTCTAATAGTTGACACAATTCGTAAAGAATCGCACATCATTGATATATTTATTTTTTAATTTTATTGATTTTTTTTTGTACTTAATACATTTATAACATAACACCAACCTTGTATTCTCCGAACGATTAGCCAGGGATTTATCTAAAGCGCAGCTATAAGCCATGAAAAAGGGGGTCAACCTATTGCCATCGACCGGGTGAAAATTTAAAAATCGCAGTCTGGATGTTCCTTTTGAGAAATTCCAGATGGAAAAAACCAATAACCAATAACCTAACTAATAGACATTACATTCAAACGTAGATAGTACTTTATGTTTTTATCGTTATCTAACAGTCGATGGTGAAATACGACATACATTTAACAAAATAGAGATGTTAATTTATTTAAACTAGGTCGAAAAATGCATAGATAAGGCCACTCGTACACTCAACGTATAACGCAGGCGCTGTATACGTTGAGTGTTGTTCAATATCGCTTAGACGCACCTAAAGAAACTGATTAGATACTAGAAGAATGTTTGGTGGCGAAATAAGAACGAAATCTGGACTACCTCGATAGATTAAGCCAATGTTTTTATTTCTCTTCTTTGGGAACATTTTACCATTTATTCTAACGTATTTGAGGAAAAATGTTTTGTTCTTCCTATAACTAGTAGATCCCGAGCGACATAGCCATTGGAATGTATCCAAAAAAAAAAACCACTGACTAGTACCTACTTGTTGGATTGTCGTCAAATATATGTTATTTCTTTCTTTCATTTTAAGTTTTGAACCTTATTCGGTGTTGCGAACAGCAAGTGATACTCGTATGCTTACGAACAAACAGCATTTGTTGATGTCTTTGGATGGATTTGGATGAAAGTATCCAGAGTTCGGGCTACTACTGAGAAATTTCAAATAGAAAAATTCAATAACACTGTCCACACCGGGTCTCCAACCCAGGACAAGCAAGCGCTCGGCAAGAGTGTTTGCGAGGACTACACCACCGAGGCAATTGGTATAATAAGGCTACTCAATTGAATCGCTCACAATAATCATAATAAATAAAATAAAAAAAATTAAAATAATCACACTATTATTTTTTTACTAAGTAGTATTTTTTTAGTATGTGTGTGTGTGCGCGTGCGTGTGTTTATTACCTACTCCTTCACGCTCAAACGGCTGAACGGATTTCGATGAAATTTGGTACCGGATAGCTTATATTCTCGATTAAAACATGCTACTTTTCATTCCGGAGTGTGTTCCCTTGGGATCATTTTCGCGGCGAAGCCGCTAGCTGAAGCTAGTCTGATAAATATATTATGTTAACCAAGTCGCTGGAGCGGCAAAAGTAGAATTACATTCGCAATAAAACTGAAAGAATAATAATATTATATAAAATAATGAGGCTGTAGCATAGTAGTTATATGATTGCAAGGCAAACGCAGTACCTGCTCCTACGCAGATAAAGAACATTAGCTTCCTTGCTGCTTTTGTTTTTTTGGGGATTCCAAATCATTATGTCCACTTTTTTCTTCATCAATAAACCCATCATTTATACTCGTATTAAAACTTGAATGCCTGTTTTAACACTAGCCGACTCCTAAATAAATGCGCACTATTTTGTGCTGCCCAACAGTACAAAAATATTTTTACATTACATTTAGGTGTTTATTAATAACGGGAAACCTGTCCAAGGTAACAGCCGGTTTCCGAATTGATAATTTCCAGATAAGAACGTTTCAAACCCTATATAAATGCAAAAGTCTGAGAGATTTTCGCTATTATGAGGTACAAAAAAGTATATACCTATCAAATAAATACTTAAATAAAGTAGAATATGGCAAATATTCATCTTCAAGTTCTTAATTCAGAAACCACGCGTAAGTTAGCAGTAAAATGTCACGCTTTTAAACTGGCACCTTCTTAGAGCAATCAAAGTGTAGGTAAGTATTTCTATTAAAAAGTTAACAAATAAGTGATAGCTCTCCATTGTATTGGAACCAATTCCCTTTGTTATAACTCGCAAGCGTATCCGCGTGTGCGAACCTGTCATTTAATAATAACAAAAGTGTCATTTACACTCACTCATATACACCAGCACGTGTCGCATAATATGTATAAAAATAGTAACTTTATTATAACGTTGGTGTCGAGAAATACCTATGGTAATTTAATGCTAATTGAGCTTCTGTATAATGTTGCTTTTAATGTTAACATTGCTCATAATGAAGATATTTCATTTTCAGTACGTTAGACACTGATGACTATATCACCGAATAATTGTAAACAATGTTTATGAAAAATCCCGTAAAATTGTAAAGTCTGAGAGCTCAGATATAACAACGTAAATAACCTGGATTTACATTGCCCTACCAACTTACATGAAGATATATAAAATTACGTATTTCCAAGAATAAGGACTTGCAAGTTTGTATGAAAAACCCTGAGGAGTAAACGTTCTTTGCAATATTTTTACAAACCATAATTAAGAAGACTAGCACAACACAAGGTACGTAACAGAAATCAAAAGAAAAATTACTTACTTCGCATTCCATAGTATGAAAATCGTTCGCAGAACTCATTTGTGACTATAAACCCCACAGCCTTTGGATAAGGAAGTTTCTGAAACAAAAAATAAAAGAAGTGATGACATTTTGTATTTTTAAGCAACTAGGTATATAGAGAGTAACCGAAAGGTATGGTCATATTTTAAGAGCCGGTTCTGACCATAGAAATGAACAACTTTCTCTAAGAAAAACTAGAAAATTCCCAAAACCAAAATTGGACTTTCCACACAAAGTTATCATCAGCTGATCAATATTTGTATGGGGGATAAAAATTGTTTGGGAATTTTCTCAGGTTTTCTTGAATAAAGTTGTTCATATCGATGCGATGGGCAGATGCAGTCCTTAAAATATGACTATCTCTGTGTCAGATTTCATCCATATCCGTTTAGCCGTTCCGGCGTGATTGAGTGACAAACATCCATTCATCTATCTAAACTTTCGCATTTATAACATTATAAGGAGTAGGGTTTCGACTAACTTTTAGCTTATCATAAGATGTAGGAGTAGGGTTTCGACTAACTTATAGCTTATTCCTGCTTGGTTTCTGATTTGGTTGTGTATTCTTCAAAACTATTCGATAGACTAAAAAACACATTACCCTCCTTCTGTGAACTCGTCGGTCTTAGGTAGTGCTAGTGCTTCTATTTACAGAGCAATAGCTCTAGCTTTAGACCTTTGTAGCTATATTTTCAAGTAAGTACACATTGGTGCCGATTCTGTTGTGCACAAACTAAATTTAATTTAGGCAATTGCTATATTTTCCTCTCTAATAAAACTAGAAAGAGACAGACGAAAAATAGAGCTGTCAAATTTAGTTGAACTAATATTTCCAAACAAATTAAGGGTACACGTAAAAAACATTTCGATTAAAAACACGGTAAAGTGCAAGGCGTAAACTAGTTTGACATCTCTAACTTAGTTCATAGCTATGGCCGTCCTTTTCTTGCCACTGCCTTTAAGCAAAAGATAGCGATTGTCTAATTTTAGTTTAGATATTGAACAAGAGAATCGGCACCATTGACTCACTGCTTGGGCCAAAGACTGCCGCAAAATCTTTTATGTATAATACTTAAGTTCCTATATGCTATATGTGCACATAAAAATAAAAACTCCACTCAACTCATCATCAACTTCTTTTGTATACCTACACTAATAACAAACTAATTTACAAAAAAAAAATACAACGGACTTAAAAAAAAAAAACAAAAATACTGTTTTACAATCAAATACAACCGGCGATTTCCAAAAAAACACAAAAATATGCAAAATAACTTTAATTTTGGAAGTCGGTGTTTCTAGTTCTGTTTCTTCGTTATTTGACATTATTTTTCACTTTTTAGTTGTTGTAAACATCGTGACGAAACCGGCATGACCTAGAACCAATAATTCGAAGACTTGTGACATTCACCAACCCGCATTAGGCCCGGGTCGCGTGGTGGATTACGGCCCACATCCTCTTACAGAGAGGAGGCCTGTGCTCCAGCAGTGGGGACATTAAAAGGCTGATGATGATAAGTTGTTGTACCCCTTAACTAAAACTAAATAGTAAAGTTAAGCCCCAAAAACAAGGAATTTGAACATAATTGGTGAAATTAAGGTATATCAGGGTGAACTGTACAAATTGGTGGACCCCTTCAGAGCGCATCAGCGTGCTGTTATGTTGTGAAGTGGTGTAAAGAATAAACAGACATGCGATTGCAGCGTTTGGAATCATTTATTGAAGATTTCCATTGTCTATCACCAAACTTCTTCATTAAATCTTCAAAAGTTTTAAATGGGACGACCTGGGAAGTATACGCTTTCAAACAAAAAAATAAATTTCCAAATCGGTCCAGACGTCTTCGAGTAATCGGGGAACATACATAAAAAAAAAAACAAAAGATTCCAACGAATTGAGAACCTCAGAGAGTCAGTTAAAACTTAGACATACACTTTATCAAAACAAAATAAACGTCCCTATCTAAATCCAGTGTAGAGGACTCCAACATAGACGGTGATTGTGAAATCAATAAGTTCGCGCAACTCCACATTATTGCGCCTTGCAAAATATATATAACACAACCATTCGAAGTGAACCACGAACTTTTAATTTTTATATTTCCTTTACTTTTTATAGAAAGTTTTAAATTATGGAGTGGCTGGCCTTCTTAAAAGGAACTTGATAATTATGCCGATAAGAAAATCAGTTCAGCGTTACCGTTATGTTATGATCACATTTTTTCGATATAAAAATACTTTAGCTATGGATGGTGTTGTTAACAACTGTACCTTCAGATTATGCTGAAATGTTTTTTTTTATCTACGTTACCTATATGGTGGGTATGTAATTTCTGTCAAAACAATCAAGATAAAATGTTATTATAAGTTACTAGCGACCCGCCCGGCTCCGTATGGGTACTAATCATACACACATCCCTTCCTTGATTATAAATAGCTCTATAGATATGTGAAAAATGCATTAAAATCCGTTGCGTGGAAGGAGGAATTAGCGAAGAAACAGACATACGCGGCAAGCGGCTTTGATAAGAGTAGAATAGAACGCGCGCGAGTGACTTTGAAAAGAATAGAATAGAAAGCGCGCGAGCGACTTTGAAAAGAATAGAATAGAACGCGTGCGAGCGACTTTGATTTGTAGTATGTAGAATTAAATAACTTGATTTGCATATATAAAGGTACTAAACGGGTAAAACACCTAGCCAGAAACATGATATATATCTTATTTTATTTTTATTAAAACAAACATTTTTTTTCCTTACAAAGCAAAACCTGCGGGTAATTAACCGTGAGCTGTTTGCTAAGTCAAAACAAAGCATTTATTTAATACGTTTACTCATCTCCTTTGAAGCGTGCGTATAATTGTAGTAACCTAAATAAGTATGAGTGAAACTTGAGAGTCATTGTGTCCAATCTTTCATTAAAGATCGTAGGCTTAATTAAAACTAAGTGGGAGCACAGTTATCGTGCTAAATTTGGGGCAAGTCATGTCTCGAATTCTTATATACAACCGATGCTTGCGATCTGCGAAACTGGTAACAACTGGATTGTATTGTATGGTCAAATTGGTCAAGTCGCGGAGCAATTATAGTGACTCACACCGGCTCTTGGCGGACCACCAACACTACACTCAATCACGAAACTCATTTCGGGTGGTTTTTACGATGCCTCATTCCCGAATTCACAAATGAAAAGAGAATGATGTCTTAAAGCATCTTGCAGATTTTTTAATTCAAAATCTTTGTCAACGATTGTTTTGTCAACTAAGTTCATTGGCATTTGAAAATAAAGTCAAGGAAAAAAGCCGGGCACCCTTTAGCATATGAATGAATGATAAGGAATTCAATGAGGCAATGACTAATTCAATGTCAATGTGACAATTATGATCACAATTGAATTATTGGCTTGAATCGTCTGCGACGGCTGTGGGCTGCTTGAGAGCTTATTGTTTAGACATGTTTCTTGTAATATGAGTGATTGACCTCAAGTATAAATAGCACTAAGTTGCACATAGTTGTGAAAACCACCTGAAAACTTCTAGCACAATGCATTATTGTATTTATGGGTTTTTTACCTGCAATTCTCTAAAATTTCTAAAGTTAATAATGCTTAGCTTATTTACAATTTGTATTTCGTTTTTCTGGTATACTGTTACAAATAATATGGTCATCTTGCGTTTAAACAAGAAAGAAAAATAATAACAGAATTGGAATAGGTATGATTCTGTGGGATTGTTATTTTTTGAATGAAGCCATCCACAAGATCGATGTCAAACGCAAGCACAAATTTCGTTTTTTTTTTAATTTCATCAGGATTAATTAAAAAGAGACGAAGTTTTCAATTCTAAATTAATTCACATAGCATTTACGTTTGTTTTTTATACCTATTCAAACATAATTTTATTAACATGAGGCGCCTGCAGATTTCGCCAGTTACGTTTAGGTTCCATGATTATGCACTAATCCAGACTCCGGGCTGCTACTAGAAAATTCCATATGGAGAAACCGATCGACCAATCACAAGTAGGTATTACTCAAAAATCGTTTTGTTAGCTTAAAAAAGACATCGATATTAATTAAACTTAGTTATTCGAAAAAGTAATCAGTTCTGCAAAATAAAACCGAGGATAGCATTTCCTTTCTAGTCCGCAAGGCATTAATCAAGGTCAAAGACACCACATACGGAAGAGGAAGGAAGACCTTCCTTAAGTTCCTTACCTTGACAGAACACTATGCGTTGTGCGTTTCAAACAGATACTCGTAGTTTCGTAATAGAAGAATGAAAGTAGACGCTAACGCCGGTTCACAATGTAACAGTATTATGGCAGGTGTAACAAAGGATCTTAATCTGTTATAAAGCCGGTATACTTACAACTGAACATGTTTAACGCACTCTCCACATTTAAGAAAATTTTAAGATTCTCATGTTTTAGGTTCGACTTCAATTCATTTCACAATTACTTATTAGGTCTATATTAAACATTGGAATGCTGCCAGCATTCTGGGCACTTTTCCCATTGACAGCGATGTGGATGAATTTTTTGAAGCCCAATGAGTTGTTCTTATCGCGTTTATTATTATCAGTTTGTTTTATGTTGATCCAGGACAAACCAGTCACACTAATTCCCTCACATACTCGTAACTCTATACCTACTACGTGGGTAGGTACTGTGAGGCTTACATGCCCAAAGGGAACTTTACAACATGCAGGCCTCAAAGAGATGTCAGCCACCACTGACGGGGTCCGTCATGGCCAATGCCTACATGCCAAAGGATCGCGGATAAATTCTTAACAGAGTTACCGCGCCTCTGGGCACTCAGGCAAGGAAGGAACAGGGGTGGGTTTTTTCAGTAAAAGTCTGACACGCCAGCTCCACCCAGAGCGGGAGAAGTCATAGGAAGATATCCCAAAAAAAATAAAAAAATAAGGCTGATAGAAAGGATAACTAGCTGGTTTTGAATACTCGTGTGATTTTGAATCGGTTTAAATTATAAGAAAAACAGCCGGTGGCTGACTCTCGAGTTAAAAACTAAATTTACTATTCAAATGGGTTCTGCAAGAGCCTGCTCTTACAGTACCTACCTACCTAAAAAGCGGGTGGTCCATCTAATTATGGAAACAACAAAGTGCATTATAGACAATAGACATCACTCAATGAGTACTCGTAATTTAATAGTGAAGCCATTTAAATTAACCTAGATTACTGTAATGAATAATGCTAATGCATATACTTAGTCATAACGAAACATTCTTATCTGAATAATAATTGTCACTGGTTATAAATTTATAACCTATTAGATCAGCCTTTCCCAGCAACAATCACGGACCCCTTGAAAAAAAAAACCCAGAAATATTAAGATATTTATAGAAAGGATAAGACATGTAGGTAGTTGCAAAAAAAAAAAATATGTCGGTACCTATATCTGTTTATCCGCGGAACTATATTTTTTTTTGGGTGGGGTGCGAAATCATGCAATGACTTCTCCCGCGCTGGGTGGAGCGAGAGGGCGTGTCAGACTCTTACTGACTAAAACCCACCCCTGTTCCTTCCCTGCCTGAATGTCCAGGGGTGCGGTGACTCATGTTGAGAATTTATCCGCTACCCCTAGGCATATCCGCGGACCCCTTGGAACGTGTTCCATGTTGCTAGTGGACCCCCAGGGGTCCGCCGACCCGAGGTTGTGAAATCGTGTACCTATTAGACAATAATCATAGGAGTTTAACGAAATGTCTTACTTACACAACACAGTACACTTTCACTTTTCAAAAATAGTCATAGTAAACCTTATAAGGAGATCCATAAATATTTTCGTGCAAAATGTCATATTAACCATATTAGGATTGTTTTGTTTTACGCAAGTTAAAAGATCAAACATTTACCAATATTATGTGGGTGTGTGAATTTAAAGGACATATAGCAATACTTATTTTTTAGGTATACGAATTAAGCAATTCAAACTCCTTATCTCTGTATAATATGGAGTTTGAATTGCTTAATTTTTATCAACCTCTCAAGTCTCTGGAAGTCCAATTCCGATTACAATAGTAGATACATTATGATGAATGTGAGCCAGCTTTATCATTGCAGCCGTGTACGAGTACGTGCCCGTTCTGAAGCGAGGTCGTTTTGGAACCCAGGACTTTTTTCAACACATTTACTCGAAAATAATAAGTAAAACTTAATTAACATAATAATTAGTTACAAATATTTGTGAGAAATGTGTCGCGGACTTTTTTCCTTCGGCGTGACCATTGGGGGCTGTCCGGCGACCACACTGATATAATACATTGTGGCAGGGGCTTTTTTTTTTTTTGGGCTGGCTGGCGCACTTTTCTGCATCACATTGCAAGAGTACGAGAAGAGCTGCAGTAAGAGAGGAATGGCGACTGGTTATGAAGCTTGCCACCTCCCCTGATGTGACGACCACGACCACTCTGCCCAGAGAGTGACGACGAAAAAATATGTAATGCAAGCCTAAAAGCGGTAGTGGCAAGAGCAGGTTTTAAACTAAGTATTTTGTGTTGTTTTTTTTTAACCGAATTCAAAAAAGAAGCAGATTCTCAGTTTTATTTTTATTTTTTACTAGCTGACCCATGAGAAGTTGTCCTGTCTTAGCTATGAACTGTCAAACGCGCAAAGTTTAAACAGTCGTTCAGTTTTCTGAAATTTTCTAATTTACCGCGCAACTTTTAAAATTTTTTCTTTCATAAGAACCTTCTCCTGACAATAATAACAAACTACAAAAAAAGAATTAGCGAAATTGGTCCAACCGTTCACGCGTGACGCGGTGATCAAGGGAAATAGGGATTCATTTTTGTATATATAAATGATGTTCCCCGATTATTCGAAGACGCCTGAACCCATTTTGAAAAGGTATACTTGTTTGAAAGGGTATACTTCCCAGGTGGTCCCGTTTGAATTTGGTGAAGATGTGATGAAGAACTTCGGAGATATACAATGGAACTCTTTAATAAATGGTAGCAAACCTTTCGGAATTGTTGCATACGCATGTCTGTTTATTCTTTACACCACTTCATAATATAACATCACGCTGATACGCTCTAAAGGGGTACACAGATTTGTACAGGTCAGCCTGATACACCCTAATTTCACCAATTATGTTCAAATTCCATGTTTTTGGGGTTATCAATCCGTGCATAACTTTACTATGTAACAACTAAAAAGTGAAAAATAAAAAACCTTCTTACAAAAAAAAATACAACCGACTTCCAAAATAAAACACAAAAATGGCAAAATAACTTTAATTTCGGAAGTCGGCGTCAAACAACAAAGAAACAAAACTAGAAAATGTCAGGAATAAGTAGGTATATTTCGTACATTTGTTAATTTTGTTCAGTTTTCCAAGGAAAAAATTGTTGTAAAACTTTGATGAAGAGTTATAACTACGAGTAGTATAACTCTGTTGACAGAGATCAACCATTTATACTAACAAGTCCTAACGTCGTTATTTATTACTACAAGGCTCTTAGATGATAAGTTTTTTTACTAACCATTGGGCCAATGTTGTCTTTAATTAAATAAATTATTATTATTATAACTCTCCTCACAAAGCTACGCAGCTTGCAGTTGTTTTTTTTAATGTCTCCATACAGCACACATCAACCTACTTGTCACTTTGTTCTTCTGACTCTGATATTCAATCGGATAAATTCGAAATAGAGTTACCGAGGCCCTGCGCCGTGTGGTCTTCGATCAATGCAGTGGCAATTGGAATGAAATTGCCCCTTTGATGCTCGTATAGTGAGTCAATTAAAGTTAGGTTCAAAGCACAAAGACGCACGAGATTGCGCTGTCGAGATGGGGTTCAATATGATATATACTCGCTATATATATACTTAAATAATCTGCTTCAATATACCTTGAAACTAACTTGTTGTATCTGAGATGTACTAAGCCTAGGTTTATCAATTCGATGTTGTTAATAGTTTGATATCTTGACACGTTGCGTTTCTGAAAATTCAAACCGTATCGAAAAAAAACTCCGAGATAACTCGAAATATTATCTCAGAACCCAGGGCCTGCAGTCTCGACATAGTTAACGATCGCGTAACGACTGAATTCGTTCGATAAAAAAATAATGTTGCAAGGAGGCAAACTTTTATGTCCTTTAATATTTTGAAAAGCTGTGGAGCCTAGTAACCAACATCATGGCGGTCATGGTACGATTCCGTCGAGCAGTATTTTGGAAGTACCAGTCCTGTCTGCTAGTGGTGATGCGAGATCCTTTTAAATGTCGCTCGGCCACGCTGCTCGTGATACGATAGCGTGTCCAGAAGCGACTTAATTATGACTCTGGGTAGTCCCAAGAGTGACAGCCATAGTACGTTGCCTGGAACCAGCTTGCAACATTCCGACGGCTCTCATCATCTCTTGTCGTATCAAATGATGTCGTCGCTCCATATCGAAGCATTTTTTTCAGTTCCGATGCAGAAATTGTAATGGTTTTGCAAAAACTTTATTACACACTTTTTTAGGAACCCTGATTGACAGTTGATTTTCTATTTTTAATCAAAATTTAAAGGAAAAAGTAAATAGTGAAATTCACTAGAAAGAATCAATACCAAAAAAGTTAAAATAATAAGGCTCAATTGTGGCGAAACTCTAAAACGAAGAACGCTAGACACTTTTGATGTATGTTACATGTGAAGCCAATACAAGCGTGTTTAATAATTAAATTGTTCATAATGAAAAGGTCATCTATATTTTTTTTAAATATAATTCCAGTTGAAAAACCGCTAGAGAATGCCAATTCATATGCAAAACTTGCCGTCTTTATCCTTAACACATTTATGCATAACTGTTAAAACACATTAAGAATAATAATTTATTTGGTTTTAGATGGCAGTTTTCCACTGTGCCGGTCTACTGGGTCAAGGTAAACGGATTGCCAGCAAAACAACACGAGGGCGATTGGCAGATCTTCGTGTGTATTCGAATTTAACATTAAATACAATGTTGTAGAATCCAATTTTGTAAGATAAACCATTTAATAAAGTATTTTAATTAGCAAAAAATAACTAGCTGGCTTGTACAATTTTCTTATGCAGTAGTTTTTCAGGTGCAAGCAAAAAGTGTTCATGAAATCTGGCCGCCAAGTAACATCCAGTAAAAAAATAAGATTTAACAATTTACATGACCATCGTAAATCGTAATGTCATTCAGTCCCATAGAGGTACGTGCCATAACATTTCTTTTAGAGAGCTAATCTTTCATCATTGGTATGATGAAAGATTAGCTCGACGTTTCTCTGCTTTCTAAAATTGGTGTGGTCACCAATATCCAATATTATGGTCGCTAAAGACTCGTTGGCTAAGTTTACACACGATAATTTTATTGGATCCTTGTTTATGTACTATGAACATATAACACATTAAGAGCAATTAGCACAGAATTACTAACGCTTTATACGAGTAGATGAGGAAAGGACGTAAATAACATTACCTTCTTTCTGGGCCAGACTGAAAAAGAATGAACTCGTAGCAGGTGGAGTTCTATAGTTTCTGCCTGGGGTCCATGGAAAAAGGACTTAAAAGTAATGTGTGTATTATTAAATTACGTTAATTTATTTATTGTAACTTTATGATATATTATGTATGAAATAATCAGGTATTACATAAGTCTATTTTAACTTTCCTTATTTATACACAACATTGTGTTTACATCCCTCATCCAACTTTCCTTTCCTTTCCAGGTCTGCTGGAAATAAGCAGAACCTTTGTGCTCTTCTATCTGGATTTGTTCTTTTCTCTTTTAAGTTGTTGTGCATACATAATTAAATAACAAAAGTGCTTAAGTTAAAAGTTAGAATAAACTGACAAGTGAATGATGGTACCATTATCATACGTTTGTCCATATCCATATTAATTTGGCTACTTCCATACATCTCTTGGTGGGTAAGTAGTAAATACCATGGTTCTACATTATACAGGCTGTAACGGAGGGTGATCATATTTTAAATAATGCTTCTGCCCACACAAAACAACTTTCTTCAAGAAAGACAAAAAGAACTCAGAAAAAAAACTTGGATTTCTCGTACTAATTTCGATCAGATGATGATAACTGTTTATGGAAATTCCATTTATTTTTTTGGGAATTTACTATGACTTCCTTGAAGAACTTCGTTCATTTTCATGGATCGTATCTAAAATATGACCACCCATTCTCGTTACACCCTGTAGATAGCAAACGGGGCATCATACGAGTAGGTACCTAATGCCTAAACTATTGTTGATGTAACCTTTCAATGTGATATCGTCGAGTTTGTAAGAATGATCTCAACTCTTATTTCTTTTCATTCTTCATCAGCTTTTTAATGTCCATGTGGCAGCAGTGGGGACATCGCGCATCACGCGGGCCATATGCGGGTTGGTGGATGTCACGTGCCTTCGAATTTGTGGTACTAGGACATGTCGGTTTTCTCACGATGTTTTCCTTCACCGTTTTGAGAGCAGTGGTGACGAAAATAATTTACACAAAGTAAAGCGCCTGCCTGGGTTTGAACTCACGACCTACAATTTGTAAGCCGCGGCTAATACCACTGGGCCACCTCTGCTCCAATGTCCACTGTGATAGGATTCGCTATGTTTGCATTGATTTAGAAATAGGTTATGTTTTATACAGGCTGTACAATTTTTTGACCAATTTAAACAAAATAGGCATTAGACGACCAAGAAACGAAAGTACAAAATTTGACTGACCTTTTCAGACAGGTTTGCGTTTCGTAATAATTTATCATCAACGCAAATAAAATACTGAAAACATTTCTTGTACCAAAAGCAGGTTAAAATGACGTAACATCGTCGCGGTGGACATAATCTTGCAAAAGGGAGTGGAAACATGCCAAAGGCACTATCTACAAGGATTTGTGAGAAGGGGGACATTGACTAAACTAACAATTAACTCATTTAACCGTAGGTAATAAATAAACTATCAACATACTTAATTTCAAGTTGCAGCTAAGCGACTTAAAAAGTTAGAAAGTTTAATCTTATCTTAAGTCAACATAAGATTCTTTAGTAGTTAAGTTTTGTTCCATGTGGGGATTGTATTACGACGCAATACGGATATAAGAAGTACAGACAGTAATTATGTCGTCTGTCATAGAAACGCGGCCAAAGACGGTACAGTCCACCTGCGCGTGTGCCACTTTAAGTGCTGTCAATACACTAGCTAATAACGATTGTGATGTGTGACAAAATGTTAAAGCAACTCGAGCTGGTTGTTATCTTAACACAATGTAAGTGAAAGATAACCCGTTTCAAGATGCCTGATGCGACGTTCGGATTTTTTATTAAAAACCGTTTTTTGACATAACAATATGATGCCCTCCAATTACGGAGAAACCATGTCGTATCTGCCAAAATTTAAGGAAAATATGGACGTTGTTTCCGAACTGAGTGCTGTCCCATAAGAAGCGGTAAGACCACGTTTTTTTGAGGTCAAGACTTTGATGTTGTATGTTTCGCTTAACATTGCATAACTTTGGCCAAAGTAACAATGGTTCCGTTTTAGGTGTTTTTATAATAGATTAGCTGAGAAACTTGCTTGCAAAAATTTCAATATTATGTCAAGCCGATTAAGACACAATTCCGCCAATAAAATTTCCCATCTTCCACATTAAGGTTATTTTATGCTCTGTTAAAATTGAGTAATTCGTGTATACCTACCTATTGACGGCGGTACACATCAACTAAACATACTTTCTGAATTCATAAATATTTTCGCGCTGAGTTTTAAAACGCCAACTGGGTAATTAGTTTCAGGAATATTAATAGGTTTATGAGACTGGTGATTTACTTTTTGTCTCCAAAAACACTGAGTAATATACAACATATATTTTTTTTTTATCATCATACAATTTGTTTTCATGCACTGAAAAGTTGAAAGGGAACCGGTTATCTTGGTATGGTCATGTAAAGAGGAGGGATGAAACACATGTGTGTAACTAAAAAAGTTATGAATATAAATGTGGATGGATGGAGAGGGAGAGGGAGGCCAAAGAAAGGATGGATGGATTGTGTGAGGAGATATGAAAGAAAAGGGAGTTAGTGATAGCGTGGCGACTGACGGGACAGAATGGAAGAAAAAACTAGTTGCGCCGACCCCAAGAAGCATGGGATAAGGACAGGAAGATGATGATGATGAATTTGTTTTCATGTATTTGGTATAAAATTGTCAATCAGGCTCACTTTATTGAAAAACTAACTAAAAGAAACGAAAAGAAAAGTCAGCTGTTCCCAACATTTCGTCTAGTATACTAAAAACGTCTGAACAGCTGATTGTTATTCGTTTTTTAAAGTTGGTAAAACAATCAGGCAATAGATATATAGATTTTTTAAATGAAAGAAATAGTGAAGACGCTTGATTACTATCTAAAAGAACGATTGTACTATTGAACGTAAGCATAACATATAACTATTTTTTTTATTCTCGTGTAGAACGGAACAAGATGGTTATTACGTGAAGGAGACGATAATGGAATGGTTATTTAGCAGTGTCTTGTAATAAAATGTAGTGCGATTGTGTGGCATTGGTGTGTGCTGCCGTGAATGGAGAGAGCATTGTCGCGTTCACTTTCCAACGTAACTGCCTATTGCGACAACGACCACAATGCTGTGTTAAGGCGGAGTTATACGACTTTTAATGGTTTTTAATTGAACATCACGTCTAAACGACTTATTGTATTTATTTGAAAAAAATATATGTTACTCTAGACAATTTCAGTCGTAATTTGATTTTAGAATATTTGAAATTATATTTTTATGACTCAGTGTAATTAATTTGTAAAGTTATGTCTAACTCGGATAAGAATTGAGAATCACGCAAAAACTATAAAGCGTATTTTAATGAAACCTTCACCATTTTAAAGATCATTTAATTATTTATAATTTAGTCTCAGTGTTTTAGTTTAATACTTGTTGTTTTATGTGTAATAAATTAATAATACGTCTAATTTCGGACAGCGCTCCTTGATGGGCGAGTCCTATTACTGGGTGGACATATGACGCGTTTCGTGAGCTCAGCGCAGAACACGCAAGCTAACCACTCAAGGTCGTTGGCAGCTAATAGCGCCTTAAATGACTTTAACATAGAACTATTTTTTTTTTACTTACAAACAAAAAAGCGTTGCTTCACACTAGGAATTACTCCTGTATCGTGGGTGCCTTCACAAACATCTAAACTCACATACACACACTCAGACCCGTAACAACTGTAGACCAAACAAATAATTTTCCCGTGCGGGAATCGAACTCGCGATACGCAGCGCAGCAGCTAATCGCTCAACCACTACGCTGTGTGATATAAATATGAATAAAATTATATTTTCCTAACTTTATCCCGCGTATTTGCTCCTGTGGCCAATCCCGCAGGAACCATTTTTCTGGAATGAAAGTAGCACACGACACTCCTCAGACATTGAGGAGTGTCGTGTGCTGCAAATATTTCTGTAATTGGATCAGCCCCCTTAGCCAAAAAAAAACCTAACGCTTCGTGGAAAATGTATGGCAACGACATTACTGGGCGTGAGTCACGTGACAGTTCTCTCCCCAGGTAATGCCCTTACCATATATACTGCACGAAGCGTTAGCGTTAGCGCTACTATAAAAGTTATTTGGCTAAGGGGGCAGTACATACTTCTAGACCCACCTTTTAGGAACATCATTAAGTACATATTATTATAACACAAAGCCCCCGCCGCGTCAGATTGTCTGTTCGCGATAAAGGACTGAATGGATTTACATGCGGTTTTCGCTGGGCCGGGTCGCTAGTAATATTATAAACACAAACAATTCTCCCTACTCGTGAAATCTCTAAAACTATTTATGTCCTATTCTGGTACGTGATTTCGTTGGTGCAAACCAACGAAATCACGTACCAGAATAGAACATCCTATAGGTGTACGACTTAACTATAGGTAACGAAAAACGAAAGTCTGCTGTTACTGCGATTGTCAGTAGAGTTCGAAATGACCAGTAATCATAGTTTTGTGTGGAATAATGTTGTTGAAATAAAACTGTCATGGACATTTGCGTTTCACGGAAAATAGTCAGTAAACAAGTAACCATATTAATTATGATACTAGCGAGCCGCCCCGGCTCCACACGGGTGCAAATTATGTAAGTACATAAACCTCACTCGTTTATCGCTCTTGCTATTGAAAACCGCATTAAAATACGTTGTATGATTTAGGAAGAGTTGCCGGAGAAACAGACTTTGATCGATCCTATACAGGGTGTAACGGAAACAGTCATATTTTAAGAACTGCATCTACCAATCGATATGAACCACTTTCTTTAGGAAAACCTGAGGAAATTGTCAAAAAAAAATACCTCCCATACAAATATTTATCAGCTGAAGATAGCTTTTGGAAAGTTCAATTTTTATTTTGGGAAATGATATTTTTTCTTAGAGAAAGTTGTTCATTTCCATGGTCAGAACCGGTACTTAAAATATGACCACACCTTTCCGTTACACCCTGTATATCGGGTGTAAAAAAACTTTCCGAAGCCGAAAGACACATTTTCTAACCATTACTTGGATCATTTTTTTTCACTAGACCATACCTGGGAATCCACTGGTTCTGGAGATATTAAAGGTCAAAGTCACATTTTTTTTTTTACTTTTTTAGAATAATGAATTCCAAGTGTTATTATTATTACTAAACTTTTTCCAAACAAACATTACCTGAATTTTCGATTTTTTTTTCCAAATTTCGAAATTACATATTTGTAGTTATAAAAACGCAATGAATATCAAACGTATCCGACAAGTACCTACGTGACTTGGAGCGAAGGGGCGGGGTTTAACTCCACTTGCCTGGGTTCGCGTTACATTGCGCGTAATAAAAAATAGTTTTTTTTTCATACTTAAAATAAAAGTCGTTTCCCAGCAATAATTTTTACGCAAAGCTACTTTGTTAGACGTACAGTATGCGTAGTTGATCGCTATGTGATGTGTCTTTTTACACCCCGTATATACGTAGAGATAGTACAGGTACATAGTTTTATCTAATAACTAGCTGACCCGGCAAACGTTGTTCTGCCATACAAAAGTTGAAAAAAAAAGTTGGTGGACCTAGAAGGGTGAAAAATACGTTATGACCTAACAAATAATTATACAAAAAAAAAAAACAGTCGAGCCGATCGATTGGTTTCGGAGGAGTGCAACCACAAACACCGTGACACGAGATTTTTATATATTAGATAAATATTGCGTTCCATCTACCTGTATACTCATAGGACCGAGGGATCTCCCCTTTTGTAGCGTCGTACTTCATTGATTCTTACATACAGGATGTAACGGAAAGGTGTGGTCATATTTTAGGAACCGGTTCTGCCCATGCATATGAACAACTTTCTCTAAGAAAAAACTGAATATTCCCAAAAAAAATTGGACTTTTCATACAAAGTTATCATCAGCTGATCAATATTTGTATGGGAGGTAAAAAAAAATGTGAATTTCCTCAGGTTTACTTAAAGAAAGTTGTTCATGTTGATGGGCAGATGCAGTTCTTAAAATATGACCACATCTTTCCGTTACACCCTGTATATATTTGAACAATGATACACGTTTCTAGTAGAAAAATTACTACTCATTGTGATATGTTGTAGCAAGGAGGTAATAAATTAATTAAAATGACAACCTTGCTCAGATGATCGTTAATTTAAAATAAAACTATACTAAATGGGCTTTTAATTTTTAAGATCACTTATCAAGTCCCCAGCAACATACAGAAGGTATATAGTATTGCGAATTGTAGTACAAATCTAAACTAATATCTTGAGGTTAAAAAATGTTTGTTTCTGATCCTCATCACTCACACTAGGCCCTCTGGTGACAATAATGGCTAACCTCTTTTATTAGGGTTCCGTACCCGAACTGTAACCGACGGGACCCTATTACTAAGCCTCTGCTGTCCGTCCGTGCTGTCTGTCTGTCAGCGGGCTGTATCTTATGATTCGTAATAGGTAGACTGTTGAAATTTTTACAGAATGTGTATTTCTGTTGCCGCTATAACAACAAATAATAAAAATAAATTCAAAAGTAACGGGGGCTCCCCTACAAGATAAATGTTTTTTTTTGGCTTTTTTTGCTCGATCTTAATAATGGCATCAAGTAGTCGGGTATAATCTTGTACGATGGTACGGAACCCTTCTCACTTGGCCGGTTTTTTTCTACAGGGTGTAACGCAAAGGTGTAGTCATATTTTAAGAACCGGTTCTGCCCATGGAAATGAACAACTTTATCTAAGACAAAATAGAAAATTCATACAAAAAAATTGGACTTTCCATAGAAAGTTATCATCAGCTTATCAATATTTGATGGGAGGTAAAAAAAAATTGAGAATTTCCTCAGGTTTTCTTGAAGAAAGTTGTACATATCGATGGGCAGATGCAGTTCTTAAAATATGACCACACCTTTCTGTTACACTTTGTATATGATTTGACATAAGCGAAAGTTTACGTCGGATAAATTGGAAACAGAGTTACCGCGGCCTTTGGCACAAAAAAAGGCAACTGAAGGAACAAGGGTGAGTTTTAGTCAGTAAAAGTCTAACACCTCCCGCTCCACCCAGAGCGGTAGAAGTCACTGGATGATGCCCCATCATCATCATCATAGATCTTTTAATGTCCTCATTGCTGGGGCACAGACCTCCACTCTGTGAGAATACCCCAAAAAAAAGGCCCTCTGATTACAAAAATTGTTTCGCTTATAGAAAGTTACAGTATCGTTGATGGTAATAGACTACATTTTATTACCCGACTACGGCAAAGCTAAAAGAAAGGGTTATGCTTTTAGCAGTATATGTATGTTTGTGTATAGGTATGTACTCGTATGTCCCACAGTAGCCGTTGGAACTATTAAACCGATTTTGATGAACGAGGTGTCAATCGATTTGTTATTATGGTGCAGGCGACATTTACATAGGCTACAATTACATTTACATATACTTTATATAAATAAGAGCTTGTAAAAATAAAATCAATATGGCGGTTGAAAAGTGAGGCTTTTTTTTCGTGCAATCGTATCGTGTGGGATTTCAAATGAAAGAGGAGAATTCTGTGTTCATATATTATGTATAATAAATATACCAAGCACAGATAACAATTTTTAACCGACTTCCAAAAGAAGGAGGTTATCAATTCGGATGTTTGTTTTTTTTTAATGTATGTTCGGGCATAACTCCGTCATATATTGACGGATTTCCAAAATTCTTTTTTTTTTCGAAAGGGGTTTGTTCCCATTTAAATTTCATATAGATCTGATGATGGGTTCCGGAGACAGACAACAGAACTGTTTAAAAATTTACAGCAAATCAAACGCGATTGCTGCGATCGTATGTCTTTGAATTGTTAACATAGTGTAAGGGGAAACCACAACTAAAAAGTGAAAAATAAAAAAGTTTTTTACAAAAAAAATAGAACCGACTTACAAAAAAAGTGCAAAATAACTTTAATTTCAGAAGTCGGTGTCAAAAAACGAAGACACAAAACCGGAAACACCGACTTCCGAAATTAAAGTTATTTTGCACTTTTTTTGGAAGTCGGTTCAATTTTTTTGTAAAAAAGTTTTACCATATTTTATTGCGTTTATGAGTACGATTGTAGTATTTCCGTAGTCGGGTTATAGTTTTAACATTGTTCTACTTCAGCTTGTTCTGGATAAATACACCGTTTCTGGGCGATAAGACAGTACAATACTGGGTTACTGTTATCCAGCTATCCATTCACCCCCCCGCGAAGAACATCGCTTCACTCATACGTAGGTTTTTTTTTTAACATTAATGCGCTGGCGCTTGACCTCTATCTCACTTGATGGTAAGCGACGATGGAGCACGTTTGCCTAGAAGTAACCTATTCGTTCTTGTCTTAGAGACCCCAAAGTTGTAACATTTAGGTAACACTGACTCCGGCAGGGAATTCCACTCTTTAGCTGTACAATAAATGTCTAGTATAGGTGGTATTTATTTTATCTAGATATTTGTAACTTGTCCAACAGTGTCGTAATCCTATACAGAATTTATTATTCTGCTCACTTTCAAGTGTTCTGTCACGCTTGGCAATGGCCTCATTCAATTTTGACTGACTGACTTTTCAGTTCAATCTTTAGATGTTGGTATAGAACTACTTTGTGATATCGGGTTTTGATTGTATTACCTAACGCAAATGGTATTTTGGGTACACTTCCACACGATGCCGAGGAATATTTTGAAGACATATCTTAAGATTTATTTGGTTTGGAGTTTTTGTTTTAAGTTATTATATGTAGTATAGTTAGTTATTTTTAGGATTCCGTACCTCAAAAGGAAAAAAGGAACTCTTATAGGATCACTTAGTTGTCCGTCTGTCAAGACCGTTTTCCTCAGGAGCGCGTGGTGGCATCAAACTGAAATTAATATCAAATACTTAGGTTTGCAATCCCCTGGAGCAGGAAAAATCAAACTTCTAACGTTCAACGACATTACTAACTGTGAGTCACGTTAGAGTTCTCTCCGCAGGTAATATCATTGCCATACATTTTTTACTAAACATTAGCATGAACGCTAACAGAAAAGTAATTTGTCTCACCCCTCTGGTCAGATAGTGGTCAAGCGCGAGCCGCGCAATAATGATAAAAAAGAGTGACACTCCGGGAGTGCCGACAGAAGTGAAAACTAAAACAAAAATGCCCAACGCGTGTCGGTGTCGGTGGCGAGTTCAATTGTTTTTTCCCATCTCAAAAATGCCCAACGCGCCTAACGAAGTTTTCCCTTCAAAAAATCTAAAACATCACAATTAATGTGAAAATGCTGAAAACGTGGCAGACTAATAATATGATTTATTACTAATTTTATGTTTGATTAAATGTTTGCACACACTAACTCAAATGTTGCACTGAATACAATATATTTATTTACGTACATTTATTTACGTCTGGTTATGAGTAATCTCCTTTTCTTTGACATTGTGTGAGATGTCCAATTAAAAAACTTTTTTACAAAAAAATAGAACCGACTGCCAAAAAAAAAACAAAAAAAGTGCAAAATAACTTTAATTTCGGAAGGCCGTGTTCGTTTTTTGACACCGACTGCCGAAATTAAAGTTATTTTGCTCTTTTTTTGTTTTTTGGAAGTCGGTTCTATTTTTTTGTAAAAAAGTTTTTATTTTTCACTTTTTAGTTGTGATTCCCCATTAAATTGTTTTATCAATGCATATTTATTATGCGATAGCAGTAATCGCGGTTGATTTGCTGTCATTTTTTGAAGAGTTCCGTTGTCAGTCTCCGAAATAGATCATCAGATCTACATCAAATTTAAATGGGACCATTTCGGAATAAAGCCCTTTCGAACAAAAAAAGAATTTTGCATATCCGTCTTTAAATGACGAAGCCCGAACATACATAAAAAAAGAATACAAACATCCGAATTGATATCCTGCTCCTTTTGGAAGTCGGTTAAAAACTTCATATGTACGTATACGTATTTGTTTTTATGTTTAATTTATGTTCTTCATGATACTCGTATACAAATCTTCGTCTAGTTTTGTTGATACTTACTGGATGTACAAGGAATCCTGTAAATTTCACTTAACATTTATGATAATATGGATGAAGAAGTCTTGCTGTTCCGAGTTCAAATAAATTAGTTTGAGCATTAAGATAAAGTTATACGAGTACCTCACGAAGAAGGTATAGATTCTATTTCACGAAAACGGGTTGGTCTTGGTTGTATGTGTAGATTCACGTGCACATCCATTCATTTCATTGTGCGTGCCTTTGACACCGATGCACCGAGCGCTTCGAGCGCACGGAAACAGAAGTGAACGTGAACCTACCCACACATGCAAAACCATCCCGCCTTGGTTAGATAGAACAACTATTCATCTCTACTAGGTTCTATTAGATACCTTATACATTACATAGTATGTAATGTTAATGCAATTATTCATTGAATTATTCCATGTCACGGCTAAGGTACGAATGTAAGTATTTTTTATTAGATATGAATAATTAACTTGGCTTCGTAACGTACCTAATGAAGTATACTAATTGCATTGCTCTTGAATTGGCCGTATTTCACTTTATGGGTGTAATTACTGGAAACTGGTCGGTTTTAATGATTTTACTATCGGTCACGTTTGGCACAAAAATTCGATTAGCCGCGACTTCTCACGTTTGATTGCATTTTTAGGGTTCCGACCTACATGAAAATCGGAACCTTTGTAAGATCACTTTTTGTCCGTCTGTCACATTTTTAATACAAAGAGGAATTTCAAGCTTTAGTGCAGTTTTTGTCAAGTTTATTCTAAAACGCCAAATATGACGAAACTCATGCTTCTTCATATTTTAGGACTTACATAAAGTGAGGCTAATGCCACTATCTTTTTCTTTCCAACTAACTAAAGGTGAGTTTTTGGATCCGTAGTTAAGTCATCCAATAGTTTGAACACGGTTTAGATGTGCTCATCGCGTTCAGTTTCTATGGTACCATTCGAGTTGATTCATGAGTCTGTAGTTTTTAATAGAAGCCGATAAAGAAGTTCGTATGCCATGATGTCTGCCATCAACACAGAAAAACCACTTCTTTCTCTATATAACAATACTTATACGCTAGTCTTACTGCACCATAACAGTTATCACCTTGAGCACCACCACTTGAGTATGATGAACCACTATCACAACTTACGAGTGTGTTAACGGGTAATTGATTAATAAAAAACTTAAACCGATAACAAATGAGACAATATCTACATTGTGTTTGAAGAGAGCTTCAAACAATCAGAGCTAATAAAAGAAAGCTTATAATATGACTACAATGCTAAGAGCCTTTTCTTGTACAGATTATACAGAGTGTATCGGAAAGGTGTGGTCATATTTTAAGAACTGCATCTGCCCATCGATATGAATAACTTTCTTCAAGAAAACCTGCGGACATTCTCAAAAAAAATTATACCTCCCATACAAATATTGATCAGCTGTTGATGATAACTTTGTATGGAAAGTCCATTTTTTTTTGGGAATTTTCTATTTTTTCTTAGAGAAAGTTGTTCATTTCTATGGGCAGAACTGGTTCTTAAAATATGACAACACCTTTCCGTTACACCCTGTAGATAGGTACTGAAGTAGATATACCACGTATAGGTAAGGTGTATTGATAATCTATGTGGTATTGATTTTATTCTTATGAGCTCCTGCTCTCAATGCCTAGTGGGCATTGAAAGCAGGAGCTAGACGACCTGCTTCCTACTTATCCATTTCGAATCCTAAAGGGACTACTACCGGACGTACAGCAGTGAACCGTCCACCCTGCCAGGGTCGGGAGTGTTTGAAAGAGTCACCGCGGCCCTGGTACAGGTAACTGTGGGAACACAGGTGGGTTTTAGTCAGTAAGAGTCTAACACTTCCTCCCGATCCACCCAGAGTGGGAGAAATCATCTGACGATTTCCTACCCTCAAAAAAAAAGGTACCAACTACACTTGGTTCTTGGATCATATCCCGACCAGTCGCACTAAGTACTTCTCTTTCCATGATGTCATGCGCACAGCGTGTGGACCTCTCTGCCAGCGTCTGTATTCCCTTCCTTCCTTACTTCAACTGTATCGTCTGGGTAGGTACACTTGTTTCATGGTGCACCTCATATATCGATTCTCAAGCGCGATCGAGGATAAGCGCTGGCTGATAACGAAAACAAAGCATATTATATGGGAGCCCCAAGTGGAGTACATCTTCACTTGGGGCTCCCATTGCTTTGGTAGATGAGCTACGAGGAAAACTAGTCACTGGGTTTCGACCAGAAGCAGATGCGGGATGCACTGGACTCCTGTCTAAAGCACTGCAGATGGCTTGTAATGGGAATCTTTAGCTCCACATAACAAAAAAAATGGAACAATTGACTTTCGGAAATGTGACACGATGATACGCTAGACAACAAACCAGTATTTGTTAGCTAATATGATTTTAATAACTGTTAGTAATCGGTATGATGATGAGCAATTTTAATGAAGATGTGTAGGAGAAAAAGTGGGCAGAGTCATGAGTTTGTGCTTTTTTCTACAGGTAAGATAGACGGACTTTGATATTAGTATTTTGTTTGTGAGTCACATACGAGTAGGTACATACTCGTAGTACATACATTTAACTAAAATGTTGTAAGAAGTCATTTATAAATACCTAAGTTGTTTGTACAACAATATCACACACAAACACAGAAAAGTGTTCAACAACCTTTTTATTGGTTCAGGCCCGGTACAATTTTGATTTAACTGAGAACGAGGTCTACTAAAGTATAACATTTAATCAAGGAGATCCCATTAAGTACGCAGTAACTACACGTCAACGTCATAAACCCACACAATCAATGATTTAACAGTGCAATCGCAGAGTTATAGTCCCCTCGATTTATTTATTGAAACATTAGTCCTGTTTTATCAGTTTAACATAAATTCGTCAGTCTGCTACTAACTGTGTCTTCAAACAAACAAGAAGGGTTATAAAATCAGTTTTATGGTAACTGATAAAAAATCCAGGATTCCAACGTAGGTATATTTTTAATGAAGAGGTGTTTTGACTAGACTTTTTAGCTTCATGCAAATAAGTCCTTATTAAGGTATTCGTAGACGTAATAAACTTTTTAATTAGCTACGGTTTGTGGTTTCATCTGATAAGGTAAATACGGGGCTGATGATTGCAAGTAGCGATCAAAGAGTTGTTTTTGGCACCTGCTTTATCGGTCTGTACCAAAGTTCTATTAATATTTTCAAACAAATTCAACTCATCCTTTCTAACTTTGTACTTCATTATGATAATCTATCCACAAATGAGAATTGTACCGGTGTGATGCGCATCAATTTTGATTAACGACGCTAAAATGTATAGCAACGCAGATAAGAGGTACCTAAAGCACACAATAGTCATGTCTTAGCAGTAAAAACCAATAACCAGTCAGTAACGGCAGTAAGAACTTCTAGCAAACAACGCTAATAGCAGCAGAAACATTGTGGAGTTATCAGTTCATCAATCTCGGAGACGAAATTAACGAAACACAAGGATCTTACAGACGATTCTCTACTCATATAAATTATATTCACAGCCAATCAGAATGACTTCATTGTATTCTTATTTACATTGAAAACACTAAGTTTTTATTATCGCTTTAGCAAATTTTGAAGCTACATAGTCAGAAGTAAAAACTTGTTATGTATCAATTTGGTGTGTGGAGGAGGCCGCGCATCATTAACAAACATACCAAAATAAACAAAAAACATTACAACATAAAAAAGAACGACATCGTATGAACGATATGTTGTACATCAAATCTGTATCAAAACATTGTATTACAACAATTCAATTATATTATTGCAATACAAGGCATGCTGCTAAGAAAATGAACGTCAATTTTATTGCAAGTCGCTCTTTATAATCGCTCGAAAACTAGAAAAAAAAAATATACCAACCGCTGGTTTAGCCTCCATTTTGTCCGTTGCTCGAAAATAACATATGTGTTGATAGAATCACTTTTGCTTTTCTTGAGTCGTAAGAAAGTAAACGCACTATGACATAATTTGTGGTGGAATAAGATGCGCGTGCGCCGAGGCGAGCGCGCGAACTGTCAGTGCGCGTGCTACTGACACGCTCGCGGTTGTCAATCGTCAGCGGCGGCGACGCCGACTCCCAACAGTTTTCCAACTACGACTACTGCGTCATAAATCAACAGCATAACTATTACACAGGTTGACACTGTGCATCAGCACGACAGTCACACGAGCACCGATTAACCCATCAAGATGAATTCGGATTTCGTGTTGACGAAGAGTCAATAGGGAAAATACCTTTATCACGAGTTCATAGTGCTGCATAGTTACGTTTATGGTCATTCAGTCATTTTATGTTCTACCTATTTCATTTTGATTTTTAACTCTTAACTGTAAATTACAGGGTATTTTTAAGTGGGCGTGGCTGGCCAAATTAAAAACTGTGAGAAACAATTCTCAACAGATCCTCGGTCCCGATTTTGGTTAAGACTAAAACAGCATCATTGAATTTATGAAAAATGGCATCCACGCTGTCTTGAAAAATTATCGCTGTATAGCAAAACTGATTAGTAGGTAGGTAGGCTAGAGTCTACTAATAGAGGAAAATAAATATTTGAAATAATGCAGGTTATTTGGAATGCTCGGATAACTCTTTGAATGTCAAGGGTGTGACCTTGTTTCTTTCACATTACTTATTAAATATAAAGACAACATCCACCGACGTCGATGGGTAGTAAAAACATTGCAATATCTTGACAATTCTGCTGATGTTCACTCGAGAAAGTATGGAAATGGAGTATCTATGTGTAGAAACTTATAGAAGTTGATTGAAGTATGTAGATAGCTACCTACATTAATATAGTAAAAAGTATGACATGAACTTAATTAAAATACCATGTTGTAAAGGAATAGGTACTGAGGGTTAGTATAATTTGGAATACAAAAATTGAATACATTATTTTTGTTATATTTTTAACTAGTCTTTTTTTTACATCGTTTAATAGTACCTATTTCAGAAATTTAGGGACATAATTATGTGTGTGAGGGTAAAAATGGTCTATGCAGTTGCAACTGTTCGAGAAAAAATAATGGGACACAGATTTGCTGTGCAAACACTTCAACGTTCCCGGATCATCATCCGGACACACATTAAACCAGCATAACAAAGATTTTACAGATTATAACAAGAAAGAAACAAAAACAGCTGAAATACTTTTTACGATTTCATAATTGAAATTTTAAGAGGGTTCCTACTTTTCAATTCGTTACGGTATTCCAAATACGCTGCATTTCAGTTTGGTTAAAAATGAGACATAAATTAAAGTAAGAAATATCTGGCTGCTAACGAACATTTAAGATAGTTTAGAAATTAGAATGTACATCGGTTATGATTACGACCCTGGTTGTTGATATTTACGTCATGTCATCAATATCCTACGATGCATTTTGTTTATTTTCCAGTCAAATCAAAATTTAGCGGAAAGCAGTTGCTTAAAAAAATATCTCTCTAAGGTCCGTGCCTCACTGGGACGCCAGCCAGCGTATACATATAGCCAGGTCATGATGTTAAAAAAATGTACGATTGACTGCGTAACCAAGCCGTTGCCAGGTGAAGTATCCACCATAGAGCTGCATCCATTTACTTGGCTGCGCAAACTGGCAGTGCTGCGATGTCGTCACAGTGAAGCACGGGCTTTAAATTTACGTCAAAAGCCAATTTTGGACGCTCACCACAAGACACTGTGCATAAAGCAACTGTGCATAAATGCTAGGCATGGCTTACGCCATGCTTAGCATTTATGGGAAGCTTCAAGTCCTCAGAGATCCAGCGTAGGACTGTGGTCCAAGATGTCGGACTACGGATAACTGAACTTGAATCAGATCAGATAGCACTGATGACAGGTGGAGCAGAGTCCTTACTTTATGGTTGCCGAGAGACAAAAGACATCTGGCACATACATCGGGGAAGCATCGCATAAACAGGAGCACGAGGGCCTCTTGGCCAAAGCCGTTGTACAGGCCAATTTGATAATTGCTTACCGGGGGTCAATTTGTGGAAGATCCATTACGATCCAAGATCCCTCCGTGCGGACTACGTTAAGCCATCGGTCCCGGCTGTCATTTCTAGATTTTTGACAGTCGTCACGAAGCCTATACATCGGACAATAAGTCTTGCCATGGTATCTAGTTTCTGGGTTAGAGTGGTCAACAGATGGTCAGCCGCTCCATGTAAAATACTGGTATTCAGCTGCATCTGGTTAGGCTGGAAGCCGACCCCGAGATAGTTGGAAAAAGGCTAACCAGCAGTGGATACAAGACAGACAAGGATAGTATAGGACTGTAGGTAGCAAGTGGAAGGATCGATGGTGATGTTGATGAACTCGGGTTCAGATTTATAATTAAAAGTTGAGACGGGTTAATTTATGAGAAATTATATGACAAAAGCAATTTCAGGCAACTAAGTTGCTTAAGAATCCATTTAGTTTTTTAATCAGTATTCACTCTTATTAATGTTTGAAATGTCCATTAGAAAGAGTATGTGATTAGTTTTTGAACTTCTCGTGTAGAAATTCCAATTTGAATAGGTAGTTACTATAACCGACGAATAAATAGGTATTTGCTTCATTGTGAATGCGAATCTTGCAAAAGATGACATAAAACATCGATAAGATGCGGGTGAACTATTACTTTAAGATAGATATAGGTACTTTTTATTTTACACCATAACATATACAATCGAAGCTTAAGAATTGGCAGGGCTTGAAGACGTAAATAACGATTAGATGGGTCACAAACACTGAGCTCAATACTGAAGGATTGATTGTAAAGAAGACCAATAGATCTAATGAAAACTTCGCAACATCGACCTGTCTTGTGATTCTTGCATCCAGCGGACTCCCGCGACCATCATCAGGTCATCGGTGCTCCTTGGGGGCTCCAACGCTGTGTATTTCAGTACCTACGTAATCGATACTCCAGAACATTTCGCCACCATCGGCTACTCGTTCTGGGACAATGTGCGATGCACATTCTACTGTCACAAACACACCACATACTACCATTGGTATTATGCACTTTATACACACCTATTCCAAATTCAATTCATCGGCATGGGGTTGGAGTTTGTATTCCAGGAATATTAGGGGTTTCACCTCGGCATGAGAGATAGTCAGCTATAAAGTTGTATAAACCTTTATTTTGACACCCTAAAACTTGTCTCAAAACCTACATATAGTAGAGTGTCCGCGAATACAGACATTTCAAGGCCAAAGGTAAAAAAAAAACGATTTTTTACACATTTATTGCAAATATCTCGTTTCCTATGGGTTTTATGCCATTTGTATTTGTTATAAATGTTGTAGAGTATTAAATTCTCTACAACTTTCACTTAAACATTTTTTTATATCTTGAACCATTTTCGAGATAGAGGGCAAGGCGCGCGCAGTTTTTAATTATTTAGAGTATCATTTGAGATCAACCTGTGTACGTGTAGTCCCGATTAATAACTCGCTGTATAAAGTTTATAAATTATTGATAAATATGTAATTCTAAATAATTTCCATTTTTTATTAACTGTTACGTTATAATTTTTTTTTTTTTCAATAATTCAGTATCTATTAATTTAATAACACTTACGTACTCGTATATCTATAAAGTTAATAGGGAAAACACTTTAATTATTTTTGAATTCTAATCTTATTTAAACTAAAATAATTCAATTTTTAATTAATGTTTTAGATATGTAAAAAACATGTATGTAACATATTTTTTATATATTTGTCATTAATTATAAACTTTATACGGCGTGTTTTTTATCGGGACTACAGGTTGACCTTGAATGAGACTTTAAATAGTTAAGGCGCTATTAACTGCCAATGACCTTTTTTTTTCTTTTTTTTTGTGGTATGGGAAATCATCCAATGACATCTCCCGCTCTGGGTGGAACGGGAGGGCGTGTCAGACTCTTACTGACTAAAACCCACCCCTGTTCCTTCCCTGCCTGAGTGCCCAGGGGTGCGGTAACTCATGTTAAGAATTTATCCGCTACCCCTAGGCATGCAGGCACCGGCCACGATGGGCCCCGTCAGTGGTGGCTGACAACATCTCTTTGAGGCGCGCGTGGAACACTACGCGCCGTCGACTCACGGGCCTGGTGCTGATCGGATGGCGAGCTACCTACTGCTCGCCGTCCGCAGGTCCGGGTCTACGGTGGCCGGAGATCGTCTCGCGACGTCCTACGCCCAGTGCCTCTCCTACGGTGGTAGCGGCCGGGGCCGTAAGGGCCACTCCTTTGAGCTTCCCTCACACGTCCCGCCTCCACCTTCGCGAGCATTACTGCTTCGCAGAAGGCGGAGACTGCTTCCCATTCCCTCTCGTTACGTACCATGACCTGAACCAAGGCCGGGTGCGAGAGGTCGCTACCGCCTATCGCATCCATGAGGACACGGCGGTGCTCCGCCCAAGTGGGGCAAACCTCCACCGTATGTTCCACCGTGTCCTTTGGGCGATCCGCGCAGTGGTAACACCCGGGCGTTTCCCTTTGCCTTATCCGAAACAGGAACCCCCCGAAACAACCGTGTCCGGTGAGAACCTGCGTCAGGCGGAAGGTGAGGACGCCGTGAGTGCCGTGACTCCTCTCCAGCCACTCCTCAAAGAGGGGGCACTACCGCCGCGATGGTGGCGTGCCCAGCGCTGAGTTGCGACAGTCGCTGTCTCCATGTCGCCATGTGTTCTGTGCTGAACTCACATTACGCGTCGTACGTCCACCCAGTAATAGTATAGGACTCACCCATCAAGGAGCGCTGTCCGAAATTAGACGCATTTTTAATTTATTGCACATAAAACAAGACTAAATTACAAATAATTAAATGATCTTTAAAAGGTTTCATAAAAATACGCTTTATAGTTGTAGATTCTCAATTTTTATACGCGTTTGACATACTAACTTTATAAATTAATTACACTAGGTTATAAAAATATAATTTCAAATATTTACAGATCAAATTACGGCGGCAATTGTCTAGAGTAACATATATTCTAACATAGAAATAAGACTAGCTGTTTAGACGTGATATTCAATTAAAAAACCATTAAAAGTCGTATAACTGCGCCTTAAACACTGCGCGCGCTCTGTCCTCTATCTCGAAAATGGTTCAAGATATAAAAAAAATGTTATAGCAAAAGTTGTAGAGAATTTAATTCTCTACAAAATTTGTATTAGGTACATACAAATAGCATATAAACCCATAGGGCATAGATATTTGCAAAAAATGTGTAAAAAATAGATTTTCTAACCTTTGACCTTGGAATATCTGTAGTCGCGGACACCCTACGCAGAGTAGGTTTTGAGCATTTTGAGACAAGTTTTAGGGTGCCAAAATAAAGGTTTCTACAACTTTATAGTTGACTATCTTTCATGCCGAGATATTCCTCATTCGAGATAATTCTTCGACTATTGGTACTAAAAGAAAAGAGAAGCGCGATGACACAAAATTTTAACCGGTATAAACTTCGTGAAATATTTTAGAATTAAGGAAAAGTAAAGTAAAAGAAAAGTTTTCTTTTATTCTATTCCATTCTATTCTATTCTATTATATTCTATTCTATTCTATTCTATTCTATTCTATTCTATTCTATTCTAATTACCTACTTAAAAATAACTCGAGTAATGAAACACGAAACAAACAAGTTCTGTGTAAAGGAGAATGACGGAATCGGCTCGAATCATGTAGCGTTCGACAGACTTTCTGTTATTAGGATCATTCATATGAAAATACAGTAATAATTATACATTATAAATAAAATCTGTAGAACCACACCGTTTAAAAGTATATTTAAATAGTTATTTATTCGATCAACAAATCATCTGCCATAATTTAAATTAGAAATGTTACCAATACCAAAAAAAAAAAAATATCGATACGAAATTGCACTTGCAAATCGATTAAAATAACATCATTATGAAGCTACGTAAGTGAATTTATTACTTACATGTCGTAATTCGTAGCTCTTATAATAATATTGCCCTTAATTATATTTTTGAATATATTTATATTAAACAGTAGGTAATAATTAAAAATAGTTAAATTCGATTATCGATAACGTCTACAATAGTTTAATCTAATAATGTTATTATAGTGTGCTGGCAACACTTGATGTCATTGTCAAAAAGTTTTACATCTTCCGCGTATTATCACGAGCGACGAAGTTTTGCCGTGTTTATTTTTGAGTTTTGTGTTGTTTATTGCTGTTTCCGGACTTCGATTTTTCTACTACTTACGACTACCTTGGCTGTTGAAACTGAACCTCAACCTGTATTACTCGCTGACCTGACTCGCCCAACTGAAAATCTGAACCTGCTTACTTGTTGATCTGGCTTATCTCACACGGATATCTGAACCTGTAGTTTACTAACCATGATTCGCTGCATCAATTGTGGTGTAAATGCCTTTCGGATGCGACGATAGTTGTTAGAAACTGAGACTGAAGAGATTCAGCAACTGGTCCATATATATTAGTTAATGTTTTATCCTGAATATTGTAATAACAACATGATGTTACAAACAAAATAATAAACCCCGCCCGACTGATGATGATAACAGGCGAAACGTGGGTACGGAACACCTCTGCCTAACCTTTCGGGGATTACAGGCGGGCTATTGTATGTAAAGAATAAACAAAAACAAGCTACTGAGCTAATAATAAAACCTGTATCAACTTAACCCTTTGTTTGTAGCTCATTATTCAATGTTTTAACACAATCTTTTTTTTTACAGTTACCAAGGGATAGTGTTTTGTGTCATGCTTGTTGGTTGCTACTACATCAATCAGTTGCAACACCAGGATCTGGTACTGATACTGTCGGACATAGGAACTTATGTGTACACTGTGGAAGATCTTTGTATCGGTCAAGAGTCCATACATTATCAAGTAATACGGAAAGAGGAGCACGTATAAGAGCTGTTGTTGTAGAGAGGATTTTGCCACACTCGGTATGTATTCATGCTAATATTTTATCAAAATGCTTTAAAATGATAAGCAAATCTTTTATTATCTCTCATTTACATTTATTTTTGCTACAAAACGATATCATTAATTACACTGTATTTTTTTTTTAAACATGACCGTATTCCCTGCACGGTAAATCATATGTGTTTATAATAATTTATTTTATATTTTATTACAGCAACGTACATCTGAACAGATTTGTCACCCTTGTTGGCAGAGGTGTGATAGTTTGGCTGTACTTTACACTGAACCATCAACATCATCTGCAGTTCCATCTCTACCGTCAACATCTGAAAAATCCATAGTTGATCTTCCGGGTGTATCGTCTGGGCAAGTAACACAACCTGTTGAAATCGAATCTTCTCCGTCTCTCCCTCAAGAAGTGTCAACAATATTTTTATCTCAGTATGGGAGCGCATCAGACACACAGGCACGCTGTTTTTTTCCAGGTTGTCACTATACTGAAAGACTTGTGGTGCCATTATCTATTACAATAAGACTTTTTGCAGAATTTAAATTCTATGTCCCAGCAGGATGTAAATAAATAAATAATAATAATTATAATAGAAGGAGAGCTCACTTCACAAACGTAAATGTTGATTCACAAAATATAAATAACTTCCCTCAACTCACACAGGAAGATTTGATATTAATTGCTTGTGGCACTTACCAAATAAAACAAGCACGGTCTGATTACGGCGAACATATTCGGAACAATGGTTCCTATATTATTGAAGTGTGTAGAGAAGCTCATCTTAGCAACATAATTGAAACAGAATTGTCACTGTCTCAAAATCACTGGCTCCTTAGAGGTAAAATTCAAAGCAGACATATAAGTCGAAAAATATATTATGTTTATATCATAATTAATAATAATGAAACTGGGAGAGACGCAATTGACCAATATTGTTGTAATTGCTTAGTTGGGCGAAGAACCGTAGGTTGCTGTGCACATACAATGACAATATTATGGTATCTCGGTTGGGCATGACATCAAACAAATATAACTCCTCCAGCCCAGTTTTTAGATGATATATTAATTAAATATGATGATGTACTGTTTGATGAATAATAAATTGTTAAAAAGTATACCTACATGGGATTTTTTTTATACATTCTAAAATAATCTAAGTAAGAACGCTATGTATTATGTATATTTTTTACTATAAAAACATTTATATGTTTTTGGGAGAGGATAATGTGGCAAAAGTCATTAATTTAATTAATCATTTATCAGTCTAGTTCATGTTATCGTTAAAATCAGAAGTATTAAGTGGTCAACTTTAAAGAACTATAACTTTTTTTGGTGTACTTCTACAAAAAAACTAATTATACTATCAAACCCTATATTTATTTTCCTATTTTATGGTATATAATTCATCTTTGTCGGTTCGGGCCTAGTCTTGTAGGAAACTTTGGCATTCTCCTTTAAGCTACACTATTGTTGTTAATAAAAAAAAAATACCGTTCAATTGTATCGAGATATATATATTTTTCAACACATTTGCTCAAAAAATGCATTTACGAAGCCTGTATACATTGTTCGAAAGTTAAAAATTACGCACCCTATAATGGAACGGGCGGTAAAATAGGTACTCACACCTAAGTACCTAAATATTTTACCGTACGCTCCATTGTATAGCGTGCGGTAAAACCGTGCGTATCCTTTATGGTTTTTTTTTTATTTCCATAAAAAAACAAAATATAAGAATTTCTATTTTGTTTTTTTTTTGTGTTGTTATTGGTTGTGGTGGTTGTTGTTGTTGTTGGTAGTGTTGTTGTTGTTGTCGGTGGTTGTGGTTGTTGTTGTTGTTGTTGTTGGGTGTTGTTGTTGTTGGGTGTTGTTGTTGCTGGTTGTTGTTATTGTTGTTTGTTGTTGTTGGTGTTGTTTGTTGTTAAGGTTGTTGTTGGTGGTGGTGGTGGTGGTGGTTGTTGTTGTTTGTTGTTGTTGTTGGTTGTTGTTATTGGTTGTTGTTGGTTTTTGTTGTTGTTTGTTGATGTTGGTTGTTATTTGTTGTTGTTTGTTGTTGTTGGTTGTGGTTGTTATTAATTGTTGTCGTTGTTTGTTGATGTTGGTTGTTAGTTGTTGTTGTTAGTTGTTGTTGTGTTACTTTTTTCGCATAGATGTTTCTAGGGAGAAGAGAGTCGAGAGCGGTAGCGTAGTGGGAGCTTCGTGGCACGACGGCGTCATGCCGTCACGACATTCGAGTCGGTTTTACTGCCAAGCCGCGCCAATAGATGTTTCAAATCAAAAACAAAAGTTTTTTTTTTCATCACCTATTTATTGTAGGTACTGTTTTCTCGCAAAAGTGTTGAAAAACGTTGTGACACACGTGCGGATTGGTATTCACAAACTCGTGACTATGGTAAGCCCTCGACTTCGTCTCGGGCTTACATTCGTCTACTCGTTTGTAAAAACCAACTTACCGCACTAGTATCATAAATAACTATTTAAGTTTCCTATACAATCAAATTATAATATGTTCAAGATTCACATATATTGTATTCGCAAAAATAAAAAAAATGCCACATACTCAGCTTTGACTAAAACATGTCAATTAAAATTCAGCCGTCCTTTGGCCATTTAATGTCTTAAACAGGTACCATTAGGAAACTCGATTATCATAACATAGTGCATTAGTTGAAGTGGCAAATTAAGGGTCTACTACCGACCAAGTGGCGCCCTCATTAAATAAAAAATCGTAGCATAGCATAGAAGATAAATATTAAAGAATCCAACATCACGTTTGTTACAAAGAGGATAAAGTATTTTTACGTTGTTAAAACAGGTCTCAGAATGTTTCATATTTACACTACTTTGGAAAAGCACCAAAAACGGCCGTTTCTGACACTTTTGTTTACTACTTCGGATACGAAACATTCGGAGACCTGTTTTAACAACCTATAAATACTTTATCCCATGCTACGATTTTTATTCAATGAGGGCGCCACTTGGCCGGTAGTAGGGCCAAGGTGACATTTTGTAGCGGATAAATTCTTAACAGAGTTACCGCACCCTTGGGCACTCAAGCAGGGAAGGAACAGGGGTGGGTTTTAGTCAATAAGAGTCTGACACACCCTCCCGCACCACCCAGAGCGGGAGATGTCATTGGATGATTTACCACCCCACAAAAAAAATGGTGATATTTTAATACCTAATCTAATCAAAGTACCTTTTAATAATAATGTTGACCTTCATTCTTATTTTTAACATTTTTAAAGGTTAATCTTGTTCGGCACGCATCGAATCAACGGTCAAATTGAAATTTGATACTTAGTAATATAATTATCAGTTTCTTATCGAGAATAAAAACTTTTTACAATTTTTCACTTTTTAGTTTTTTACTAAAACTAAAATAATAGTTAAGTTATGCCCGAATTGATAGCCACAAAAATATGGAATTTGAACATAATTGGTGAAATTAGGGTGTATCAGGGTGAACTGTACAAATCTATGTACATACGAGTATTATGGATCCCGTCAGAGCGGTATCAGCGTAATGTTATGTTGAGAAGTGGTGTAAACAATAAACAGACATGCGAATTCGGGTGCATGCGGTGTTTCTAGTTTTGTTTCTTCGTTATTTGACACCAACTGCCGAAATTGAAGTTATTTTTCAGTTTTTAGTGTTAATTATGAA
Source organism: Polia nebulosa (assembly GCA_951329385.1). NCBI lineage: Eukaryota > Metazoa > Arthropoda > Insecta > Lepidoptera > Noctuidae > Polia > Polia nebulosa. The sequence continues at coordinate 28,382,056 of OX589587.1, read as the reverse complement.
AGTCGGTTGTTTTTTTTTTTGGAAAAAGTTTTTTATTATTCACTTTTTACTTGTTTCCACATTTTAAAACTAAATTAATAGTAAACTTATGCCCGAATTGACAGCCTCAAAAATAGGGAATTTGAACATAGTTGGTGAAAATGGGTTGTGGAGGTCAGATAGGCAGTCGCTCCATGTAAAATAATGGTGTTCAGCTAAATCCGGTAAGACCCAAGATAGTTGGGAAAAGGCTAGGCAAATGATGAACATAGTTGGTGAAATTAGGGTGTATCAGGGTGAACTGTACAAATCTCTGTACCCCGACCGTGTCAGCGCAGCGTGATGTTATGTTGTGAAGTGGTGTATAACACATAATAATAAACAGACAGGCGATTGCAGCAATTCTGGAAAGTTTGCTATCATTCATTGAAGAGTTCCATTGTGTATCTCCGAAGTTCTTCATCAGATCTTCACCAATTCAAATGGGACCACATGAGAAGCACCAGTTTTCAAATAAAAAAAGGTTCACAAGTTCAAAAGTTCTGAGGTAACAACAATAAAGAAATAGTACTTTCCGTACAAAGCTACTCGTATCATCTAACGATTAAAATTAGTATGGGAATATTTTTTTCAAAGTTAACTGAATTTCTGAAAAATGTTGTTAATTTCTATGGTATGGTATGGTGGTGGTATGGGTGGTATGGTTGTATGTGGGTTAAGAAAGCTGCTGCAGGTCTGTGAGGAGTATGCTTGTAGACACGGGCTTAGGTATAATGTGGCTAAAAGTCATGGTATGGTATTTGAGGCCAGGGGTGTAAAATGTCCAGAAAGTGTGCCACCTGTCGGTTTGCCGCTAGACAGAGAGGACCAATTTAATTACTTAGGGCACATAGTCACTACTGACCTCAGAGATTATGCTGACATTGAACGGGAGCGGAGGGCCCTGTCAGTGAGGGCGAATATGCTGGCCCGCAGGTTTGCAAGTTGTTCTGATCAAGTAAAGATCACTCTTTTTAAAGCATATTGCACCTCGTTGTACACGTGTAGCCTGTGGGCTAGTTATGCGCAATCTAGGTACGGCGTCCTCCGCGTCCAGTACAACAACGCGTTCAGGGCGGTGTTGGGGCTGCCCCGATTCTGCAGCGCCTCGGGCATGTTTGCAGAAGCGCGCACCGACTGTTTCCACGCCGCACCGACTGTTTGCACATTATCAAATGAAAATGAAATCCTGTCACTTATAAACAGCTTAAAGTGTTCTAGCGCAGTCGGACACGATAAAATATCTAATAGCCTATTAAAAGCCATAAAAGATACAATTGTTCCACACCTTACCCATTTATTCAATGTTTGCCTTAGTCGAGGTGTTTTTCCAGACGTGCTTAAGAAGGCAATAGTTGTCCCCATTTTCAAGACGGGAGATAGACACCGTGTCCTTAACTATAGACCAATTGCTATTCTACCAGCTATCTCTAAGATTCTAGAGAGAATAATAAATAGTAGACTTGTAAAGTATCTCGAAAACAATAATTTAATTTCATCTGGTCAATTTGGTTTCCGTTCTGGCAGGTCAACGGAGGATGCTGTGCATAAACTTACAGACCATATTATTAGAAACCTTGATGATGGTAACAAAGCGCTTGCTATCTTCCTTGACCTTGCCAAGGCGTTTGACACGGTGTCTGTCCCTCGTCTTCTAGCAAAATTGGAACGCCTGGGTATAAGAGGGGTGCAGCTGAAATTGTTAGAAGATTATCTAACCGGTCGTAAACAATGCTTGAAAGTAGGTTCCTACATTAGCACTGATCAATTTGTCCCTTTTGGTGTTCCACAAGGCTCAGTCCTAGGTCCTACACTCTTCTTGGTGTACCTAAATGACCTCTGTGAGTTGAAATTGGATCAAGGCATCATTATTTCGTATGCTGACGATACGGTTTTGCTTTTTTGTGCTGAGACTTGGGATAGTGCTTTCATGCTGGCACAGAATGGTTTCGACAAGGTTTCCTACTGGCTGAAACAAAATCTTCTCACATTAAATTCAGACAAAACTATGTACATGCCATTCTATACAAGAAACCCCTACAAGCCCCCAATTGAACTCAATTTAAAATCGCATTCTATCAACGCCCATTTAACAAATGCCACTACTTGTAATTGTCCTTGTCTAATCAGAAGAACTGAAGTTAAATATTTGGGAGTTATTCTAGACTCATCTCTGAACTTCAAAGCACACATATCTCTACTTCAATCCCGACTTAGAAAACTGATTTATGTTTTTAAAAACTTACGACATGTAGCAGATATAATAATATTAAGAAAGGTTTATATGGCACTTTGTCAATCGCTACTAACGTATTGCATAACATGCTGGGGTGGAGCTTGCAAAACCATTCTGCTTCCTCTCGAAATAGCACAACGGGCAATTCTAAAGGTTAGCTCTTTTCGACCCATTGATTACCCTACGCATCTCCTGTATCGGTCCTGGAACTTACCAACCGTTCGCCAACTTTACATCTTGAACACAACTCTCAAACAACACTCTCTTACCCCCCTAGACAGGAATATTCTGCTAAAACGTCGTCGCAATGCTGTAGTCCCCCGACCCCTTCAATTTAAACATTCATTTACACATCGGTTTTTCTGTTTCAGCGGTCCTTTCCTCTACAATAGACTAAATAGTACTCTTAATATTTACACACTAACTAAACAGGAATGCAAAGCCAAATTGTTAGATTTTCTACTCACATGTAATTATAAAACTACAGAAGAGCTCCTAAGAATCTTAAGTTAAGACAAAATTACACTCACAACACACACAACTTAAACACTCAACAGCACATACTCTAAAATTATTTTGTAAATGATACTTTGTTGTAAGGTGATATCTGTAAACGCAAGACATTATCATCATTTAGGATTATTGTTCACTGTCTTTCTGGGAGGTGAACTGCGTCCTGAAATACAGGCTCGGCCTAGCTCAGGCGCAGTTGCTCAACTTTTTACTGTTATTTTGATCTAATTATATAATCTGTAGAGAGAAATTAAGATAATTTATTATTTTGTAATTTAATTTATTGACATTTTTCATTTTAAATTTATGACATTTCTATGTTTAGTTTATTGCAATTTTAATTTATTTTTATTTTCTTGACTTTCATTATTTTTAAATTGTACTGATTCACATTTAGTAATTGAATTTAATGACATTTTTAATCATCATCACATCATACAAAATGTAATATGTAAAATTGTATTGTTATGGATTTTTGTAGCCTCAAATAAATCTATAATTAATTAATTAATCTATAATTATCGTGTCAAATCTCGCCTTAGCGAGCTTAGTGTTAAATAACCCTTTTAGTGTAGGTATAAAATTCATGCACAAACATTTACAAAAAATAAAAAAAAAACGTGAATTACTATCAATACCTTAGATCAATCATTGTAATTAGTGTAGCTAGTTAAAATTGAATGTTTTCTTGTAAGTCTAATAACTGGTTATAGTCATAACAATCAAAAATTTGAGAAAGAAACCAGATTAAAGAGTAGTAGTACAAACTTATTTAATGTCTTTTCCCCTTTATTATTTTTATTTTTTTTCGTTTACTAATATTAAAATCTCAATTTAGTAGGTAATACATATTTATTTAATAATTAAATTAACATTCCCTAATTGAGATTAATTCCCTTTTTGACTTTAATTTCTTTTATTTTAACCTTCCAATCTACTTGTCATCCTAGATACTTATTATATTTATTTTTCCCTTCCTCTTTTTTCTTTCACATTCTTAGCTGTCTCTTCTCTTATTCCAGGGTGCCTCTTGGGTTGGCCTGTCAACATGTTGACCCGTAGAGCTGCATCCTTTGAGGAAAAACTGAAGGCTACGTTAAAAGAGTTAGGATCTATTAAGGAGCAGTGCAATAAGCTGCTTCAGGAAAGGGATGATAGTGAGAAGGAAATAGAGCTTATTAATCAGAAGAACACTGATCTAAAAAAGCAGTTGGCTGAACTTCACACACAGCATATGGACGTACTTGACCAGCATCAACACCTCCGTCAACTTGTGTCAAATTTCCAGCAATGTAGTGACACCCATGAACTGGCTTTGAGACGCATATCTGAGCTTGAGCTTGAATTAAGCAAGGCCCACAACACTTTAACCCACTTAAATTCTCTTAAAGCCGGTGAAGAGTCTGCGAACACCTGCAGCCTATATGATGAGTTGGTTGGTAGCGGGTCCGGTCCCATATGTGTTGAGCCAATAGTAACAATAGATTTAACTGATGACACCATCACCAAATGTAACTTGTTAAATAGCCACAACAAAATAAAGAAATATATTAAAATTAATAGATTAATTAGAAAAATTAAAAAATCATTAAAACATCAAAAATTAAACAAAATAAATAATAAACTTAGACAAAACAAACTTAATTTATTGCAAGAATTAAAGGATTGCAATAGTGAATTAGAGCTTTGTAAAATAATGTATGATAATGACACTCAGCGCCTTCAGAATGAACTGTTTGTTAGGGAATATGCTCTAAACGATATTTTTAATAAATATGAGGCTTCTCAACAAGATCTGAGTAAGCGCATGCAGGAGGCCAGTGAATTGGTTGACTTGGTTACGTACAATGCAGAGAGGTATGAGTCTCTGACAAATAACCTATCTTGTAACTGTGCATGCTCTCAGGCACCACAGCCTCAGCACATAGCACCCAGACCCTCAGCGGCTCAGCCTGTCGATAGCTGTAGTGATAATCTTAATATAAATAATGTAAATACCACTACTTGTTTTTTCTGACAAATTTGGTCAAGGTTTTGGTACTGTTTTGAACCAGTGTTCACAACATAGTATAATAAATAATTGTTTACCCGGTGCCAGTTTTAGCCAATTAGTAAATAATATTAGATTGACAAAAATACACCCCGGTTCAACTATTATACTATTGTGTGGGGACAGTTTAGCTATTAAGAAAAAGGATGTAATTGATTGTGTCAATTTGATGTTACATCTCAGTGAGACAAATAACATTAAATTTATTTTCTGTGCTTTGCCTTATTCAAATTATTTGTCTGACGAGCAAAATAGGCACATCTATAATTTAAACTTGCTTTTTTATAATAGGACCTATCGTCACAGTGACGCTATTTTATATTTTGATTGTAATCAATTTATTACTGATTACAAACTAACCAATACTAATATGTATTTATCACCTAGTAGTAGGAGACAAATTGCTAATCTTTTAGCATACAATATACAGCGTGACACAGGTACATGTTGTGTACCAATGATTACAGTTAGTAATAATTCTAAAATTTCAATTGATACCCCTAGTTCTTTAAACTATTAGATGCGACAACGGGTAAGCCTCATATGTTGAATGTTGTACATCAAAATATGCAAGGTCTGTCCGGCAAAGAACTAGAGTTATGTTTATTTATAGAGAACTATGACGTTCAGGTTTTATGTTTAACTGAACATTGGTTGAAAGAACATGAAGTAATTTTTATTAATGATGATTATTTTACTGTACAAAGTGCATTTGTAAGAAAAAATATAATTCGCGGTGGATCATTAATCCTTGTTTCAAATAACTTGAAATGTAAACAACGATTAGATTTAGTTAATCTTTCCATCGAGCACATTGTTGAGTTGTCTTGTGTTGAACTCGAGCGATACGTTATAATTTGCGTTTATCGACCCCCTTCTGGTGATTTTGGCCTTTTCGAATCGGTAATGGAGGATTTAATTAATAAGATAAAATCAAGTAATAAAAGTATAGTGATATGTGGAGATTTTAATGTTAATATTTTAGATGATACTTCATTAAGTGTCAGGTTAATCAATCTTTTTAGGTCTTATAATTTAAACAACTTGTTTTATGAACCTACTAGGATTACGGCATCCTCATCGACTTGCCTTGATAACTTTTTTAGTAATTGTAATTAAAAAAAAAAATTTAGTGTTAAGTGACTTAACGTCTGACCACTGTGGACTATTAGTTAGCTTTCCTATGCCACAAAATAAAAAGCCGCTTAAAATAGAATGCAGGCCTTATACGGTAAGCCGTTGTAATAAGTTTAAAAATAATATAGCAAATAAACTTACACCATCTTTAGTAGAAAACGATAATCCTAATGAAATCTATAGAGCCCTTTTTGATGTTGTCCAAAGAGAGTACCAAGCCATTTTTAAGTCTAAAACTATAGACGTTACGGGTACCTCCATTGGCTTCAACCAATGGGCCACTGCTGGTATATATAAAAGTAGAGCGAGACTATACGAGTTATACGGTTTAAAAAGATATAGGTTCGATACTCCTTTTCTAGAGTATGTTAAAAAATATTTTAAATTGTTTAAGAAGATTTGTGTTGCTGCTAAATCAAAATTCTTAAGCGAGACAATTAAAAATTCTGATAATAAAGTAAAAGCCACTTGGAAAATAATAAATAATGAAACGGGAAAGTCGGTTAAAAAAGTAAATCAGCTAGAGATTCTATTCGAAAACAAATTAGTTAGTAAACCAGCTGACGTAGCTCAGGCATTTAATGAGTTTTTTGCCCACATACCTATAACTACAACTCGCTTCTTAAATTCATCCCCGTCTAAAGCTGAAAGTCTTTTGAACGGTAGTGTACCTAAGTGCAATCAATCATTTAGTTTTGAGCATGTAACACCACTTGACGTAGTTAACGTTTTTAACTCTCTAAAATCAAAAAACACAGGTGATTACTGGGGCATCTCAATCAAACTTTTGAGTGATATAATAGGCATCGTAGCGCCTTATCTTGCTGTAACTTTTAATAAATGCGTGGATTCAGGAACTTTTCCTGATCTCATGAAGTGTAGTAAAGTCATACCTCTATTTAAATCAGGCAATAAAAATGATATAGGCAACTTCAGGCCTATTTCCATCCTGCCTGCATTTAGCAAAATTTTTGAAAAGTTAATACTGAAGCAGTTGCTAACATATTTTAATGTAAATAGCCTCCTTCATAATGATCAATACGGCTTTACAAAAGGTCGATCGACTACAGATGCGGGTGTTGCTCTCCTAAATCACATATTCAACGCATGGGAAAACTCGCAAAATGCAATCGGAGTTTTCTGTGACCTCTCCAAAGCTTTTGATTGCGTAGACCATGACACGCTTTTGCGTAAGCTGCGTCATTATGGTCTCCAAAACGAAGCTATAAATGTAATTGATTCATATTTATGTAATAGGTTCCAATGTGTAGATATCAATGGTGTTAAGTCTTCCGGGCTACCAATTCATTTAGGTGTGCCTCAAGGCTCGATATTGTGACCATTCTTGTTTTTGGTGTATATTAATGATTTACCATATTTTTTAAAGGGTATCTGTGACGTAGTACTGTTTGCAGATGATACCTCTCTTATCTTTAAAGTAGATAGGAATAGAAATGATTTTGATAACGTAGATAGCGCTCTCTCAATGGTTACGGATTGGTTTACGACAAATAACTTAGTTCTTAATGCTAAGAAAACTAAATGTATAAAGTTTGCCTTACCTAATGTTATAAATCTAGGACCTAATGTCATCTTAAATAAAGAAGTGCTTGAAACTGTGGACTCGACAGTTTTTTTGGGTATAACTGTTGATTTCATACTTCAATGGGGCTCACATATATCAGGCCTATCAGGAAGGCTCAGCTCTGCCGCCTACGCCGTCAGAAAAGTTAGACAATATACTGACGTTGACACAGCACGGTTAGTCTATTTTAGTTATTTCCATAGTGTTATGTCTTATGGTATTCTTTTGTGGGGTAAAGCTGCGGACATACAAAATATATTTGTTTTACAAAAACGTGCTGTACGAGCAATATACAGGTTAGGGTCAAGTTTCTTTACGAGAAATTTTCAAAGAGATTGGAATTCTCACGGTGGCATCTCAATTCATTTTTGCAAACATATTATACATTAGACAAAATATACATTTATACAAAAAGACCAGTGATATCCACAATTTTAACACCAGAAATAAGTATAAACTTCATGTTCCTGCCCACCGTGTTCGTAGGGTTCATGGTTCGTTTGAGGGTCTCGGTATCGAATTTTACAATAAGCTACCCCGTTCTTTTCTTGACTTGCCTTTTAATGCATTTAAAACTAAAGTTAAATCTAGTCTCTGTTCGAAGGCATACTATTCCATCAACGACTACTTAGAAGATAATAATAGTTAATCGCTGTGTTGAACGCAAGACAATGTTACACTTGATGTTCTTTCTTCATATTTAGCTTATGGTTATGACAGATTATATGGGTTCATATAATAATTGTCTACCAATTTTAGTGTGATGGCCCTAGTTCATCACTTGTGGCTTCGAATCACAGCCCTTTGATAGTTTCTATCTTTGTTCTTGTAAGCAGGCACACCAGTTATGTATGGAGGCTTCTTTAATTTGGTTTAGTGTTTATGCTAGAGTTTGTTTTTAATGGCATGATTGAGTGTGCCAGCTGGCAAGTGGCGGATTATTTAATTTTATGATTATATTTTAGACGACATATATTTATTTTTCTGTTTTACATAATGTTAAGATTGTTGCATAAAATTATATAGATTCAAGTTCTTAAAACTTAACAGACAGATGTGTTGCTGGGGAGTTTGTTGGCCACTTCTTCTTCACAGCTAAAACACTAGGAGGTGGTGACGGGCGGGCGTTTTTTGGGGGACTGTCTTTATGTAGAACTTTGACGTTCAATAAGTGCTGGTTCTCAGCCTAGTTTGAATAAATGACTTTTGATTTTGATTTTGATTTTGCTACCATGCGCAAGCGGTGCGCGTCCTTGGTGCGCAGGGTGCGGGCCAGCTCCAATGCTGTCCTAGCGATGATCGCTGATAGACTCGACTGTCCGTACATTCGACACTGTTGTGACAGGCACGTTGTATTGTTGGGTTAGGCGCACGGCCTAACATTTTATTATTTGGCGTCAATAACATATTTTATTTATTTATTTTTGACATTCACATACCGCGTTTTAATTTAATTTATTTTTGTTTTTCTAATGACTTTTAATAACATACGTAATGATACAAATGAGCCGTAATTTTAAATTTTATTTTAATTGTATTTTTTTTTTGTTCTTTGTTGTATTGTGCTGTGATCACTATGGGCTATGCCTGAAATAAATGTTTTTTTTATTTTTATTTATAATTCTAGCACCCGTTACACCCTGGTCCCTGGTACAGCCATCCAGATCGAATTTTCCGTGCCCCGAAGAGCCTGCCCTTGCCTGCCTTTCCTGATCACTCTCGGTCAATATACAGGATGTAACAGAAAGGTGTATTTAAAGAGCCGGTTCTGTCCATGGAAATAAACAACTTTCTCTAAGAAAAAATAGGAAATTCCCAAAAAAAATGTTGGACTTTCCATACAAAGTTATCATCAGCTGATCAATATTAGTATGGGAGGTAAAAAAAAAATTTTAGAATTTCCTCGGATTTTCTTGAAGAAAGCTGTTCATATTGATGGGCAATGCAGTTCTTAAAATATGACCACACCTTTCCGTTACACCCTGTATTATGTATGTTACCGGATAATTGTAAACACTCTTAGTTTATGAAAAAATCCGTAAAATAGTTAAGTCATACTTTTTCAATAACTAACAGTGTAAATTATCAAAGGATGAGATTTATTGTATTTGAAATTAACAACTCATAATATATCGAGATATTACACTCTCGCAATACTTATTATAATCAGTTGTTTGAAATTATCCGGTGACATTGTGATTGAAATTCCTAGACGGTCATATGGCTCTCTCTTTGTAGCATTGTTCTACAGCATGTAACAAAAATCCTGTCCGATCCAATAAAGGCGTATTCCTGGTTTAACATACGTACTAGAAAAAGTTGTACAAAAAATGTAACTCATAAAAACCAAAAGTTATCAATTTTTTATTTTTATAAAATATGCGAAATTTAACACTAAATATGGCAAATTTTCGTAAGGTAACAACACTCGGGGCCGGCGAAATCTTTTAATTTTTGCCTCTTTTTATTTCAAACGACACCGCCCTGCACTAGCCGCGCTGTAGGCACTCTGTCTTGCTCAGGCGATGTTTGAAACGTAACAGTAGGTGAACTTTGTCGAGCGCTCAGTGTTGCCTTTGATATTATTTTTCTTTTTTTTTAAATTAATTATTTTCTTTGGGGAAAAATAATAATCTCGTGTCCATTAAATGATTACGTATATGTGTACGCAGTACGATACCAAGTAATACCCTTCAGGATCGGACAGGGTTTTTGTTACATGCTGTATATCGAGCTAATTACTAAGCTAGCGCCTGCTGCTAGCTTTGCCTATCGAGTACTTTGACAAAAAATATTTTCTATCGGTCTATCGAGAAGGTAATTTAGGAAGCGATACCACACATCAACATATTGTTTATTGTATTTACATTATTTGTAACTTCTTATATTTTTATTTTTTGTAACCTGCACTTACATCTTTGAACCTGTATAAATCCTGAATGCTGTCTGTGCACAGTAGTAATTGGAGTTCAGATTTGAAAGTTATCATGGAAAAGTAATTATCATCCTTAAAACGTCGATTTATCCGTGTTTTTAGGCAATGAAAAACTGCTACAATATCATTAGATAATTTCCAAAAAAACACGATTTACCAAAAAAAAAAACCGTGCAAAGCTCGGTTATCCAGGTACTAAGTAATTAAGATTCGATACAATTAGAACAAAGGTCCATTTAGGAAAGTTGACTTCTAGTAAAGACAATAATATAGCATGGCATAATACCCTATAGGTCGCTCCATGTAAAGTACTGGTATTCAGCTGCATCCGGTTAGACTGGAAGCCGACCCCAAGATAGTTGGGAAAAGGCTAGGCAGATGATGAATACCCTATAGGGTGTAACGGAAAGGTGTGGTCATATTTAAAGAACTGCATCTGCCCATCGATATGACCCACCCTGAATAATCAGTCTTTTAACGGGACATAAGCCTTCACTTCGTGAGAAGGAATGGGTCTTACACCACCGCGCGGGCTCAGTGTGGGTCGGTGCGCTTTTTTGGTTCTAGGCAACGTCACGATGTTTTTTTATTATTATTAGTGATCAAAATATATATAACAAAGTATAACATATATATGCTACAAACCACAGACACCTTTGATGGCTTATATATGGCTAGTGAGTTCGGAATAACTAAATGTAATTAACACTAACAGATGATTTTATGAGTTTTACATTGTAATATTGTTTTCAAGTACTTAATATAGCACAATTAAAGATGGTAGTAAGTATATCAAACTAAAGTATATAATCATAATGAGTAATTTGCGTAAAATGCTTTTTTATTCCACTTCTTGCTTTTTTAATTCACTTCTTGCTTTTTGAATTCACTTCTTGCTTTTTGAATTCACTTCTTGCTTTTTGAATTCACTTCTTGCTTTTTGAATTCACTTCTTGCTTTTTTTAGGGTTGCAGAGGTATTTATTTTGTATGTCGGCAGGAAGTTCGTTTATTATTTTTGGTAGTATATAGGTGTGTGTGTTCTCATATCATATGTATTGTTGCATTTAGGCAAGGTAAAGGTTTTAATGTTAGCTAAAGTTCTTAATTTAGGATGACGTGTTTTTTTAATTAATTTATTTATATTGATGAATTCATCGTTATGTATTGAAAGTTTGGTTATGTTTTGTATTGGCAATATGTTGCAATAATAAAATAGTTCAAAGTAATCATTTTGGTATTTGGTTTTTACTGTAAGGGGTACTATATTTTTGAGAATTCGTTGCTGTAGTTTGTAAATTTTATCTAAATTTGTTCTGTATGTTCTCCCATAGCTACTCAGTCCATAACTAATTATGGAGTCAGCTAGAGCTATATAGTAGTCTTAAGGTTTTATATGGCATTTTATGTTTAAGTACGATTATTCGACCCAGGATAGATCTTAGTCTATTATCTAATCCAAGGAATTAGTCTGAGTTTATTATAATCATAAGAGGTGGTAGATAAAATATAGTTAATGAATAAGTTTCCTTGTAGGCAGGTACTAACATTATTAAATAATCGTATAACCACCTATATTTTTATGATCGATTTATCCTCCTACATACTATGCACATTGTGACCAACATATCCGTGTAGCATTGCAAATAGCACAGAAACGCATAAAAATATCAAACACATAAATAATATTATACATATAAGTTTTGGCCACATTTAAAATAAAATGACACGGTGGGAGTATTCTTCTAGATAACATCATACTATCCTGGTTCCTTATATAATATTATAGAAAATGTGAAAGACTGTATGTTTAGATGTTTATTAATAGTCACTCGTCAATGGCTCAACGGATATGGCACACGTTTAGAACATGATCTGGATTAAGACTTGGGATACTTTTTGTGAGGAAAATGTGCTAGAAACAACACTTCGAAGACATGTGACATCCACCAACCCTCATTGGGCCCACGTGGTGGATTGACAGCCCACAGGCTCTGGACCTGGAGGCCTGTGGCCCAGCAGTGGGAATGTTGAAAGGCAGATTATGCTTCTCCTTACGCTTATTCTTTTCCTCCTGGTAATACCTACGTTCCCAAGTGAATAAGTATAACGATTCACGTGGTTGAAACCGGTGGTAAAAGCTATTATTCATATAAAGATAAAAGGCATTTTTCTATTCCGATGGTTGTGTTTGTATTTGATTCCAATGACCTTAGCATTACATTTTTACAGAATAACAGCTAAACGGTCCAACCATCAAACCGTGAGACGACGTGTCATCACTTACACAGTTTAGCAACTTTAAACCTGCATCCAGGGCCAGACACTGACCTCGTCACCAACCTAAATAATTTTACGGTTAACTTAACGAATTTGATTGAAAATTCTGTATTTCTAACATAATTCTCCTTTTCAAATCGATTTCCACTTATAAATTTCAATTTCATAACAAAATATATTTTAAAGTTAGCACATATATAACCTCTTTATTTTCAAGCACGACGTTTGTATATGTATAAAAACGCAGTATCTGACTACATACCTTCGTTTTCCTGCTGTTGTCCAGTAGGGTATTTTCTTCCACTATGTCTTCTAACTCCATTGTGTTAAATTTTTGTTTTAAAACCATATAAATCACGACATAATTGGCGACAGCCTGCACTGCAGTTTGATAACACGATAACACACGATATCTATATATACGTACCGATACCTTCTACCGGTATGTTTATTGTAGGATGATGATGCAAACCATGAGAATTTGCAGATCAGGCCATTGTAGACTCTAACGTCCACAGATAAGAGTCATAGCGATCGCAAATTAATTGACTAGTTATAAGGTACTCGTATCATCTTGCTGAACAATCTTTTAAAAAAGTTTGCTTACGCGCACATTGTATTGACACAATAATTAAATTAAAACACACAAACTACTGTCGTGATAACATTGTAACTTCTGAGTTTTGTAGAGGAAATAAGACGAGTAAAACAACTGCTGATCCTTTTGTTAAAACTACTGATTCTATTGAAGCAGACGTATCAGCAAAAAATACCTGATCTACAACAATGAAAAACGCAATGGCTTCTTTAGTCCGCAATTATTTCATCCATTTTAGATCGTGATGTCATAAATGGATGAAGGAGCCATGTGTCGATGTCGGTACTAGAATATACTCAGATGATTTTTTGTCATATTCATGACTAGGGCGTAACGCTATATAGGTAGGTACCTATGACGTGGCAGTCATTGTGGCATGACTTGCAATTTAATAACAGAGTGGAAGAAATCAGCATCATGGTCATGATTGAAATAAAATGAATGACTAACTTAACTATGATAACCGACTTCGAGATACCAGTCTACTCCTGTGACTACAATAGCCAGGGACAGTTTTTAGATTATATTTTAGCTGGTGGTGAAATATGGAGCAATTTGATGTTCGATAGTACTAGTAGATTAATTTCTTCGATTTACTTTTTAGGGTTCCGTACCCAAAAAGTAAAACGGGACCCTATTACCAAAACTCCGTTGTCTGTCTGTCATCTGGCTGTACCTCACGAACTGTGATAGTTAGACAAATGAAATTTTCACAGATGATGTATTTCTGTTACCGTTATAACATCAAATACTAAAAAAACAGAATAATAATAATAATAATAATAAATCTGACTGATGACTAAATAAAATGCTGACAAGAAGCCGGGCACGTTGCCAAAAAGCACAACCAACATCTTCGGGTTCGTCGCTCAGCTCCGCCTCGCAGCCGCCGGGACCCGCGCCTGCCGTGAGTCCAGTGATTCCGGCCGCTGCAGTTGCGTCGAGCTCGAGCGACGAATACACCACTCCGCCGACGACACCACCACCTGCGCGTCGACGGGGAGGACGCCGGCCGCCGAGCGGCTTAGGACCTCGAGGCCCACCGGCCTCTGATAGGGTCCCAGCTCCCGGCGGAAGTGTGCAGCGCATGCGATGGACGCAATCCATAAATGAAAACGTCATGCGCTCATACTATGGGGCTACAGAGGGAGGAATTAACCTGACTGCGTACCGTGGTCGGATGCTCTCTCTGTTTCAGGTGCTTGAGCCAGCTGTCAACGTTTCGGCCCAGCGACTGTCGGATCAAGTGCGGGTTATCCAGCGTAACCGTATGTTGGATGACGCCGTACTTGATAGACTACGCCTTGAATCACGGAGTAGCCGTGTCTTACCTGTTTCGCCACCGGCCGCGGTGCAACTGCAACCCAGTGCTCCACCGCGACCCGACCACGTTGGTGAGGATGATGATGACGCAGCTATATCCGTGAGTACTCAATGCAATGAACGATTGAGGAGCGCTTTGGAGGATGCATTCCGGGAGCACCGCTCCACACCGCCTGGGCTTAGACCTCGTCTACCTCGTTTGCCCATGCATAAGAAAAATAAAGCGCTGGTGTGTGCTCTAGATTCGCAGCTATCGAATTGTTTTGATAGCAGCAAAGACCTTGCCGATACCCACTCAATCTTATACTGCGCAGCTGCAGCGGCATGTCGTGTAGCTCACGTCAAGTTCACAAATTGTGACAGAGCTACACGACCTGCTGTACCAGCTTGGCAGTGTAGGATTGAGCGTCGTATTGGTGAGGCTAGAGCACTCATCGGCAAGCTTATCTGCTTCAGGGAGGGCAACATTCGCCCTAGGGTGATGCGTTTCGTGAGGCGGGCGTTCTCGGGGACTGATATTAGTTCCCGAGATTATCTGAACCGCGTCACAGAGCGTATTGACTTCCTGAAGCAGAAGGTCAATGCATGGGCAAATCGTATTCGTCGGTACAAGCGGCGAGAGGAACGATACACTCAGAATCGCACTTTCCAAAGCAACGAAACGTGGGTTTATAGGGCTTGGGAGCGACCGGACCAAGGTGTGTCCGATAGACATCTACCGGATGATGACGCTATGAGTTCATACTGGCGCAGCATCTGGTCGGTGCCTGTCAGGCACACCGAGGGTGATTGGACTCGAGAGGTCGAGTGCGCGTGCGACCTTATACCAGAAATGGGGGCAATTACCATCAGCCCCCAAGATGTAACTCGTGCAGTCCGTCCGTTGCCTAACTGGAAATCTCCAGGGCCGGACGGGCTGCACAATTTCTGGATCAAATGGTTTCAAAGGTCGCACGCTCGCTTGGCAGCTCAGTTCCAGTCTGCTTTAGAGTCAGGGTCGCTGCCCCAGTTTCTTACGACAGGAATAACCCACCTGCTCCATAAATCAGGTAGTACTGCGGAACCTAAGAATTATAGACCGATAACGTGTTTACCGACGGTCTATAAAGTTCTTACATCCATTCTGAGAGCTAAAATTAACACCCATATTGATACAAAATCGTATCATGTCAGCCTCCCAGAATGGATGTAGGAATGGGTCCCGTGGTACTAAGGAGCTGCTCCTCATCGATATTGCTATTAGCCAACAGGTTCGTCGTTCTCGATGAGATCTGTCGACATGTTGGATAGATTACAAGAAGGCCTATGACTCGGTGCCACATACATGGCTCATGAGGGTGCTGGAGTTGTACAAAGTTGATGCAACTCTGCGCACCTTCCTGATGTCGTGTATGAGGCTGTGGAGTACAGCCCTTCACTATCCAGGATGTCATCAGATACAGGAGAACAGCGAACCGATAAGGATCGAGCGTGGCATATTCCAGGGCGACAGTCTGAGTCCACTGTGGTTTTGTCTGGCCCTCAACCCACTCAGTACACTACTGGAGGGTTCGGGACAGGGCTATCGGTTGAAAAGAGGTGGTCAGGTCATATCACTCCTCCTTTACATGGATGATCTGAAACTCTTTGCCCCCAACAACTTGCAACTGATGAAGCTACTGAAGGTAACAGAAACCTTCAGTAGCGCCATCAGAATGGAATTTGGTGTGGACAAATGTGCAGTCATGCATGTAAAGCGAGGGGAGATTATGGAATCCGTGGGAACTCAACTCTCGGATTCCATACACCTTAGATCCCTCTCCTCAACCGAAACCTACAAGTATTTGGGTATGTCGGAAGCGTTAGGCATCAATACTGCTGACGTGAAACAGTCGCTGAAGGAGCGCTTCTTTGGCCGCCTGAATAAAGTACTAAATAGTCTTTTATCGGGCGGGAACAAGGTGCGCGCCTTCAACGGTTGGGTCATGCCGGTATTGATGTACTCTTTCGGCATACTCAAATGGACTCAGACGGAACTTGACGCCCTGGATAGGAGGGTCCGCACACTGCTGACCGCAAATCGGATGAATCACCCACGATCGTCGGTGATGAGGCTGTATATCCCGCGGAAATGTGGGGGTCGTGGTTTCTTAAATGCTAAGACCCTACACAACCGCGAGGTATGTATGCAGCCTTAGGGAATATTTCCTAGAAACCGACGTGGGTATGCATCGAGATGTGGTCGCTGTGGACAAGGGCCTCACCCCGCTCTCCTTGGCAAACGAGAACTGGCGCAAACTTAAAGTACTGGATACTAATGACCGCAGGGAAGTATGGCAGAGCAAGGAGCTTCACGGACGCTTTTACCGGGTCCTACATGGACCCGATGTAGATTTCTTAGCGTACGTATCCTGGCTGCGCTTTGGTGACCTATTCGAGGAAACCGAAGGTTTTGTCTGTGCGATTATGGACGAAGTTATGATGACGAATAACTACCGGAAATATATTGTGAAGGACGGTACGGTTGACATCTGTCGGGCATGCCACCGGCCCGGGGAATCAATCCGACACATTATTTCTGGTTGTTCTCGTCTAGCTAACGGAGACTCAGACACAACCTTGTAGCCAGGATTATCCACCAGCAATTTGCTCTTAAATACAATCTTGTGGAATCTGAAGTACCGTACTATAGGTATGAGCTCGACCCAGTTCTCGAAAATAGCAATATCACGTTGTATTGGGATCGATCTATCATCACTGATAGGACTATTGTTGCCAATAAGCCTGACATAGTGGTGATAGATCGACAAGAGCGTCGCACAATGATTGTTAATATAGCTGTCCCTCATGACGAGAACCTCGTGAAGGCTGAGAAAGATAAAAAAACAAAGTAACTTGATCTGGCTCGCGAGGTTGTCGACATGTGGGAGGTGGATACAGCAGTCATTGTGCCGATAGTTGTGACGGCCAATGGCTTAATAGCCAAGAGCCTCGACCAACATCTCGGGAGGCTCTAGTTGGGCGGCTGGATCAAGGGCTTGATACAGAAAGCGGTACTCCTGGACACAGCGCGTATTGTTAGGAGATTCCTTTCTCAGGAGCCCTGACCACCGGTAGCTTGGACCCTATCCCGTTACCGGTGGGCTACTATTTTTTATATTTTTAAATGTTTTTATATTGTTTTATATTTGAATATTTAAAAATGTAAATAGTATGTACATAAAGTTAAATAAATGGAATAATAATAATAATATTCCACAACTATCACACAACGCCATCTAGTCCCAAGCTAAGCAGAGCTTGTGTTATGGGTACTAGACAACTGATAAACATACTTATATATTTCTAAATACATAAATATTATAGATAAATTACACCCAGACACAGAACAAATGATCGTGCTCATTACACAAACATTTGTCCTGGGTGGGAATCGAACCCACGACCTCCGGCATAGCAGTCAGGGTCACTAACCATTAGACCAACATAGTCCAGTCAGTCAAGACAATCAATTCATTATAATTCCAAAAGTTTTCAAATTTTGATGTAAGGTCGGGAATGGTATAAAAACAGACTATAAAATTTTGCAACCTGTTCCGCAGTCTGGAACATTGTTAAAAATGCAATAAATGATAATTTGCTCAGTTCTTGAGACCAAAATTCCAAAAGTTCTGCAAAGTTGGAGTGGTGTTAAATATATTATTTTACATCACGTGTCAAATTTGCAACCAATTCAAGTGGTCGGAACATTTTTTGTTATTAAAAATTAATGTTTTTCTTTATTAAACTAAAGGGAAACGTTCCAAAAGTTCTGCAAATTTGACAGATATATCGGAAAAATATACCGAACGATTGTATAAATTTGCAACCTTTTACGTTGACCGGAACATGTTTATTTATATTTTTTTTTCATTCGTGGTCATTTTTTCGAGTAAGGTGATCTCGGAATAATTACAAAAGTTTTGAAACTTGATTGCAAACTTCGAAAACATCTATTCTGTTGCATTTACAAATTTGCAACCTCATACGCGATCCGTCACTTTATGCAATTTGCAAAAATGTAATTTTTTTATTTTTTCACCTTCAAGAAAATTGCAAAAGTTCTGCAAATCGAGAGGACTGTTTACTTTTGGGATTAATGTCAGTATTTAAATTTGCAACCATATCCGGAATACGGAAATATTTTTCAATCACATTCTCGCAAAATATTATTTCCGTAGGGCCTAAACTTTGTGCTATACGAAGCCGCCGCGACGTCGTATACCTGCGTTGCTATGGTAACGCGGCTACCGTGGCCACGTGGCCGTGGCACACTGCGGAGGTTGCAAATTTTAAAACTGACATTAATCCCAAAATTAAACAGTCCCCTCGATTTGCAGAACTTTTGAATTTTTTTCGAAAATGAAAAATGCCATAAAGTTAAATTGCCGACATCACACAAGATTCCGGATGGCGTGGGAGGTTGCAAATTTAAATACTGACATTAATCCCAAAATTAAACAGTCCCCTCGATTTGCAAAACTTTTGCAATTTTCTTGAAGGTGAAAAATAAAAGAATTACATTTTTGCAAATTTCTCTTTATGGAGATTATATTTATAGAAATAACTTAAAAGATATATATACAAACTAACAATAATACCTAACATGTACAAATGCGTATGAAAAAACAACTCACTGGGCATCAAAAAATTCATCCACATCGCTGTCAATGGAAAAAGTGCCCAGAACGCTAGCAGCATTGCCACGTTGAATAGCAATGCTGATTCGTTGGCCAAAGAAAAGCCCAGCCCTCTGGTCACGTGAAGAGTCGACTAACAGCTTGCTGATATGCCGGAAAACTCGATGAGCACTCGGACCCCATGGGCCTAGTGTTTTAACCCCAAACGGCTCAAACATGTAACTCCCTATAAGGTTGTTATATTTGCGCCGTTTGAGGTTTTCTGCACCTGCAGCAGCCGCCCCAGCACAGCCTGCCGTGCTAAGAAGATGGGATGGCGCAAGGGTGTCGACACATGTTGCATCCCACACCAAAGGCCTACCCAACTTCCAAGGCATTATGGTCATTCCGTCTGGCCTCTTCCCATCGTCACGTGCTAAGCCATTGGGTTCTAAAACAGCTGGCACCCCGGCGGTGACAAGAGCCCGACGGATGATGTCATTAATGCTTGCGTGCCGTGCTATCCGACCAGCACTCCTACCGCAGGATAGGCCGTGGTGTCCGAGGCGGTCGACTGCTTCACCGCATTGACAACGATGTGGAGCTCCACTCGGAGCACCCAGACGCAAACATGTAGCGATCCGGAAAGTAGCGTCACTCAGCATGGTACCAATGTTGGGTGACGGTAGTGCCTGTAGCCAAAGGCCCGACTCCCACTCACCCACAGCCAGTAGGCGGGCACGCTCAGCAGTATTGGTGGACGTATTAATGAGATTATTCCGTACCAACCTGCAGAGCGGCTGTCAAAACTGTCTTCCAATATTGGAGAACCTAGGAGGTGTAATGAACTTTTCTCTAAAATTTTGATTTCTGGGGCTATTGCACTAAATTTCTGTATGGTCGATTGTCTGTCGGTATTGTCACAAAGAAATATTTCACATTTGGAGTAGTTAAGGTCAAGGCCAATGGACTGAAACTGGTTCTTTAGGAATTTTAAATCTTCTAAAACGGTGTCTACGTCACCTCCTAGTGTTCCATCATCTAAATACCACAGGTTAAATTTTGAATTTAGTTGTTGAATTATTGGGTGAATAGCCAAGCTAAAAATGACTGGCCCGAGAGGGTCACCTTGTTGGCATCCAACTGCAGATTCCAAAACGTTGTCTTTATATAATAATTTTGATGGATGCCTATAGCATTGCCACAAAAAAGCCGAAAATTTCTGGTAACTCTTTTTTTCCTTCAGCCAACAAAGTGTCCCTGTTAACTGAATTGAAGGCGTTTTTAACGTCAACCTTGAGGATGACCTCACCTTTACCAGAATTTAGAAAGGTGGAAAGGGCGTGTACGGTAGCCTCACAGCCCCCTCTGGAACCAAAACCAAGTTGTAGGGGCTGGAATTTGTTGGTCAGTGATTTGCTGTATATTTTGCAACAAATTTTGGCTGCCATACGCCTGTAGGTGCACCCGACGGCAATGGGATGAATGCCGCCGTCCTTCTTGTGCAGGGCACATAGGTTGGCCCCGTACAAGACATCGACGACGGCATCGTTCACGCCGCCGGAGAGCATTAAGGTAACTAAAGCCAAGAGCTCCTTCAAAAGCGACTCACCAGCTTCCCCGGCGATTGAGCTTAAAAGATCCTTCAAGTGCTGAGGAGTCAGGCCGTCGAGGCCGCCGGAGGAACCGTTTCTGAAGGAGCTCACGGCTGCTAGCAACTGGGGGGCTGTAATTTGGAAAAATGAGGAATCAGGATTAGGGGAGTCGAGAGGGTCAGGGAAAGTGAGGTCATCCGCAGGCGCTGGGTGTTTACTCTCCAGGGCTGAAATTGTTTCTGGAGAGTAAGGCGCCACCACATCACTGCTGAAAAGTAGCCTAGCAGCTCCCCTTATGTCACCATCGCTTAATTTGGATTCTACATGTGAACATAAACCTTTCTGGGGAACGTTATTAAAAGCTGGTAATTTTGGATCTAAAATGTAGGCCGAATTGTTGCAATTGTCTTTAATTTGGGTCGTTAATGTTTTTTTTGTAGCCAAATTTTTTTGAACATGTAGAATCCTATAAGGGAAGGTGAGTAATTCCTCCCAGGCACTTTGTGTGTTCTCCTGGGCCGCAAGACGGACGCATCGTGCTAAACTCAGCGCAACAGACCGTCTTGCGCCCCGGGGAACTCGCTTCAGAATGGGCGTTGAATTTTTTAATTTTGACAGTGTTTTCCAAAGTGATTCGTTATGTGTCTGAGATGTGGCTGGTGTTGATGTTTGAGATGTGGCTGGGGGGCACAAAGGTACACTATGTGGTTTGTGAGCCTTGCCATAGTGTATCTTTAACCCCCGTTCACCTTTAAAAAAACGTGCCTGGGAGCAATGGGGACATCTTACCAACTGAGTGTCGAGCGATGTGGCAGGTTGATTGCTACAGTTTCCAGCGTCGCTACAGTCAGCGTTTGACATAAAAAAAGGATTCCACTTACCTATAAATTACACAAATACTATAAATAATTTATTAAAATAAAAAAACACAAACTATAAAGTCAAAATATTGTCTGACGGCTTGCACTGACGTGACGGCGCACAGGGTTACTGAGGGCGCTCCTTCGCGACCGTTGCCTCGGTAACGACACGGGCGTCGCGTCGTACGTATATTTACAAAAAAAAATACAGATCTCCATTTGATGAAAGCAATTGATATTGTTGTAGTATTATTGAGTCATCGGGCTAACATTCCACAGATTTTTGCACAAATTTTCGACTTGTTCTTGTGACGTTTTACACAATCCAAACTGTTTCTTGCAGCGCATATGGTTTCGTAATAAATTTTAAGTTTTTCGCACAATAAAGGCACTGAAGCCTTGGATAACACTTCCACTGGTTAATCGTCCTTCTAGCTTCACTTTGATGACAACAATATGTTGTTGTTTACGTAAATTTATTTTTAATCAATTAATAAAATACGGAGCTGTTAAAATTGAATGTTCACCTAGTGGCGCCACCCCCATTTTCCGTAACTTTAACTTTAACTTTACCCGTAACTTTTTGCAAATTGCATAAAGTTACGGGTCGCGTATGAGGTTGCAAATTTGTAAATGCATCAAAATAGATGTTTTCGAAGTTTGCAACCAAGTTTCAAAACTTTTGTAATTTTTTCGAGATCACTCAACTCGAAAAAATGACCACGAATGAAAAAAAATTATAAACAAACATGTTCCGGTCACCGTAAAAGGTTGCAAATTTATACAATCGTTCGGTATATTTTTCCGATATATGTGTCAAGTTTGCAGAACTTTTAGAACGTTTTCCTTTAGTTTAATAAAAAAAAACATTAATTTTTATTAACAAAAAATGTTCCGTACACTTTCATTGGTTGCAAATTTAATACGTGATATGAAATTTTATATCGAAAACTTCTCCAAGTTTGCAGAACTTTTGGAATTTTTTTCACGACCATACAGCAAAAATTAATTAAATTGCAATTTTAACAATGTTCCGGACTGCGGACAAGGTTGCAAAATGAGATTTATTGTTGTCTCAATGTACCATTCATTTGACCGAAGTTTGAAAACTTTTGGAATTATTATTAAATTTTCGATTTCGAATGTCAATAATGACTGGACTAAACAGGCCAGCCAAAAGTAATACCTGATTTTTTGCCATTTTTATAGATGAAATGGGACGGAACCCTTAGTGCGCGAGTCCGACTCGCACTTGGCCGGTTTTTAATGTAAGTTTAAATTTCCTCAGATTTATGTTGGTATCAAGTGATTTATGTACTAGGTAGGTATATTGAAATTAAATAAAAATTATGCACACACTCACATTTGAACATCATCGCCTAGTTCTTATCTAAGTAAGGCCTTCTCCAACAACCGGCACAATTATTTCTTATAATCAGCATTTCAGCTGAAAACTGTCCACTACCGGACATAGGCCTCCCTCTAGAAAGTACTGTGCTTCTCACCGTCACCAAGTCATCGGCCCAATTCGTCGGTCTTCAAACGCTACGTCTTCGAGAGCTCAGTCGCCACGCCAGTGCCTTTCGGCCCCATCGACCACCCCACACTGCTCTCATTCAGTTGATTCCCGCGTGATCTTTAGACATTCACGCAGTGGTCAGCACACTCTACATAATGTATATCCAAGCGAATTCTCCTTATATCCTAATAATATTGTAAATATGAAAGTCTTTGTTTATTTCTAGTCTTTGTTAAATGGATTTGAATGAAACTTAGCAGACAGGCAAACATTTTCTGGAATCGACATAAGAAAGGATACTTTTTATCCCGGCCGAGTATGTTCTATGACTATGTTCGTCTGGGATGATTTTCGAGGTTCATGTAGAAGCTGTAGGGCACACTATTATGGACTATCATAATAGTGTGCCCAGTGCCCAGTGACCAGTGGTGACTGCAATGGGAACTTACCTCTTCTGATAAGCAAATTGTTTTGACGGATTCAGTGAGGAACCAAGTCTTGTGTAACACTATAAAGATGACAGCAGGAGTCAGGAGCCGAGATCACCGTCGAGAATTCGCTGCAATTTGCTCTATTCGTGGTGTCCATTACCTGGGCAAAATGTTGTGTTTTAAAGAGCGAGACTACAACAAATAATTAGTGTGTCATGAGGAGCAATTTGTTTACTAATAGCAAAATTTGTGTGAATTGTAGTTTTAAAGTTATTTGAGAAAAATAGATTTTGCTGGAGTAACGTTTGAAACGTTACCCAGGCAAAATCGTTTTTAAATTCGTTTTAGCCCGGAACCAACTACATGAATCGATAGTATTTGTTGCGTAGTAAATGTTTGTAAATAGCAAAATTTGTGTGTGTTAAAGTCCTTAAGTTATTTAAGATTTTGCTTCGGTAACGTTTTGGGATTTCCCAGATCTCGAAAACGGCTCAACGTAGAAGTTTGAAAAAAATACCAATAAGAGACCTTAATTTGTTTAAAAAATAGTTTTTGATTTCGTTGATGAAAACCGAGACCTTAATTTGTTTAAAAAATAGTTTTTGATTTCGTTGATGAAAACCAATGTAATGAAATGGTTTCAAAAATCTGAAAAAACGGATTTGTAAGTAAACCAATACACTTACAACCTAATAAACAGCTGCAAAAAATACCCGTAGTAGACGCTTATAACGTCAGGAATTTTAGATTTTGTAACTTTACACGATAAGAAGATAAAAACAAATTTGATTAATTTTAGTCTAGTCGTACTTCAGCGATGAAATACGCAGTTCCCAAAACATCAAGAAACATGGCATACAAATTAAAATAATTCATGAACATTTGTTCCTGTAAATTTCAGTATTTAATTACGGCTATAATGAAAGTTATATCAAAAACAAGAATATGTCAGCAATTCTCTAATAAGCCGACCAATTTGAAAAGGTCACTTAAGCGACCGCAGTAAAATGAACATCCCGTTCATTTAAGATGGTTGCGCGTAAGTATATGGATAATTTGTTAGTACAGTTGCATACAAAAGTTTGCTGGTCAGGTTAGTAAAACTAAAAATCAGTCTTATACTAAATATGCATTGCATTGCCTTAGAATTAACATTCAGATAAGTTTAGTACTTACTTATTTTTAATATTTTCTGTTTGTACCAATACTTCAAACCTATTTTCAATTTTCCATAAGAGGTAGATAATAATAATAATAATAATGACGTCTGTCAGCGACGACATACTATGCTTACAGGAAAACAACAATGAAAATGGAATGAAATAAATAAAATGTTGACCAGAGCAGCTGCCCGTTGCGCACGCCTTTCACCCCCGGACTCGCCGCTCAGCTCCGCCTCGCCGCCGCCGGACCTTGGATCACCAGTGTTACGGCGGCTGCAGCCGAGTCGAGCTCAAGCGACGAGTATTTCTCCCCGCCGACGTCGCCAACACCTGTACGTCGGCAGGGGAGAGGCCGGCCACCGAAGAGCTTGGGACTTAGGGGCCAACCGGCCCCGAGCCAGGTCCCCGCTGCCGGTGGTTGTGTGCAGCGCATGAAATTGACACAGTTCATGAACGAGAACGTCATGCGCGCATATTATGGGTCTACAGAGGGGGGAACTAACCTCACTGCGTACCGTGTCAGGATGCTGTCTCTGTTCCAGGACCTGGAACCAACCGTCGACGTCTCGGCACAACGATTGTCGGATCAGGTGCGGGTCATCCAACGTAACCACAAGTTGGACGATGCTGCACTTGATAGGCTGCGCTCAGAGGTACTGAACAACCCTATCATCTCGACCCCGACACAGACCGCGGTACAAGAGCCCGCTAGGGGCGCAATCCCAGCGCGGGCCATTAACGTAAGTGATGAGGGAGATGATAGGGTCGTCACGGTAAGTAGCCAGTGCAACGACCGACTGAGGAGCGCACTGGAGGATGCGCTTCGCGAGTCTATACTCGCGGTGGTAAGCGGGGTCGCGGTGGTGGAGGGGGGCGGGGGGCGGGCAGCATGTCGTTTGGCCAACGTGAAGTTTACGAATGGTAAAGGAGCTATTCGGCCAAAGCCTGCTGCACCAGCCGCTGCAGGATCGAGAGGCGTATCGATGGGGCCAGGGTACTCATCGGCAAACTACTCTGCTTCAGGGACAAAACGCATCACACGTGGTCGTGTATTGCCCATACACGACCACGTGTGATGCGTTTTGTGAGGCGGGCATTTTCGGGGACTGGAATTAGTCCTCGAGAATACATGTTGCGTGTCACAGAGCGCATCGACTTCCTGAAGCAGAAAGTTTGTGCATGGGCAAACCGTATTCGGCGGTATAAGCGGCGAGTTGACCGGTACTCGCAGAATCGCATGTTCCAGAGCGATGAGAGGTGGGTATATAGAGCTTGGGAGCGACCTGAACAAAATGTGACTGACGGGTGCCGTCCGGATGATGTTACCACGAGTACATTCTGGCGCAGCATTTGGTCGGTGCCCGTCTGTCACATTGAGGGTAGTTGGATGCGTGATGTCGAGCGCGCGTGTGACGTTAAACCAGAAATGGATAAAATCACCATTAATCCATCAGATATAGCCAAAGCGGTTCGTCCTTTACCGAACTGGAAATCTCCGGGACCCGACGGACTGCACAACTTTTGGCTGAAATGGTATAGCAGCTCACACGCGCTCCTGGCATCTCAATTCCAGTCATCCTTAGAGTCTGGGTCGCTGCCTCAGTTTCTAACAACCGGTGTCACCCACCTGCTCCATAAGACAGGTAGTCCCGCGGAACCCAAGAATTATAGGCCGATTACATGTTTGTCAATGGTCTATAAACTTCTTACATCCATCCTGAGAGCAAAAATTAATCTGCACATTGAGAATAATTCAATTATGTCTGCCTCTCAGAATGGATGTAGGAACGGGTCCCGCGGTACTAAGGAGCTACTCCTCATAGACATGGCCATAAGCCAGCAAGTTCGTCGATCCCACAAGGATTTGTCGACATGCTGGATAGATTATAAGAAGGCCTACGACTCTGTTCCACATACGAGTACATGGCTCATGAGGGTGTTGGAGTTGTACAAAATAGATGCAACTCTCCGCACCTTCCTTGGGTCATGTATGGGGCAATGGAAGACGGTCCTTCGCTATCCAGGATGTCGACCAATCCAGGGGAGTGATGAGCCTATATGGATTAAACGGGGAATATTTCAGGGCGACAGTTTGAGTCTACTTTGGTTCTGCTTAGCCCTGAATCCTCTAAGCACGTTGCTGTAGGATTCAGGCCTGGGCTATCGGTTGAGAAGAGGTGGTCAGGCCATATCTCACCTTCTTTACATGGATGATCTGAAACTCTTTGCCCCCAACAATTTGCGACTGATGGAGTTACTGAAGTTAACGGAAACATTCAGTAGCGCCATCAGGATGGAATTTGGTGTGGACAAATGTGCAGTCATGCATGTAAAGCGAGGAGGGATTATGGAATCCGAAGGGATTCAACTCTCGGATTCCATAAACCTTAGATCCCTCTCCTCGACCGAAACATACAAATATTTGGGTATGTCGGAAGCGTTAGGCATTAACGTTACTGACATGAAGCAATCGCTGAAGGAGCTCTTCTTTGGCCGCCTGAAAAAGCTATTTAATAGCCTTTTGTCAGGCGGAAACAAGGTGCGCGCCTTCAACGGTTGGGTCATGCCGGTTTTGATGTACTCTTTCGGCATACTCAAATGGACTCAGACCGAGCTAGACGCCCTGGATAGAAGCGTCCGTACACTGATGACCGCAAACCGGATGCATCACCCACGATCATCGGTGATGAGACTGTACATCCCGCGGAAATTTGGAGGTCGAGGTTTTTTAAATGCGAAGACTCTCCACAACCGCGAGGTGTGCAGCCTCAGAGAATATTTTCTTGAAACCGACGTGGGTATGCACCGCGATGTGGTCGCAGTGGACAAGGGACTCACCCCGTTGTCCATGGCTAAAGAGAACTGGCGCAAACCTGTAATACTCACTACTGATGACCGCAAGGAGGTATGGAAAGGCAAGGAGCTTCACGGGCGCTTATATCGGGCCCTTCATGGGCCTGATGTAGATTTCTTGGCGTCCGTGGCCTGGCTACGTTTCAGTGACCTCTTCAGGGAAACTGAAGGCTTTGTCTGTGCGATTATGGACGAAGTTATTTTGACGAATAACTGCCGGAGGCATATAATGAAGGATGGGACGGTTGACGTGTGTCGGGCATGCCACCGTCCGGGTGAGTCCATCAGACATATTATCTCTGGTTGTTCTCGTCTTGCTAACAGCGAGTATTTGCACAGGCATAACCAAGTGGCCAGGATTATTCATCAGCAGCTTGCTTTAAAATACAAACTTGTGGATTCTGAGGTACCGTATTACAAGTATGTGCCCGACCCAGTTCTCGAAAATTACCATGTCACGTTGTACTGGGATCGGTCTATCATCACTGGCAGGACTATTGTTGCCAATAAGCCGGATATAGTGGTGATAGACCGATTAGCGCGCCGCACAATGATAATCGATGTCACCATCCCACATGACGAGAACCTCGTGAAAGCTGAGAAAGAGAAACAAATTAAATATCTTGACTTAGCACACGAGGTTGTCGATATGTGGAATGTGGACACGGCTGTCATTGTGCCGATTGTCGTTACCGCCAATGGCCTGATGGCCAAAAGCCTCGACGACCACCTGTCGAAGCTGTCGTTGCGCGGTTGGATCAAGGGCCTGATTCAGAAGGCAGTACTCCTTGATACGGCTCGCATTGTGAGGAGGTTCCTGTCTCTGGAGCCCTAACCACCGGTAGCTTGGACCCTGCTCCCGATACCGGTGGAGTACTGTTTTTTATATTTTTAAATGTTTTTTTATATGTTTTCTTTTAAAAATATTTAAAAATGTAAATAATATGTGTAAAAATAAATATACGAAATAATAATAATGTTATTCAGCCTCAAAAACTTTATATTCTGGTTACAAGTAACACTGGACCCCACACTAGGATACCCTGTGTCGTGAGCTCCAGTCTCTTTCATCACAAGGTTTGTATTAGATGTAGTTTATTAAGATAAACAGATAAG
This sequence comes from Polia nebulosa, assembly GCA_951329385.1. Taxonomy (NCBI): domain Eukaryota; kingdom Metazoa; phylum Arthropoda; class Insecta; order Lepidoptera; family Noctuidae; genus Polia; species Polia nebulosa. The sequence goes on along the minus strand of OX589587.1, from coordinate 28,353,208 downwards.
TACATAGGTAATTGGTAAATTCAACTTACGGAAATATTGGTCGTCAGATTGGTCTTTTCCATTTGCATCTTCTTTGTGAACGCCTAGCGTAAAATATTTTAAACTGCGCACCTTGCTATATAGCAAGGTGCGCAGTTTTGTGAAATTTAAGAAGGACAACAGGCAGTATGTATAGCTTGCACACCGTTAGTACTCTAGACTCTTGGTAAAGTAAATCTGTTGGTTAGCGAGTTCTCCTCCTTTAAAATTGCTCTTCATGTATTTGGTCCGGTCTAAAACGAATTTTTGAAAAACGATTTTGCCTGGGTTACCTTTCAAACGTTACTCCAGCAAAATCTGTTTTTCTCAAATAACTTTAAAACTACAATTCACACAAATTTTGCTATTAGTAAACAAATTGCTCCTCATGACACACTAATTATTTGTTGTAGTCTCACCTTTCTAAAGCACAACATTTTGCCCAGGTAATGGACGTCTATTCGTGGCGATTTCTGCCCTGGGCGTCAGAGGTCGCGAGACGATCTCCGGCCACCGTAGACGCGGGCCTGCGGACGGCGAGTCATGGGTAGCTCGCGGTCCGATCAGCACCAGGCCCGAGAGTCGACGGCGCGTAGTGTTCCACACGAACCTCAAAGAGATGTTAGCAATCAGGACGGGGCCCATCATGGCCGATTTCTTGGTTGGTAAACAACCTGGTGAGTTATAATTGTCATTTCTTTAAAATACCTACCTATTTTGTTACCCTCGGGTTCCCGGACATTAATAAGGCAAACGAGTGTCCTAAGTCAACTTGCAGAGGTTCTGACTGGTGAATAGCTTACATTTTACAAATTTTTTTTTAATTAGTTCCGGCAGAAACTTAAGAAAGAGGTGAACATCATCCACGCACCTGTCTTTGTCGTCGAAGAAGACTTAACGTCTAGTCTTATAAGAAAACCTGGAAAGTCATGAATGACGATTATGGTCAATTCTCTAGGAGTCAGTTGGTGACGAGTATACGTGTATTTCCTTTGAATTTACTGTTACATTGTACCAGTAAGTTGGACGACTTACTGCGGCGTGGAAAGACTGTTTATAAATAAACTAAAGCAGTTCACGGCGTTGACCATGTAACGAAAGTGTTACATTATTTTGGAATTGTAAGTATCTGCACGATACTTATTAACTACATATACCTAAAATGCTATTAGTGTAAATGAAACCCATATCTACCATATTGTTACGAGCTGGGTATCGGATAAATTATTTTACACCGATTATTTAACCAAATATCTTTTATTCACTCAACAACTTATTTACACAAACACTAATTCGCTAACAATCACTATTCTCTTCGTAATCGCTTGTATTCGCATCCGTAGTCGAAAACAGACTGACTGACTCGCCCGCCGTCCGGCCTATTTATACAGTCATGGAAGTTTCCAGAACATTGTCGAACTATCCTATAGTGAAATATTCTAAAAACATCTATGAACTTCTACGCAGTACCACAATGGAATGTTCCCGAACATAGTGGTAACATCTGGAAACTTCTACTACAATCTCGAACGCTCCAGAGTAATACGGTCGACGTAACACTGCCCCCTCCTTAGACATGCTCGTCCCGAGCATCATTAGTCCCGTAGTATCGCGCCAATCGGTCTACATGGACAATCTTAGGCGCACGTCGTGGACCCTTCTGTATTCGGTAGGTAACATCGTTGATCCTGGTCACGATTTGGTAGGGTCCATCTCATTTTGCTTGCAATTTAGGAGACTTCCCTTTGCTACGCACTGGGTTATGCAACCACACCAGTGAATTCTCGTCAAAACCTCTATGATTTGCCTTCCGGTCGTATCGGGTCTTTATCTTATCAGACATTTGTTGGCCGGAATGTCTGATATGCTCATATACATCATTCAACTTGTTACGCAAGTCATTGGCATAATCGGTTACACTGCGTGGGGCATCATGGGGGGTTCCGGTGATTAAATCTGCAGGCAACCGTAATTCCCTTCTAAAGTTTCCGAAGGCTGGTGTCACAGTCGTACTTTCGTGAACTGCACTATGATAGGACAGAAGAATTGGCTGTATGTGCTTGTCCCAATCCCTTTGCCTGCTTTCCACAACTTTTGCCAGATATCTCTCCAACGTTTGGTTGAAGCGTTCTACCATTCCATCAGATTGTGGATGGCAGGAAGTGGTTCTGGTCTTGTAAGTACACATCATTCGACAAGTCTCCTGGAATACTTGTGATTCAAAATTCCTCCCTTGGTCGCTGTAAATTTCCAAGGGTACTCCAAAACGACAGAAGACTTCCTGAAACTGACCTGCGACTGTTGTAGCTTCTTGGTTAGGAATGGCGAAGACTTCTGGCCACTTTGTGAAGTAATCCATGACAACCATGAAGTACTTGTTTCCGTTTTCACTTTCCGGAAATGGTCCTGCAACGTCTAGTGCTATCCGTTCCCAGGGGGTTCCCACGTTGTATAATTGTAAAGCACCTCTGCTGCGTGTCTGGGGTCCTGTCACAGCCGCACAACTGGTACATTTGCGACACCAGTCCTCAACATCCTCTCGACAGTGAATCCAGTAAAATCGCTCTCGTATCTTCAGTAGAGTTCTTTTTACCCCCATATGTCCTCCTGAACATCCATCGTGGTAGAACCGTAAAACATTAGGTACTTTGGCTTTGGTTTTTTGTCTCCTCGAGCGTTTTCCCATTTACGGCACAAGACTTCATCCTGGATAACCAAGTTGTTCCATTGTGCCCAATAGCTCTTTGTGATGGAACTTAACGCCGCAACATCACTCCACTTGGGCTTCGGAGCACCAGCTTTAATCCACTCAATGATCGGTTTGAGGTCCGTGTCATTTTGCTGAGCAAGCTGTAGGGTTTCCTTCCATTCATTGCTGAGATCCATTCTTAGCATCCTCACGGGAACTACTTTCTTAGTCTTTTGCTTGGTACAGTACTTACAGTCTTCAGGGCAAGGTCTTCTAGACAGTGCATCTGCGTTACCGTGAGTTCTCCCAATACGATGTTCCGTTACGAAGTCAAACTCTTGTAGTAGTTCGATCCATCTTGCCACTTGTCCCTCTGGATTCTTGAACTGCAATAACCACTTTAATGCAGCATGGTCAGTCCGCAATTGGAATTTCCAACCCAGCAAATATTCACTGAAGTGTTGCAATGTCCTTACTACTGCGAGTAGCTCCCGTCTCGTGACACAGTAATTTCTTTCTGGTTTGGATAAAGATTTGCTGTAGTAAGCTATAACAACTTCCTGGTTTCCTTTTCGTTGAGACAACACGCCTCCAATTCCAGTATAACTTGCGTCTGTGTCAACTATGAAGTCATTTTCAGTGTCAGGGTACCCCATAGGTGTATTACACAGACGTTTCTTTAATTACCGAAATGCGATGTCACAATTCTCGTCCCAACAGAATTGTTGCTTCTCCTCAGTGAGTTTGTGTAGAGGTTTTGTAATGTCGGCAAAATTCTTGACAAACCGCCGATAGTGGGAGCACAAACCCAGAAATGCTCTGACCTGCGTCTTGTCTTTCGGAACTGGCCAATCCTTGACGGCGACGATTTTCTCCGGATCTGTCTGCACACCTTCCTCCGAAACTATTTGTCCTAAAAAGTTCACTTGTCATCTGAAAAATGAGCACTTTTCGGACTTAACTTAAGATTTGCCGTCCGAATTTTTGACAGCACTCGATTGAGATTTTGAAAGTGATCTTCAAATGTACGGCCCACGATAATGATGTCGTCTAAATAGACAAGACATGCGTCTCCAATCAATCCGGCAAGTACTTGCTCTATTAGCCTTTCAAACGTCGCAGGAGCATTGCACAATCCGAATGGCATAACTTTAAACTGCCATAGCCCCTTTCCTGTTGAAAATGCAGTTTTTTCCTTATCCTTAGGGTCTATTTCCACTTACCAGTAGCCACTTTTCAGGTCTAGCGTGGTAAATCACCTCATTTCAGTCAGTGTATTCAATGTGTCGTCGATCCTAGGCAGTGGGTAACTGTCCTTATTCGTGACGTCGTTCAATTGTCGATAGTCCACACAAAAGAGTGTGTTGCCGTCCTTTTTCTTCACCAGAACCACAAGAGAACACCATGGACTCGATGAAGGTTCTATAAGACCATCCTTCACCATACCGTCAATCATCATTTCCACTTCCATTTCACGTGCAACCGGCAATCTCCTTGGTCTTTGACGGATTGGTAATTCGATGCCAGTATTAATTTTGTGCTGAACCAGTCGTTCTTCCTATGTCAGCATCATTTGTAGAGAAAGAGTCGGCGTACTGAAGTAACATCTTCTTAGCCTTATCCATTACTACTTCCGTTAAATCGAATTTTCCAAAAGTGTTGACACGTCAAATTTCAAGCAGAACACTTTTCCTGATGGTACACCGTCCATGAAGATTTCCTCTTTACTACACTTTAATACTCCTTGATCAACGTCGATCTCACAACGATGTTTCCGCATAAAGTCTAATCCCAGGATACAATAAATATGATAGAATTTGTTACCTAATTTTAACTCCACCTCCTTCCTGCCTCGGATGATTATGTGCTGACCAGTAGCTGTCAGTAATTGTTTACGGTCGTGGTTATTGAAGAAGTCCCCAAGGAACCGACTTGCTAGGTGAAAATTGACGACCGTGTGAGAAAGTCCAGTATCCAACGTCAGTTTGCATGGTTCCGCCATGGGCCTGTGAGATCGAGATCCTCGGGGCTCTTTCAATACTAGCCAGCACCCGCCCCCCAGTCCTGGCGTTTACTCGTTTCCCTGCTGTTGCTGGGCAGTCGTATAGTTGCCCTTCCTTGCTGGGATTGATCTTCTCTCAGTGAGCTGCGCTTTAGACATCTTGACCGAAGATGACCCCTTTCTCCAGAAGTGTAACATCTAGGGTTATATCCTTGCGGACGATCGCGTACAGGTGATGCCATAACCTCCCTGATACGATGTGTTCGATGGTCTTGCCTCACTGCCTCTACTTCTAAGGCATGGGCCAAGGCGTCCTTCAGTGTCTCATGGTGCCCAAGTCTTACAGCGGCTCTAACTTCCAAGTCACATATTCCGTCGACGAACACCTGTACCACATAGCCATTGATGAGTGCAGGGGTGGACTGGTATGCTTTCCGAACGAACTTGTCAACTTCCAAGGCTGTATGTTCTCGGCACTACGTTGAACGCGATCCCTTAACTTAGCGCGAAATACGTGCTCCAAGTGCGCGCCGTATCTGGACTCTAGCGCTTCCAGCAGGTGCTCGTAGGTCACATCCTTGCCAAGAGCCTCAAGTATGGTTAGGGCCTGGTCTCGGAGGCCTAAGGTGAGCGCGGTCATAGCTTGGTCTTTGGTCCTCCCATTCGCTTTCATAACGACCTCAAATTGAATTTTGTAGGCCGACCATGAAGATGTTCCGTCGAATGGCGGCACCTTAAATCCGCGTGCCGAAGGTGCAGCAACCACTGAAGGCACAACCCCGTCTGTAGCCCTAAGTTCACCTAAAGCCTTCTTCACCCCTATCTGAACTTCAGCTTCTGAGATGCGATTCTCATGCTGGTGAACCTGCTCCTTCATCACCTTGAACTCTTTGCCAAGTGTTGAGTGAAGGTCTTTAATGAGGAGCATCTGCTCTTCTTGGCGGCGGGCCTGTAACTCTTCTTGGCGGCGGGCCTGCTCTTCTTGGCGGTCGGCCTGTTCTTCTTGGCGGCAGGCCTGCTCCTCTTTATCTTGATGAAGCTTCTCGTCCAACCGACGGACCTGCTCTTCTTGACGGCGAGCCTGTTTCTGCAACAGCGCCATTAGCGCAGACAAGTCTGGCACCGCTGGTGCTGAAGAAAGTCCACATGGGCCAGCGACTGGCTCTGTCGTAGGCTGAACACCACCCGGCGTCTGTATCGGAGAATCTCCAAACCGCCTCTGATCCATGTCTTGCTGCCGTTGACTCCTTGTGCGAATACCGTCCTTGTCGTCTTTTGGTAAAATTGGCATAATTTATCCCTCACTTCTGACACCAATTTGTTACGAGTTGGGTATGGGATAAATTATTTCACACCGATTATTTACCAAATATCTATATTAACTCAACAACTTATTTACACAAACACTAATTCGCTAACAATCACTATTCTCTTCGTAATCGCTTGTATTCGCATCCGTTCGCATCGGTAGTCGAAAACAGATTGACTCACTCGCCCGCCGTCCGGCCTATTTATACAGTCATGGAAGTTTCCAGAACATTGTCGAACTATCCTATAGTGGAATATTCTAGAAACATCTATGAACTTCTACGCAGTACCACAATGGAATGTTTTCGAACCTAGTGCAAACTTCTGGAAACTTCTACTATACCTTTTTTCATTCAATCATACCTTTTTCTATTCAAGATACTGGAGTTATGGAATAAATAGGCAGTCAATTCTTGACGTCAGAGATAACTTAAGTATCTTCTCTGATCTTATTACATAATAAACTGCAAGGGATTCTATAGCAACAAGAATTTTATCAATACGATGTCAAGATAGTAAATTCGTATCTCTTCATATGTCAATATGTTCAACAGAAAGCAAATCTGTGAGTATTAGGAATTATACTGCACGTAGATAACAAAACAAAAGGCTGTGGACATAGTTACGTTTACTAATCAGATATAATAAAAAAAAACAAATATGAAAAAATTCAATAAAATTCTACAAAATACGAATATTAATTACTTGCATCCTTTACCACAGGGTTGTCCAATTTAGAAATCTTTTGTAATGCACTGGGCCTAAACTGTTCGATATCTCTCAACTCCAATCCCAAATAGTCCAAAAAATACTTATAAATTTGTAGAATCAACAGATACACGTTTGAAGATAATCTATGGCAGCAGACGAACCTCATTGATGATCCAAGAACACTTCCGAAGCACTTCGCCCAGAAGATGCATAGTATCTCAACAAGAGGTCGGTTTGATCTTGATTCTGTGGACTCATTTTCCGTGTTTTTGGCAGCTGGTTCGATCATCATTTTTAGATGCAGTAGAAGCAACAATCTTTCCTGGGTGCTGCAGGAATCAGCTCGGGCGGGTAGGTTTGAGTATAGGCATTCTTCTTAGTAAATGGATTCATGGACTCTGCCATAGAACGGTGTTTCAGTTCCATGTTGATCCTGGCAAACCTTTCTCCCTTCTCCTCTTCTTTCTTTATCATTATAAAATACGGGCGTGTCTCGTTCAAACTCATATTTGCAAATTTATGTTTTACTAGTTTTAAATATCAATAATTTTTAATTTTAATAAAAAAAGTTGTTCAATTATTACTGTTCCGTCAAAATGGCATATCGATACACGTATCTACTGAACATAGACTCGGAGAAGGATAAACAAAAGAGAATTCTTATAAATAGTGCGTGCCTTTTTGAAAGAAATAAAGTGAGCTTTCCGGGGACACAATATCTTATTTATCAGGTACGGTACTACATACTAAGCAGTCACAAGGTATTAGATAGGCCCTTTTTTTTGGGGCTGAGAAATCATCCAAAGACTTCTCCCGCTCTGAGTGGAGCGGGAGGGCGTGTCAGTCTTTTACTGACTAAAACCCACCCCTGTTCCTTCAGTTGCCTGAATGCCAAAGGCTGCGGGAACTCTATTTCGAATTAAGTAGATAGGCCTATGAGTGAGGCGTATTTATCGTAACAGATACAAATTACAGGTACGAGTATTCGTAGATACTAGATAACAGTTGTTCCTGTGATATCATATACCTGTTAAAAAATATCATTCATATTTCACAATACTCCACAATCACTACACTCTTTAGTTTCAGTAGGTACTCAATAACAATTAACAACTGTTCGTGCTATCTGTTATTTTTAACCGACTTCCAAAAAGAGGAGGTTCTCAATTCGTGTGTATGTTTTTTTTTTTTTTGTATGTATGTTACCCGATTTCTCCGTCAGTTGTGAACCAATTTTCAAAATTCTTTTTTCATCTGAAAGAATATACTCCCGAGGTGGTCCCATATAAATTTTGTCGAAATTGCTTCAGCGCTTTTTGAGAAACTGAACAAAAACGGAAAATACGTGTACCTCGATGACGTTTTGGTGTTCTCCAAATGTTTAAATTCCACGTTCCATTATATTGGGGTTTTTACTTCTGGGGTATAACAACTAAAAAGTGAAAAATAAAAACTTTTTTACAAAAAAAACAACCGACTTCCAAAAAAAAAATACACTAAAAATTTATACTTAAATAACTTTAATTTCGGAAGTCGGTGTTAAATAACGAAGAAGTAAAAATACAAACACCGACTTCCGAAATTAAAGTTATTTAAGTATAAATTTTTAGTGTATTTTTTTTTTTGGAAGTCGGTTGTTTTTTTTGTAAAAAAGTTTTTTATTTCTTCGTATATATATCTCGCTCACACCCGCATGATTTAATCTTGCTAAAAACGAAAAGCACCTAGTATTATTATCCGAAAATTCAAATTGTAGTTTTACAAGAAGATAATCATTCTTGAAAAGTGACAACTATTTCTAGTCGTATTATCTTATCTGTTTTTAACTTTCAGTTCGAAAACACTGCAAGAATAATGCTAACATTACTACGTGTTCTGTACGTGATTTATTTATCGACAGACAGTGCTTAGAAAAATAACAGGCTATTAGTTAATAACAGGTATAGACATCTTATGTTATTGCGTAACAACAATAGTAATAACAGGTATCTTGTTTGACCTGTTATAACCCAAGTCTAGATAGGCCCGAATGTTGGCACGTGTTTAGTCCAAAGGAGATCCGCAAAAAATTGACCCAGGTCCGGTACAAAAGAAATGTGTCTCAGATTTTAGAGTAATAATTGTAGAAATACTGTAAAGTATCGCTATTGCTCAATTCGGTGGCTAACATAGTTTTTTTGCCGGTGAAGTTTCTTTTGCGCTAGATATAAAAATGACACTTACGGAAAAACTGCATCTTTCTGTGCTCTGTGCTTAATTAATATTGACAATCTGAGTATGTTTTTTTTATATGTGGCATACTTGATGATAAATGATTTTATTTAAGTAGATTTTAACAACACTTTTACTCGTCAATTTTTTTTGTCAGTGTAAGTTAGATGAGGCCGGTGTTTCCTAGCTGACTACCCTGAGAAGAAACACTAAAACAAACTCAGAGGTCAAAGTCTCTTTTAAAGTGTTCAAATCCATACAATATGTACTGGTCAAGGTCATATCAGAACAATGTACGTTAATGTCTGAAATGAGCTTTTGAGGCAAGCAACACGCAGATTTGAGTAGGCCTGTCCAGACAGTGCAAGCATTTGTCAGTTATCGTGAAGCTCAACTCAGAACTTTGAGGAGCTCAACGAACCGACGAACAATACCAAAGTAAGGACATTTGGATAGGCCGCAAAAGTAGGTACTCAAACTGCCAGACCATCACAAAAACTACGTGAACATAACGACTTACGTAATTCTAGAATTCACATTATGCTTTAAGAGGATGAGGACCATGCAGCTTATTGTCTGTAATGGTCTTTTGAAGAAAGAACCACACATATTTGAGTGGACCTGTCCAGTCAGTGCAAGCATTTGTCAACAGTCGAATAGTTCAACTTAGAACTACTAAGGAGCTCAATGACTCGACAAACGATACCAAAGAAAGTAAGCCGCAAAAGTACTCAAACTGTCAGACAACGTTAAAAATTACTGAAAAAAGGAGGAGAAAAATAATAATAACCCACATAGTCCTTACATTTATAATGACTAAGTAATAAAATATACGAGTATATGTAAAATACTTTACAAAGTAAAGTATTTTACATATATATTTTTTTTTTGTTTGACATTTTTATTCATGTCAAACAAAAAAAATGTTAATAAAAATATATTACTTTAAAATTGTACAAAAAAATTTCATCAGCGTATAGAAACGCATTAGCTCATGTATATCATTGAAGCAGCTCAATCTCAAGCCTTTTTGTCATCAATTCACAGCCGTATGTAGGGTTGTAGTATTGTACTATATTTCGGGTCTGAGTACTGTTGAACATATATAGTACGCTCATCTGCCTAGCCTTTTCCCAACTATCTTGGGGTCGGCTTCCAGTCTAACCGGATGCAGCTGAATACCAGTATTTTACATGGAGCGACTACCTATCTGACCTCCACAACCCAGTTACTGGGTAATACGATACCCCTTGATAAGACTGGATGTCAGACTTTCGGGCTTCTGACGACTCGTAACGACTGTCAAAGATCCGCGTTTGACAGCCGGGACCAACGGCTTAACGTGCTTTCCGAGGCACGGAGGAGTCTCAGTATGTAAAGATGGTCACCCATCCACGGACCGACCCTGGCAAGCGTAGCTTAACCTGATGGATCAACCCATGTGGCTGTTATTACTTTAGCCACGAGCTCCTCAACATATATAAATAATAATAATAATAATCCATGCAGCGCATGCGATGGACGCAATCCATAAATGAAAACGTCATGCGTTCATACTATGGGGCTACAGAGGGAGGAATTAACCTGACTGCGTACCGTGGTCGGATGCTCTCTCTGTTTCAGGTGCTTGAGCCAGCTGTCAACGTTTCGGCCCAGCGACTGTCGGATCAAGTGCGGGTTATCCAGCGTAACCGTATGTTGGATGACGCCGTACTTGATAGACTACGCCTTGAATCACGGAGTAGCCGTGTCTCACCTGTTTCGCCACCGGCCGCGGTGCAACTGTAACCCAGTGCTCCACCGCGACCCGACCACGTTGGTGAGGATGATGATGACGCAGCTATATCCGTGAGTACTCAATGCAATGAACGATTGAGGAGCGCTTTGGAGGATGCATTCCGGGAGCACCGCTCCACACCGCCTGGGCTTAGACCTCGTCTACCTCGTTTGCCCATGCATAAGAAAAATAAGGCGCTGGTGTGTGCTCAGCTATCGAATTGTTTTGATAGCAGCAAAGACCTTGCCGATACCCACTCAATCTTATACTGCGCAGCTGCAGCGGCATGTCGTGTAGCTCACGTCAAGTTCACAAACTGTAACAGAGCTACACGACCTGCTGTACCAGCTTGGCAGTGTAGGATTGAGCGTCGTATCGGTGAGGCTAGAGCACTCATCGGCAAGCTTATCTGCTTCAGGGAGGGCAACATTCGCCCTAGGGTGATGCGTTTCGTGAGGCGAGCGTTCTCGGGGACTGATATTAGTTCCCGAGATTATCTGACCCGCGTCACAGAGCGTATTGACTTCCTGAAGCAGAAGGTCTGTGCATGGGCAAATCGTATTCGTCGGTACAAGCGGCGAGTAGAGCGGTACACTCAGAATCGCACTTTCCAAAGCAACGAAAGGTGGGTTTATAGGGCTTGGGAGCGACCGGACCAAGGTGTGTCCGATAGACATCTACCGGATGATGACGCTATGAGTTCATTCTGGCGCAGCATCTGGTCGGTGCCTGTCAGGCACACCGAGGGTGATTGGACTCGAGAGGTCGAGCGCGCGTGCGACCTTATACCAGAAATGGGGGCAATTACCATCAGCCCCCAAGATGTAACTCGTGCAGTCCGTCCGTTGCCTAACTGGAAATCTCCAGGGCCGGACGGGCTGCACAATTTCTGGATCAAATGGTTTCAAGGGTCGCACGCTCGTTTGGCAGCTCAGTTCCAGTCTGCCTTAGAGTCAGGGTCGCTGCCCCAGTTTCTTACGACAGGAATAACCCACCTGCTCCATAAATCAGGTAGTACTGCGGAACCTAAGAACTATAGACCGATCACGTGTATACCGACGGTCTATAAAGTTCTTACATCCATTCTGAGAGCTAAAATTAAAACCCACATTGATAAAAATCGTATCATGTCAGCCTCCCAGAATGGATGTAGGAATGGGTCCCGTGGCACTAAGGAGCTGCTCCTCATCGATATTGCTGTTAGCCAACAGGTTCGTCGTTCTCGTAGAGATCTGTCGACATGTTGGATAGATTACAAGAAGGCCTATGACTCGGTGCCACATGCATGGCTCATGAGGGTGCTGGAGTTGTACAAAGTTGATGCAACTCTGCGCACCTTCCTGATGTCCTGTATGAGGCAGTGGAGTACAGTTCTTCACTATCCAGGATGTCGTCAGATACAGGAGAACAGCGAACCGATAAGGATCGAGCGTGGCATATTCCAGGGCGACAGTCTGAGTCCACTGTGGTTTTGTCTGGCCCTCAGCCCTCTCAGTACACTACTGGGGGGTTCGGGACAGGGCTACTGGTTGGGAAGAGGTGGTCAGGTCATGTCACACCTCCTTTACATGGATGATCTGAAACTCTTTTCCCTCAACAACTTGCAACTGGTGAAGCTACTGAAGGTAACGGAAACCTTCAGTAGCGCCACCAGGATGGAATTTGGTGTGGACAAATGTGCAGTCATGCATGTAAAGCGAGGGGAGATTATGGAATCCGTGGGAACTCAACTCTCGGATTCCATACACCTAAGATCTCTCTGCTCAACCGAAACCTACAAGTATTTGGGTATGTCGGAAGCGTTAGGCATCGGTGCTGCTGGCGTGAAACAGTCGCTGGAGGAGCGCTTCTTTGGCCGCCTGAAAAAAGTACTAAATAGTCTTTTGTCAGGCGGGAACGGGGTGCGCGCCTTCAGCGGTTGGGTCATGCCGGTATTGATGTACTCTTTCGGCTACTCAAATGGACTCAGACGGAACTTGACGCCCTGGATAGGAGGGTCCACACACTGCTGACCGCAAATCGGATGCATCACCCACGATCATCGGTGATGGGGCTATATATCCCGCGGAAATGTGGGGGTCGTGGTTTCTTAAATGCTAGGGCCCTACACAACCGCGAGGTATGCAGCCTTAGGGAATATTTCCTAGAAACCGACGTGGGTATGCATCGAGATGTGGTCGCTGTGGACAAGGGCCTCACCCCGCTCTCCTTGGCAAACGAGAACTGGCGCAAGCTTAAAGTATTGGATACTAATGGCCGCAGGGAAGTATGGCAGAGCAAGGAGCTTCACGGACGCTTTTACCGGAAGCCGAAGGTTTTGTCTGTGCGATTATGGACGAAGTTATGATGACGAATAACTACCGGAAATATATTGTGAAGGACGGTACGGTTGACATCTGTCGGGCATGCCACCGGCCCGGGGAATCAATCCGACACATTATTTCTGGTTGTTCTCGTCTAGCTAACGGAGACTATTTGCACAGACACAACCTTGTAGCCAGGATTATCCACCAGCAACTTGCTCTTAAATATAATCTTGTGGAATCTGAGGTACCGTACTATAGGTATGAGCCCGACCCAGTTCTCGAAAATGGCAATATCACATTGTATTGGGATCGATCTATCATCACTGTTAGGACTATTGTTGCCAATAAGCCTGACATAGTGGTGATAGATCGAAAAGAGCGTCGCACAATGATTGTTGATATAGCTGTCCCTCATGACGAGAACCTCGTGAAGGCTGAGAAAGATAAAAAAACAAAGTATCTTGATCTGGCTCGCGAGGTTGTCGACATGTGGGAGGTGGATACAGCAGTCATTGTGCCGATAGTCGTGACGGCCAATGGCTTAATAGCCAAGAGCCTCGACCAACATCTCAGGAGGCTCTCGTTGGGCGGCTGGATCAAGGGCTTGATACAGAAAGCGGTACTCCTAGACACGGCGCGTATTGTTAGGCGATTCCTTTCTCAGGAGCCCTGACCGCCGGTAGCTTGGACCCTATCCCGTTACCGGTGGGCTACTATTTTTTATATTTTTAAATGTTTTTATATTGTTTTATATTTGAATATTTAAAAATGTAAATAATATGTACTATTTACATATGAGCTTATACGGACTTTCAGAGAACACGACAATATCGTCTGCAAAGCGTAGGTGGCTTAGATATTTCCCATTCGCATTAATTCCTTGCTTTGACCACGGCAAATCTTCCATTACATTTTGTAAGACAGCTATAAAAAGTTTCGGTGATATAGGGTCGCCTTATCTGGCTCCTCGATTAATGTTGATCTTGGTGCCCACTCTATCTAGCCTGACTCTAATAGTACAATTAACATATATGTTTTTGATAATATTTATGTACTTTGCGTTTATATTTTGTTTGTTTAATGCTTCCCAGATGCTATTATGAGAAATAGAGTCGAAAGCTTTCTTATAGTCGACATAAGCTATGTAGAGCGGTTTTCTATATTCTACATACTTTTCGATGACCTGGTCTACGGTGTGAATATGATCTGTTGTGCTAAAACCACTTCTGAATCCCGCTTGTTACATGGGTTGGCATAAGTCTATTTGTGGGGATATTCTGTGTAGTAAACAGGATGCAAAGAGTTTGTACAAGCAAGACATTAAGCTTATCGGACGGTAGTTTCCTATATCTTTAGGGTCGCCCTTTTTATACAGTAAAATTATTTCCGATTCTGTCCATTGCCCTGGCACGATTTCTTCTTCTAGTATTTTATTGAAGAGTATTGTAAGAGGTGTTAGTAAAAGTTTTCTACCGATCTTTATGCACTTGTTAGATTTAATTTATATAGATACGTAACTAGATGTATATTAATATTTAATCATCATTAGTTATTATTTATCTACATTATTTTGCTTACATGTGCTACTCTATTTGGCTATTTGCTTTGTTTGGTTATTTACCTTATTTAGTTATATACTTTATTTACTTATATACTTTACGTATATACTTTGTGAATATACTTTATTTAATTTATTTAATTATTTACTTTGGGGAAATATAAACAACAGGATTTGGTTCATAATAACACTATATTTATCTTGTAGTACATAACAACTAAACACTACTCATCATAATAACATTACATAGTTCATAAACATAATATAAATACCATCAAAATAAATCAACAATAGTCAGAATAATATCATACCTTAGATGTTAACGCCTTGGAAGTCGAAGAGAAACTGAGCCGCTCCATTTTTTTTTTTTTTTTTTTTGTGTTACGTCTTGCAGGTCAGCCTATGAGGCTGTCGTCTGCTTAACCGGACTTGCCTGTGAAGGCTCTAATTTATTAAAGCCTCCAGCCAGGACTTATAATTTTCTTACATACTAAGTGACTACGCTAAGGGCACTCCCTGCGGAGTATGGGCCTCGGCTTAGGGCGTCACTGGGGGAGGGGCAGCAAGAGAAGGCTGGATCAAGTTTCCATTAATTGGGGGATCAGTTGGCTCAGCGGCGCGTGCTGCCAAGAGACTGGGAGGGCATTGACTGGGTCTTCGCGTCGGGCCTCGACGGCGAGGGCGGAACGACGGCGGTGTGCGTTTGTAAATTGTGCTGGTTGCCCTACGGCTCCCTTGGAGCAGAGTGGTGGTCGTCAGGTATGAGGAGGGTATGTCTGGGACGGCGCACCTTGGAGATGCGGGAGGGTACGTATCGGGCGGCCGATGAGATTAGGGGGTGTCGATGTTTTTCAGCAGTATCCATGAAACGCTTGGTGAGACGTTTCAAGAACTGCTGGATGGTGGGGAGTCTGAAGTCTACATGCAGCTCTTCGTTACGGACAAAGTGCGGGCGGAAAAGGCGTGTCTTTTTTCTGCTAAAAGGAGCCAATTTCACCCGGCTCCATGTTTCCGTGGTGTAACCGTGCCGATAACCGACCGACTTGATCTTCTTGGTGTTACTTTAACATCTACCCTCAATTTTGGTCCCTTCATAGAGGCTAAGGCTCAAGTGGCTGCCAAAAAGTTGGGGGTCCTCGCAAAGGTGAGACGATACTTCACGCCGGAACAGCTGCTCCAACTCTATCAAGCGCAAGTCCGATCGTGTATAGAGTACTGCTCTCATCTTTGGGACGGATCTGCAAGATACCAGCTTGATGCCCTTGAGTCAATTGAGAAACGAGCCAAGAGGATCATCGGCAATGATAGACTCGTTGAGTCAAAACTCCAAAGTCTTGAACATAGACGCCGAGTTGCTAGCCTGTCGGTTTTCCATCGATTACATTTTGGGGAGTGTGCGACGGAATTGCATGATTTGATTCCGCCAAGCCCATTTCATCTAAGGACCACAAGACGTACGGCGAAGTGCCACCGGTTCATGGTGGACATTCCACCCATACGCACAAAGCGTTTTGAGAAAACTTTCATTGCACGTACAGCTAGAGAGTGGAATTCTCTACCGGAGTCTGTGTTTCCTGTAAGATACAACCTGGGAGTCTTTAAGTCAAGAGTGAATAGGTTACTTCTAGGCAAGCGTGCTCCATCTTCGACCACATCATCGCTTACCATCAGGTGAGATAGTGGTCAAACGCGAGCCTATCAAACATAAAAAAAAAAAAAAAAAAAAAGTAGGGAGCTCCCGCCGCATTGCGGAGGAAGCGGTTTTGAAGAGTCTGCATTTTATGTAAGAGGCGGGGCTTGGCGTGTGCGAAGACAGGGCCAGCGTACGTCATGATTGGTCGAATGACCGCGGTGAAAGTACGCATTTTGCACTTGAATGACATAGTGCTGCGTTTATTGAGAATGTTATGAAGCCTACCTTGAGCAAAAGCGGCCCGCGAGCGGGCCTGACTTATGTGCTCCGCGAAGGTTAGGTGTTGGTCGAGTACGACACCCAAGTACTTAGCCTTTTTCTCCCAAGGAATAGGATTATCGTACATGGTGATCGGGGGGGGGTGGGGATATTTTGTGTCGGGGTCTCGAGTAGAGAACAGCCTGACTTTTGTCGGGATTAACCTCGATTCTCCATCTCCGAAACCACTCGCCCAGGGTAGTTGCGGAGGATTGGAGATTGCGAGCTATTCGGTTGGGTACACGGCCAGTATAGTAGATGGCCGTGTCATCAGCAAATAATGCTAGATGTGACTTATTATTTTTTGGGATATCGCTGGTGAACAGCGTGAAAGCTAGGGGGGATATTACGGAGCCTTGAGGGACTCCTGCTCTTATGGGGTGAGGGGAGGAGAGTGCTCCCTCTATACGACAGCGAAAAGTACGATTCGACAGAAAGTCTCGTAAGATGAGTACGAGACGGTCTGGCACTCCTAGTTGATACAGCTTATAAATTAAGCCATTGTGCCAGATTTTGTCGAACGCTTTCGCTATGTCGAAGTACAAGACCCCGGTCGTCATACCGCGCTGGAACCCAGCGCTCATATGTTCTACGATCCGATGTACTTGTTGGACGCACGAGTGTTTGGTACGGAAGCCGAACTGCTCGTTGGGAATGAGATTATTAGCCTCGGCATAATCCCTGAGCCGCTTATTAATAAGCCTTTCATAGATCTTGCCGAAACCACTAAGGAGACTAATGGGTCGGTAGCTGGAAGGGTTGGATTTGGGCTTGCCTGGTTTGGGAATACCTATGACAGTGGCCTGCTTCCATGCTTGGGGGAAAATATTATTGTTTAAGGCGCCATTGAAGATGGCGGTCATAAGCAAAATTAATTGGGCGGGGAAGAGCTGGATAACTCTGTTGGTGATGCCGTCAGCGCCAGGGGCCTTCCGGGACTGGAGCTTTTTGATGATGTCCTCCACCTCGTCTGGAGTGACGGGGGGTAGAGGGTCATCTGGATCTTCGACGGGCCTTTGACTGAGCCGCTCCACTGAGGCCCTGCTCTTTTATACCCGTTAACAAACAAGTATGATTCACAAGTGACAGTTGAATCATATCAGTCTTTGACTTCTAGGAAAATAAGTTTGTTACAATAATCATTTACAAAATTCATTAATTAATCTTAACGATTCAGTATACACAGATAATAATTACATAATAATTGTATATATAAATATCACGGCCATACTGACAAGTACTTCGCTCTCGAAGTACATTATATACCCATTTTCTACAATTGTAGTTTACTTTTGTTTTGCCAATTGCCTAGACGTGTCAAGTCCGATCCACCCGCTGCTAGTGGCATAGACTTGCACCAAACAATTGACCGACCAGCGGAAACAAAAGGTTCTACTTTTTTTTTTTTTAATTTTTTAATCTTTTTTAATTATTATTACAATATATCTTTATAATCAACAGTACAATAATATGTATGTAATTAGATAAAGTGTTTATTACAATATCTTAGAAATCAATGTGCTATTTCATTTTCAACACTCACATTTTCATCAATCAATTCACCTGGCCAGCATCTTAATTTTTCTTTGGCTGCTGAAATATTTCGTAAATTACCTAGACCTTGTAGAGCAAAACGGTCATTAGGATGGATAGAAGATATTTCATAAGGCCCTTTAAAGGACAATGGGCAAAAATGTATGGAACGTGGTACCCGCTCCAATAGTCCTCATTAATATATCATTGAATAGACATTTTGATGCAGAAAAACGTCTACCATGGCGCCTGTCCCTATTCACGTTTGGAAAGCAGTAATCTCACTATCTATACTTATTATTATAAAGCTTTAATCTCAGGAACTGCTAGTCCGATTTAAAAAATTCTTTCAGTGTTAGATAGCCCATTTATTGAGGAAGGCTATAAGCTATATATCATCGCTACGCTACGACTAAAAGGAGCCGAGCAGCAGGGGTGAAACCACGGAGAACAGCTTGTGTTTTATAAATGATGAAGAATTTATTACAAACTACTTATATAAGTAAAATAAAGCTAGAATAACATGATATAACACATTTAGGATTCTATTATTAAAAGAAGTAAGAAAACAAGCATTCTTTAAATACAAAACATATATTTTATCAATAAGTGAGTAGATTTAAAACATTACATATCGGTATCAACTATAACAGCATTGAGGAAAGATGCCGGAGCAGTAAATCCCGTATGCCTCGCATAGCCTAAGTACCATACGATGGACACTATATGTGCACAAGTGCCGATCGTACGTCGCCCGGTTAAACATGTGCAATACTGTTGGACAATATTATTTGCACTGCTGATTAATATATAACAAAAATATGTTTTTACACGGACATGTCGCGACTGGATTCGTCCACGCAAAAGCCAGGCATCTTCGTGTATGCCATAGTCTGGCAGATCATCAAGTGCTCCCTCTCTGTACGTTTCAATTATATATAGACCATTTGATAAATGCTCGGCACAGTAAGATCTTGCCAGCTTGAGTTGGTATGTACCTAGCGCTAATAGAATTATATCCTCCTCCGTCATTGAAGGGAAGTTTTCAATCTGGCTCGCTTCCATCCTCTGAAAATCTACTCTTCTGTGGTTAAGCCGTTTTCTCTCTACATACATATGCAGAAGATTCGGGGTATCTATTTTCTGCCTTATTATATGGACGAATTCGTCTGCGTGTACGCTATCCACGATGGGTTGGTGGAAGTGATTCGTGATAGCTGCGGCAATCTTAAAATCAGTGAACATATTGGGCAGTGACTTATTAAAATATTTTTGCCGCAAGAGCTTAAAATCACGTTTAAACCGGCCATTTGCCACTTCCACAACCCACCGGCATAGCGTTACCGATCGAGCTTCGTTGGATTGTTCAGTGGTCAGCTGTGTCTCTTGGCGGTTCTTTGTTGGTGGGACATAGGATTCATACCCACATTCATCAATGAGGTCCAAGCTGTCCCTAAAACCTCGATCTAATATAAAAGCATCGTTTGTTCGGAGTAACCAATGTAATGTATGTTGTCCATCATTCATAATATCGCCCATTATTTGCGCATCTGTTTTTGTTGCAGCGTATGGACCCATTACATCCAATATATATCCATCAGTACATACAAGTAGGAAAGGTTTCAGTAGATTCTGAAACTTGTGTAAACTGTAGGATAATCTTTGGAATAAAAAGTTCGAGCTTTTATTTATGTAAATGTAAGTACCATCACCAATCAATAATAACTTATCATTATTTTCATTTCCAAATAATGCTTTTGGTATAGTTAGATTTTTTTCCAATAATTGTTGTCTGTCAATGTGATCCACTCCCAAATGCAGCCCGACATAATTGTTACTGAGACACTCCCTCACAATAACCAATAAACGTTCGAGCTTTCGTCGTGACATGTTAAATAATGTCGCAAGTCTTTCATTTGGCTCCCCAGAACGCAGTTTTGTTAGATAAATACCTAATGCAGTTCTCGGCTCTCTACATCTTTCATTTAGTGCAGGTGTTTGTACCAATATATTATCAAACTCTTCGCACTTGCGTCCTGTCCAAAAGTGCATTTCTTCGTTGGTTGAAGCGCCTCTCGTGTTGAAGTCTAGCCGAGGTCCACGTTGTAAGGCCATTCTTAACATGTCACAAATGTCAGTAAACTGTTCTGTATTAAAATCATGAGTGACATTACATGTTTGAGGTAGCTCATCCCAAACGTTGTTCTCTAAGTGCTGTGTACACACTCTTGCACCATTTGGAATATAAAGCTTATATTCACAAAAGATGTGAGTTTTAATTGTTATTGGGATTCGATGGCGAGTTGCGTTTGGACAGTTGTTAAATATACAATGCCGTGGTGTGTTTGGAGTACGTGTATACTCTGAAACTTGAAATTCCTGAACATTTTGCACAGCTTCCGGCACAGCTTCCGGCACTGCTTCCGGCACTGCTTCCGGCATTGCATCCGGCACTGCTTCCGGCATTGCATCCGGCATTGCTTCTGGCACTGCATCTGGCATTGCTTCAGGCATTGCTACGGGCACGGCAGGGTTCGCATGTCTTCTCACTGCATTATCAGCGGACTGCCAACATCGGTGACACACACGTCGTGTGCCATCGAATACCACCTGAAAGTAGTAAAAATATGATTTAATATATATTTTTTTGGAACTAAGCTAAAAAACTGAGAAAACAACGTCACGTAAATACAAAATATTAAAGTGTCGATCGTAACCTAACAACACTTTTGTTATAGTAAGCGCAGATTCAACAAAGTCGTCGGGCCATAAATCATTTCTCTATGTCCATCTTGCTTGCACTTATAAAGCTTATGGAACGCTAATGCAAAATAATAGGGCATTGGAATAATAAAAGTGACTTTCGAAGGTCCGATGACTCCACACGTGCGCACAGTGTCCAGGTAGCTAATATCGAGTTAGAAAGGATAAGCCCTTTTCTTTGTACTGCTAACCATTATCTATTGTTATTGGTAATGACCGTCTTAAGTGGCAGCACCTGTGCTATACTTAGATTAAGAGTATAAACGGCACGGACGAAGGGATGATGAAATAAAACCACACCTTGATTATAATAATGGAAGTGCTTACCTCCAGAACAGCATGTTCATGAATAAACGCAGCGAACTCAGGGCGCGTTCTTGACAGATTAGTTGTCAAAACATGTTGTTGGTATCTTCTGGTATATAAAGCTCGCCGACACATTACACAGTTGAGACGTTCCATTGCGATATTCCAGTTCGAAAAGCAAATCAGTATAGTCCACAACACTAGCACAGGTCAGCGTTAATTAGAGCGGGTAACAAGTCCAGTAGGAGCGCAGGGGTCAGTAGTTAATAAAACCGAGTTATGAAAGCACAAAAGAAACTCAAACAGCAGCTAAACGTCGTCACGAGCGCAAAACGAACGAGCGACTGACGCAGGACGCGAACACGTCTGGTGTCAGTCGATCCCCTCCTCTCCCTCCCCCGCTGCTCTTGCGCACACCCCGCGCTCAGGAGCAACGGGACTCGAGTTAAAATCAGGAGTGCATGGCAAAGTCTTACGTAAAAACGTTATTAATAGAAAACATGAACGGAAATGCCGAAAATATTACCTTGGTACTCATTTTCTTACATAAATAAGTGGTAACTAATATACTCGTATATGTATGTTTATCGCCGGGGCCACGAGACTGTCTAAACAGGTTACTGTGGCCCTGGAAAGCAAAGGGAAACTGAAGGAACAGGGTTTTTATTAGTTAGTAAGACTGTCGTTTATCTTCAAACGCAATCAGATTTGAGAGTGGCGGCTATAGTAAAAATTGTTCCTCTTGGTAAGACCTTTTAAACGACACTACAATCATATCTATTGGAGCCGGGTACCATTTTGCTCATTCTTCTTTAGGTGCCAATTTATCATTACGCCTATGATCTTGAGATACATACACTACATCTCCTACGTTAAAATTTACGTTGTTACGACAAGTTTAGTGGCGTCGAAACGTTTTTCTGCTGTTTGTAATAGGCGTTGTCCAGCTATATCCCGGTCAGCCTCCAAGTTGTTTGTATTTTGTCTATCATTTTCGTCAAGTACGTCGTCTAAACGAGCTTGGACAGACGGAATATTTGCGTCTACGCCGATAAGTAATCGTAAAGGGGTAAAGCCTGTGGATTTTTGTACAGTTGTGTTAATTGATTGTTGCACTTTCTACAGAACGTTCGGCCAATCTGACTGTTCATTGCACATAGTGTTAAGCATATCAGTTACAGTGGACACGTAACGTTCTACTTGACCATTACTTCTGGGAGTACCCGTGGATATCAAGTGATGTTCTATATTTAGTTCATTAAAAAATGACCTAATCGTACTACTGCTAAAATTAGTTCCTCTGTCAGAAATTACCATAGAAGGAGTTCCGAACAATGTGATAACATCTCGTAAAATTGGTACTAGTTCTTGGGCATTAAGGGTTTTGAGTGGTTTAAGTAAACAGAACTTGGTAAACCCGTCTACTATCAATAAAATATGTTTAAACCCTTCATTTGACTGGGTAAAAGGTCCTGTACAGTCCAAATGTATTGTATGGAAAGGTAGTGTGGTTTTTTGAATTGGGTGTAGGAAGCCTTGCTTTGGCCCATGGTGACCCTTGCGTTTGATGCAAACCAAACAATGAGATAGATATTTTCTTACAAAACTTATCATAGCAGGAAACCAGAAATGCTCACGTATTTTAGCGATAGTTTTTTCAAAGCCAACGTGACAATTTTCATCGTGATAGAGACGCAAAATACTCAGTCTTGTACCCTTTGGAATGTACAATTTTAATTCCCTGTTTGGTTTAACTTTGTAATATAGTAAGTTATTACGTACTACATATTGGTTTGAATCATATTCTCCCGTTTGTACTCTATGATAGTATTTCAGGGTCTCTTTGTTGTGCAAGTTCTAACCAGGATTGTGGGTCATTTATTAAATTTACTGTGCTTATCAGTCATGGGAACCTCAACAGGAATGCGACTAAGGAAATCGACATGGCTTATATATTGTCCCTTTTTGTAGGTAATTTCAAATTGGAAATCCTGCATATAATTATGTCCACCAGCGAGCTACGCGTGGTGATAAATCTTTTTTATTCATTGTTGATTTAATAGCGTTACACTCTGTGATAATTTTAAAGTTAATTCCTAGTAAATAGACTCTGAAGTGTTTCAAGGCGTTGTAAATAGCTAGAGTTTCTAAATCATAAGAAATATATTTTGACTCGGCAGGTGTAGTTCTTTTACTAAAATAAGCGCTTTAGAATCACTATCGTATTTTTGAGTTAAAATAGCACCATATCCTATAGCACTAACATCAGTATATAACTCGGTTTTTAAAGCAGGATCAAAGATTGACAACAATGGTCTAGATACTAAGTAATTTAGTACATAAATCCTCGCAATGTCCTGTTCAGAACCCCAATCCCATTTTTGGTTTTTGTGTGTTAATTTACTTATACAAGCAGTACGTGTTGCAAAATTTGGGATAAATTTCCTAAAATAGGAAGCCAGACCCATAAATTGTCGTACTTGTTTAATGTTACGAGGAATTGGTGAATGTATTAGGGCAGAAACTTTTGATGGACTTATCCTGACACCTTCTTGAGATATTTGTCTCCCCAAATACTCGATACAGTTAACAAAAAATTGACACTTTTTAGGGTTAATTTTAAAACCAGAAGTAGTCAGAGCCGACACTGTTAGTTCTAGATATTTCAAATCTTCTTCAATAGTTGATAATGGGATAAGAATATCATCCATATAGACAAGTAGGAAATCTAACTGTGAAACTGCTTTGGAAATTGCCCGTTGGAATACGGATGGCTCATTACAAATGCCAAAAGGCATTTTTATAAGTTCGTAATGTCCATCTGGGGTTGAGAAAGCTGTATATTTAGAAGAGTCTTTAGATACTGGAATTTGATAAAACCCGTTTTTCATATCTATTGAGACATAAAACTTGGCCTTTCCTAATTTGTCAATTTGATCCTCAATAAGAGGGAGAGGATATGTGTCTCTTTCAATGATTTTATTTAAGGACCTATAGTCGACGCAAAGTCTATCACTGCCATCTTTCTTTTTTACTAAAATCACGGGACTTGCAAAGGGTGATTCGCTTGCACGAATTATGTCGCTATCTATTAAATCCTGGATAATGAGCTTTATTTTGTCTCTTTCACAAGGTGCCAAACGATAGGGACGATAAGTTATTACCTTGTCACTTTTTAACCTTATCCGCAACTCTCCTGTTGTGACTGACCCAGTTTTGTTTAATATAGCAATATGTCTCTCAAAAATATCTATAATTTGGTTTTGTAATTCTTCTTCCAAGTGAATTAATTTTGATTTTAATTCGGCCATTTGGATATTACAATAATCTAGCTGGAGCAAGGTATTTACATGTAAGTCTACATTGTTTGGAGTTTTCCTCCGAATTCTACTTCCGTCACAATCTGTAATTATTTCAATATCAGGGTATTCAACAGCATTTCTACCAATTAAAAGGTTATAATTAATTGTTTGATCCTTAACAACAAATAAATCAAGTTCAATATATATGCCATTGAATCTTACAGGGACAGTTATTTTACCAGAGACTTCCAATTTAACATATCCTATTCCTGTAAGGTATTTGAAACAAGGTAGAATATTACATCTGAGTTGTTTAGCAATGGACTGTCTGATTAGGCTACAATTGGCACCTGTGTCTATAAGGGATTCAATTGGATTATCGTGAATAGATACAATCGTAAGTATTAATTCGCCTTGCCTAAAAAATTAATCTCATTCTTGTTAGTGTTGGTTTTCTCTAAATCAGAACGTGCTTTAAACCAGCACATTGAGTCATTTTGATCGATTTTTTTACAGAAGGTACAAGTGATAGGAACGGTCCCTGTTTCAGATGGCGGATTTCGGTTTCTATTGCAGTTGAATCTCATGTGACCTGTTTTACCACATAAGTAACATCTTTCGGAAGTATTATTTCGGATCTCTAACTTGGGGCGTTTGGTTTTACTTTGTCCTGTTACACTGTCAGAGTCATTTTGTTCTATTGGTCGTTTTTTAGGTTTTATGTAACTAGAAAACAAGGATATTAATTGAGAAGTAGTTTTAACGTTACTGTTAATAGCAGCCATTCTAACGTTAACATCTGTTATGCTACCACAGATCAACTCGATTAATTGGTGTTCCGTAAATGATATTTTCATATTACGCAGCAGTCTCACTTTTTCCCTAGCGTATTCGCAGTAAGAATCTGCAGAATCAGAATTATATAACACAGCCTTGGATAGCTTTTCAGATAGGTACCGTTTTTCTGGGTACAAGTCTGTGAGGTCTGTTCGGAAATTTTCCCATGTTCGGCCTTCAGTTGGTACCCAAGATTCAAACCATAACAAAGCGGAGCCTTTTAAAACCTTACCAGCTCTTACAACTGTTGTGATACTGCTCCATCCGAATTCTTTCGATAGTTCCTCGATGCTTTTACACCAGCCTTCCGCCCCGCTGTCACTAGTTGCTGGATCGAAGACGGGGAGTGCCACGTCGTTATCAGCATGGCGACCACCAGAGACAGCATCGCTGATTGCTTTGAGAAGACTTTCCAAGACAGTAGAATCCATTCTGAAACTTAGAAATAAACGTCTTAATAGGTGTGAACACGATCCCACTTCTGATGTTAGATTTAATTTATATAGATACGTAACTAGATGTATATTAATATTTAATCATCATTAGTTATTATTTATCTACATTATTTTGCTTACATGTGCTACTCTATTTGGCTATTTGCTTTGTTTGGTTATTTACCTTATTGAGTTATATACTTTATTTACTTATATACTTTGTGAATATACTTTATTTAATTATTTACTTTTTTACTTTATTCAATTATTTACTTTAGGGAAATATAAACAACAGGATTTGGTTCATAATAACACTATATTTATCTTGTAGTACATAACAACTAAACACTACTCATCATAATAACATTACATAGTTCATAAACATAATATAAATACCATCAAAATAAATCATCAATAGTCAGAATAATATCATACCTTAGATGTTAACGCCTTGGAAGTCGAAGAGAAACTGAGCCGCTCCATTTTTTTTTTTTTTTTTGTCTGATTCTCGCAGTTCAATCATCGTGGTTGTCGACTGCTTAAGCGGACGTCCGCTCACGGCTCTCGTCGGCTCACGTCCGCTTAACCACCACGGGCACGTGCCCGTGGTGGTTAAGCGGACGTGAGCCGCTCCAATGAGGCCCTGCTCTTTTATACCCGTTAACAAACAAGTATGATTCACAAGTGACAGTTGAATCATATCAGTCTTTGACTTCTAGGAAAATAAGTTTGTTACAATAATCATTTACTAAATTCATTAATTAATCTTAACGATTCAGTATAAACACATAATAATTACATAATAATTGTATATATATATCACACTCATTACTCAAACTGTCCGGTCCTGGGCTCTTATGTGGTTTTAAATTATTTATTTGCTTTAGGATTTCTAATTCAGTAAAATTTTGTACAGTTAATGTGTTCTTTAGTAGATCTTGTTCTGTATTTTCCACTAAGCCTGGTGTAGAGCTATAAAGGCTTGTATAGAACTTTGTAGCTATGTCAATGATGTCATTTCGAGATTTGCAAATTGTACAACCCCGCTGAAGGGACGGCATCCATTTTTTTGACTTGTCTAGTTCTTTGTATGCTTTTTTAGCTGATCTTGTGCTTTCTATACATTTTTCTAGTATGTGAAATCTGTGATTTTCGTAACAATTTCTGATTTCTTTATTTGTTTCTTTATATAGCTCTTTTAATTCTTCCTTATCCTTTTTAGTGACATTTCTTTTATTTTGTAGTGTGCTTCTTTTTTCCATTAATTGAATTGCTTTATTTGATAGAATTTTTCTTTTTCTTGATTGTTTTTTTATTTTTTAGGCTTGTTAATATAGAGTTTTCTATTTTCTTGTAATATTCCGTGACAGTATATCTTTCCTGGTTTTCTATTAGTTCAGGTATAAATTTATTTAAGCTTTTTAAATAACTGTCCATCTCATCCTCAGTCTTTAAAGGGTTTCTGGGACTAGTGTAGTTTCTTCTGCTCCGTTTTTCCCTACCTAAGCTTAACGTTGCTCTCAGGAGTCTATGATCTATGCCAAAGGAGAAAGAATTCAGCACTTCAAATTTTGTGAACCATTTAGGTTTCGTTGTCGTTATATAATCAATTTCTTTTTTAGTATTTTTGTCGGGCGAAATCCAGGTCCATCGTTGGTCAGCTTTTAATTTATACATTGTATTGATTATTTTCAGATTATGTTCGTATGCGTACTGAACCAGTCTTTCTCCTCTCTTGCTTCTGTTTCCAAAACCGTGAATGCCTGCTATTCTGCTCTCATAATACTTTGGTTTTCCTATCTGTGCATTGAAATCGCCCATGACTATTATGTACTGTGTAGAGATCAAATCATGAGCCTCTTCCAAGTCTGTGTAGAATTTGTCTAAGTCTTCTTGTGTTGAGCCTACTGTTGGTGCGTATGCCTGTATAATTGCGAGGTATAAGCTCCCTAGGTTTATTTCCAACATGCAAACTCTTTCAGATATCCCGGAAAAGTTAATGATATTTTCTTTGTATTCTCTTTTGATTAGGAAACTTAAGCCATATAGACCCTTTGTTTGTCCTTATTATTATTATTATTATTATTATGAGCCTGTGCTGTCCCACTGCAGGGCAAAGGCCTCCCTTCCCTCCTTCCACTTTTCCCGGTCTTCTGCAATTTTGGGCCAGTCCTTTGAGAAGGAATGTGAAGTTGAAGTTGTTTGTCCTATGTAGTATAAAATATAGTTTTCGTCTTCTATTATATTTTCACCTAGCCGGCGCACCTCGCACAGGCAAGGCAGGCAGTATATCGTGTTTTATGTTACTGAGAGCTGTCTTCAGTTCTAGTAGTTTTTCAGGTGTTGATAATGATCTGACGTTGAGGGTACAAATACTTATTGAAATTTTGTTTCTTGAACGAATATTCTTTGGAGGGTTTTGGTCTGACTTTCCCACGGTGACCAGCCGTGGTGGGAGGTGAGTGGGGAGTAGGGGGCCCGTCTGTCGCTGCTATGCTAAATTGGCCTGTGATGTATGTGTTTGTTTTTGCGGGGTATCGGTTTGATTGTAGGTCAGTTTCGGTTTTTGAAGTATATAATCTCTCATATTGGAAGCTTTATTTTTCTTCAGTGGTTGTTTGTTGTTGTGTTGAGCTTTCTGGCTACCGGAGTGTGGTGGTATGATCTCCGGGGATTCAGACAGGTTCCTCTTACTTATTGGCTGGCGGTAGTTGCTCTTATTATTAGTCAATACTATAAGTTTATCGTACTTTATAAAAGCAGTATTGCCTGCTTCTTTTTCCTTTTGTAGTTGAGCTTGTAATTCCTTGCGCTTGTTCAGGACTTCTATAGGGTAGTCTTCTTTTAAATAGTATGACGTATTCTGCAGGCACGACTTGTTTTTCAGAACCTTAAGTTTGAAGCCCATTGTAGCTAATGTTATTATAATTGGTCTGACTTTTTTCGCCTTTTTTCCCTAGTCTTCTGATTGCTTCGATGTGAGATCTATCATATGGGAGTTTGAAGTACTTGTTTAGTATATCGATTAGTATATCTTCTAATTCGTGGTAGGATTTTTCACATTCTTCCACCCCATACATGACCAGATTTTTGTACCTAATTTGTTTTTCTAGGTTGCTTATTTTTGTACTTTGTTCTTCTATTTTTTTCTCCAAAATAGCATTTTTTTGATCTAGAATGTTGAACTTCTCGTTTATGTTATTGTTTATTGTATGGTTTATATCCTCCTTCATATCTAGCATATCTTGTTTTTGTTGCGCCATATCTTGTTGCATTTTTAGTAATATTTGTTTTATTTCGTCCATGGTGAGTAAAAATGTGATGCCCAGCGACTTCTATGAGAATAGTAACGTATTAATGCTCAGTCCCGGATGACAAATCGTCGCGCGTCGCGCGGCGCCGGCGCTGGCCTTGCTAGATACCTTAATGTGTTACAAGTTTCGGCTAGTAGAGATAAATGGCGCTGCTGGTGATTTTCTTATGGGATTGGGTATAGAATCAAATCGCGTCACTATTTTTATTTGCACTTTTGAGGTTATAGTTTATTGATATTGAGGTTATATTTATTGTCCTATAGTACGCTAAAATACTATGTTTTAAAACCCAGATGTCTGTAGTTACACGATGGCCGACTGTCAACGGGGCTTGACAGATGTTAAAAATTGACGCGCGCAGGGCCTGAGAGGTTAATGTACATACCTATATCAGATAAGTATGCCACATATAAAAATACATACTCAGGTTGTCAATATTAGTTGAGCACAGAACACAGAAAGATGCAGTTTTTCCTTAAAAGTGTCATTTTTACATCTAGCGCTTATGAAACTTCACCGGGCAAAAAACTATGTTAGCCACTGAATTTGGCGATAGCGATACTTTACAATATTTCTACTATTATTACTCTGAAAAATGAGATACATTTCTTTTGCGCCGGGCCTGGGTTTTTTTTTGTATGGGATTTTCCGGATCTCCATTAAGACGCCCTTTATTTGATAAAAGTAAGTTTTTCTAGAATAGCCGCTTCAATTCAGCTGCAGGTGAAACATGGAAATCTTAATTCGTCCAATAAAGTATGTAATTATTGTTCGTCGAGTTCCTTGTAGTCTGAATTGAGCTACACGATAACTGACGAATGCGTGCACTGACATATCAGAGGAGTTAATCTTTCTGTTTGTTCTCGGAATACATAGTCGGATAGAAAACACTGATCTCATTTTGTGTTTAAAGTGTAAGTGTTTAAAACGATTTACAGAATTAAATATGATTAAATTTATCATTGATGTCTTTTTATTTAGGATTCCGATCGTCCGAATAAAACAGAAAACCCCATATAGGATCACTCGCGTATCTATCTGTCTGTTCGTCTGTCACAGCCAATTTGCTCCGAATCTACTGGACCGAATGAGTTGTTTGGCACAAACATGAATATCTGTGACCCAAACACGGACGTGTAACGTAAATTTTGGAATGTGGGGTTAACTTGTGTATTTTTTTTAAATGTTAAAAATGCTTGTTCAAAATCATGTAAAGCCTAGTTAGATCAGAGAAAAAGTCCTGTGTTTGATAATTATAATATTAGCCTTTTGTATGGAAAGTCATTAAAATCCTAGATTAAACATTCTGCTTGCCTTTTATCGACTCACGGAGTCATTATGTTACTGCACAACTGCATGATTTGTTTGTATATCTCATATTATGTTAAGTGAACTGTTTGTGTTCTTTATGAGAATAAATTCTTTAAAACAAACTTTTGGGCTGCAAGTCGGAAAATTAAAAATAAAGTTTTTCCAATACTACCATGCAA
This sequence comes from Polia nebulosa, assembly GCA_951329385.1. Taxonomy (NCBI): domain Eukaryota; kingdom Metazoa; phylum Arthropoda; class Insecta; order Lepidoptera; family Noctuidae; genus Polia; species Polia nebulosa. Next base: position 28,322,698 of record OX589587.1, on the reverse strand, counting down.
TATATTAACTGAAAAGGGCATACTGTGGGGATCTCAAATGTTTTTTTTTCATAATGTTAAAAGAAGCAGTTTGAAAGTTATTTGTGAGAATAGATGAAGTTTAACCGCCGTGTGCCGTTTGCTCCGAAAATACTATCAAAAATTTGAAAAAAAAAAAACTATGGTAAATAGTACTTTACTTGCAGATTACCAAAAAACTGTAAAAAGGCTTTGTTTTTGAAAACAAACTGTAAAAAGAAATCTTAGTTAAAATATATGATTCGTTCGGAACCCTCAACGTGAGAGTCCGACTCACACTTGAGAGGTTTTTTACTAATCTTTGACTAAATTTGGTGGCTCATTGTTTTTTCATTTTGAATTTATTATACATAACACATACAATATTACATGTAAAAATACTTTATTTTTCACCCACTTACTCGAAAACTGGTCCTTATTGCCCCCACTGTTAAGGTCTCCTTTTTTAACCGACGAAAAAACAGGAGGAGGTTCTCAATTCGACCGTATATACATTTTTTTTTTTTTGTGTATGTTCAGCCCTCACTCCGTCATTTATGAACCGATCTTAATTATTATTTGTTTGTTAGATAGGGTATACCTAAAGGGTGGTCTCATGTCAAGGAAATCAGGATCTGATAATGGAATCTTGATAAAATTGAGAGAATACCTCGAAAATTGTGGGCACGTTTCGCGTTTCTGTACGTATGTTCGGCCCGCACTCCGTTGTTTATGAACCGATTTTGATGATTCTTTTTTATTGGATAGGGTATACCTCAAGGGTGGTCCCATGTCAAGGACATCAGAATCTGATCATGGAATCTTGACAAAATTGAGAGAAAACCTCGAAAATTGTTGGCACGTTTAGCGTTTCTGTACGTATGTTCGGACTTCACTCCGTTGTTTATGAACCGATTTTAGTGATTCTTTTTTTCTTAGATAGGGTATACCTCAAGGGTGGTCCCATGTCAAAGACATCAGGATCTAATCATAAAATCCTGATAAAATCAAGAGAAAAACTCGAAAATTGGGCACAAATATTGTTTCTGTTTACTTTGCATAACGTAATCAGGTATTTGCATTTAGGAATCATCACATCATGAAACTGAGCTGATGATGGAAACCATACCTTTCCTAAACAATAGTAGTTAGATATAAAAAACTGGTTTTAGTGACAGATACCACTTAATATGCTTTGAGAAAAGACGTCTTTAGAATATTGGAGGTAACCTCAACTGGTCAATATGCGGGGAACCTCAGTGCCAAGAGGAATGATGAAGGATTAGAAATTAGCCTCAGAGTATTAAAAGATGATGCGAGTCACAAAAAATCCTAAAATAAAAAACTTTTTAACAAAAAATTCAACCGACGAAAAAGAACTAAAAAGCAAAAAATAAATAAACCTTCTAGGTCTTGAGTATTGAGCTTATTTACCTACATAAAATATCAAATTTTATGTAAACTAATTTTGAGTCGGCGCCATAATAAAATGATTAATTAGCTACATCTAGGTCTCCTCATTTCTACGTACTTATAAAATGTAGATATTTAATAATCAGATTGTTTGTTTGTTTGGCGCCGACTCAAAATTAGTTTACATAAAATTTGATATTTTATGTAGGTAAATAAGCTCAATACCAATACAATAAGTAGAATCCTTTCACGATGCTATACATGTCATAGTCCTAACCGAGACGTGGATCAAATCAGATGAAGAGGCTCAAAGACTGCAAATACCAAATTACCAACCTATACCCATTATTACAACTTCCGAACAAATACCAGAGGATGAGGAGTTTCCCTTTACGTACACAATTCCTTGAAGCAAACCATCATCGAAGAAAAAACTGAAGATGATAACCATTACCTTTGGGTCCACCTGGAAAATTTTTCTCTTGATATTGGAGTTGTTTACAAACCGGAACGGACGAATGTGACAAGTTTCCTAGACACCTATTCATGCTACCTACAAAAGATGAAACGAGCTATTATATTTGGGGATTTTAACCTCAATCTTCTTAAGCCTGACAAAAACGCTAAAGATTATAAATACTTATTAAAGGAAGATGGCTACACAATATTAAATAAGATTGCTAAAAAACATTGCACACGAGAAACTTCAACTACCAATACTATCTTAGATCATGTTAGCACTAATCTGCAAATCACTGACTACAAATTTCATTTGGCAGTTATTGAGTCATCGTTTTCAGACCACAAACAAATATACTTTGAAATTAAAAGATTATATCCAGAACTACTGCAGAAAATGAAATACAAAAAAACTGATTATGTAAATCTATATAAAACTATAAATGAAAACAAGTTTGAAAATGATGACTATTTGGCACTTGAAGAGTACTTAAAATCTGTGATCAACAAAAATAAAACCGAAAAGACGAAAATTCTTAACCTACCTAAAACAGATTGGATAAACAAAAATATTATTAAAAATATCAATAGTAGAAACGAACTGGGTAAGAAATTGAAAGAGAATCCTGAAGACGCAGTAATAAAGAGAAATTTTATAGCTGAACGAAATAATGTGACAGCTGTTATTCGGAAGGCAAAGAGTTCTTATTATATAAAATCTTTTAAAAGTTGTATTGGAAAGCCTTTTAAGATGTGGAAGTTGATTAATAGTATAACTTGCAATAAAATAAAAAATAACTCAGCCCCTAAAAAACTCGAAGGTCCGATTACCGATACAAAACTTATATGTGAGAGTTTCAATTATTACTTTTCAACAATCGGTACAGTGCTAGCAAGTGAAATCCCAAAATGTAATCAAAATAATGCAACTCATACACTTTCGAGAGTGAGTAAAAGTGCGCCTGCTGGTATAGAACTTTCAGAATTGTCACCAACCACTACAAAAGAGGTTTCAAAAATTATTGACGGATTGAAAACTAACACGAGCACGGGCATCGACGGCATCAGTACTAAAATAATTAAATGTATTAAAGATTTACTTTTGGAAGACTTAACAAATTGCATTATCAAAAGCCTTCAGCAAGGAATATTTCCTGATCCGTTAAAAATCGCCAAAGTCACACCTATACATAAAACCGGAAACACTGCAGCAGATGTGAGTAATTATCGTCCAATATCGGTCTTACCGATTATTTCTAAAATATACGAAAAAATTATTTATAATAGGTTACAAGCTTACGTAAATTCTATAAATTTTATTTCCAAAAACCAATATGGCTTCCGACAGAAATCAAACACCCCATCCGCGACTATTGACCTTATTACTAACTTAAAAACTAACATTGACAAAAAACAAATAACTCTTGGGATCTTCATTGTATTTGTATTTGTATTTGTAACTTCTTCTAAAAAAACTGGAAAGTATCGGTATTACTGGCTTTGCATTCAAAATATTAAATTCTTATCTTACTAATAGGTACCAAGTAGTCGGTATTGATGAACATCGAAGTGAACCCAGACCCATTACCTGTGGAGTACCACAAGGTTCTATACTAAGGCCTCTATTATTCCTTATCTACATCAACAATATTAATGAAATCGGACAGAAGGGAGTTATTTCACTGTATGCCGACGATACTAGTCTTTTTTACTTTGGCAGTAATGTAGAAGGAATCGTTAATGAAGCGCAGAGTGATCTTAATAGACTAGCCATCTGGTTCCAATGCAATCTGCTTACTATAAATGCTAGTAAAACCAAATACATGATATTTTGTGCTAAAAATAAGAAACTTCATACACATGTTGAATTAAATATAAATGGTCAACCCTTATTAAAAACAAATACCGAAAAATATTTGGGTCTTACTCTTGACGATAAACTGACAATGAAACCTCACATTGAGAAAGTAAGAAAAAAGATATCATCATTGACTGGTGCACTTAGAGGAATTGTCCGATGTCTCCCACTACGGGTCAGACACATTATTTATAACTCGATGGTTAAACCACATCTCGATTATTTAATTGAAATATGGGGATGTGCTGCCAAAACTCACCTTAAAAAACTACAAACATCTCAAAATAAAGTCATTAAAGTCTTATTCAATTATGATTATTTAACATCTACTCAAAAAGTTTTAAAAGAAACAAAATTAATGAATATTGACCAAATTTATAAATATAACACCTGCATACTTATACGCAAAATAATGAATAGAGATATACATACACAAATAACATTTACAAAAAGAATGCAAATTCAAAAACGCATGACGAGGCAGGCTAACCATATAATTCTAAGAGCACCGAGGACAAATTACGGTAGAAGGACTGTCGTATATGAGGGGGCAGAACTCTATAACTCTTTACCTAAAGTAATAAAGGAATCGAAATCACTTCCAACGTTTAAAAGGCTATTAAAGCACCACATGATTAATTAATGAATGAAATGTAAGTTTTTACCATTTTTTAATATTTTAAAAATAATTTTAGTTTTAAGTACTAAGCGAAAACGTCGCTTATCTTAATCATTGTGTTTTTCCTCATAGGAGTGAATAATTGTATTCTTTTTGAGCGAAATAAATTTTCTTATACCGTAATACTCAAAACTTAAAAGGTTTATTTATTTTTTGCTTTTTAGTTCTCTTTCGTTGGTTGAATTTTTTGTTAAAAAGTTTTTTATTTCGCACAAGTGCTTTTTTTCCTAGATTTTTGTTCTGTCGTCGGAGTTGAGCGTTTTTTTAATCTTAGCAAAAAGGCGCAAACACATCTCACATAAGTCCTTATAGTTTTGTTAATATTTAAAATGGGCAAATAAATAGAACATCATAAATAAATATAATTATATTATCCCACTGCTGGGCAAAGGCACCATCATTCCTTCCACTGCTCTCGGTTCTGTGTTACCTTTTTCCAATCCTCAAGGAAGACATCTAAGTCATCCCACCATCTCCTTCGTGCTAATATGGCGCGGCCTCGTCTTGCGATTTCAAAACACCAATCGTAAGTTTTAGGGGCCCCACCGCTTGATCGGCTTGCGGCACCCATGTCCAGCCCAGACCTATTTAAGTTGGGCAGTCTTCTGAGCCACGTCAACGATCTGCGTTTTGAAGCACAGGGGGTCTACTCCGAAGTGTTTTAACGAAGTATGGGCTGAATATTCGGACATATTTGTGTGAAGTGTTAAAGTGAATGTGCCATACCTAAAATTGTAGTGAAATGGCATTACATATGTTTTTGGTGGAAGAAGCTCTCAGTGAGCTACCATTTTATTTCATTTACCTAATGTTTCGAAAGCGATCTGTTAATTTATCAATAAGTATACTGTGCTCCATAGCACGTTGGCAAACTATGAGTTTGGACTTTTGGATGTTAGTCAAAGACCAAGTTTTAGCACCATAGGTCAAAACATTATTAATATATATAAATATTATACTTCATCAAAATATTAACTTTTATCAATAAAATAATTTGTGTCCTAAATAAAAAAGTACATTCAGTTAATTTTTTTTTAAATACTAGGCTGTTTGGCAGCTTTCCTTATCTTCTTCTTCCTAACTGGGGTTTTCCACTGTCATCATAATATGCCGCAAGCCCTTTTTCTGATTCCTGTGTCATTGTCGTTTCTGGTACTGGGACAATCGACCCAATTTTTGACGCCTCTTAAAAATTCTTTAAACTTGCCTGTTATACAACATAACACTTTTTTAGTTTATTTGCAGTTTTGAGTATATCTTTATTGAACAAATAATTTTTTGATAACACAACTCGTTACTAGGTGTTTCTGAACTATTTGAAGCAATCTTGTCTGTTCCGTGGTTAGCGGCTTAGTGATAAAAAGACATAATGATAAACCATTAATACAACGAATCTACGGTCTATAAGTAAACTAGAGAAGTCATCGTGAAAGGAAAAAAAAAATATATATTCCAAACTTTTTCATTTCCCGATAAGTGTTATCACAGGTTTGCTTGGAAAGAGCTTACATATAACTACATACTCGTATATGTAATAATAAAAATACGACTTTATTCAGACAATTTATAGTTTCACAAATATATTAAATTTCTTCTTAAATATTCCATTTTCGCTGTTACGTTTGTCTTATTTTAGTTGATACTCTAGTTAATTTAATTTCTGCCTCATCAATCTTGCTTGTTTGCCTATTGTTGGTAAAAGCCTCGTCCAACAGCATCCATATACATAGATTTCTGCCCCCAGCTTTTGCATCTGCTGCATCTCTAATTTCATTTACTTAACTTCGTAAAGGTCTACCACATTATCTTGTCATGTGCTCTTTATACTAATGTACTTATTAGTTTTTTGCTCCGTTTTACTGTGATTGCACTGTCAGCCTATTTCCATTGATGGTAATCTAAAGATTTTACAATAGTCTGGAGTTACAAAATGCCATTTATATAGATTCTAAAACACTGGTAACAGTGTCGTTGTAGTTTCTGGAAAACGGTATTCTTTAGAACTTTCATTCATAATTCTTTTGATCTCTCTAATAAATATTTGAGCTACTTTCGTAGCCTTCCATACTATATATTCCAGTGCAAAGTCTATTCCTTGTCTGAATTCATTCGCAGTTTTGCGTATTCCTTTCTTTATTGTACATATAATTTTTTTCATACACATGCCCGTATGACATACACAATACACGTCACTAGGTGTTTCTGTACTATTTGTAGGAGCCTGGTATGCTCTCTGGATAGCTGCCTGAGTAAAAAAATATGTACGTTAAATAAATACAATTAATATTCTCGGTTTAAGTAAACAGGAGAAGCTTTGCGGAAGGAAAAATTTAATTGACCTAAAATACCTACTAAATAAGAAATATAATGTCTATATTGTGTAATGTATCACAGGTAAGCTTGAAAAGGACTAAGCTAGATTTTGAATTATACCTACAAGAATATTAGGTATACTTGTTTTCTTTTCTAATGAAATACAGTGAACTTGCTGGGCTTAATGAGTCCAATAATAAATAAAGTGTCGACAGCAATTTGGGTTATTCTCACGACTGCCACCACTGCATCTGAACAAGTAAATGCGAACCACTCGAACTCTTTCGTGAGCTTCCTAAGTCAACTAGGAATGCATATGAATAGTGGCGAAGCGTCAATTGCCTTTTTTAATATTCAATACTAATAAAATAGCAAATAAAAGAAAATAGGCTTTTTACGTACAATTTATTACATAATTAGCTTATTCTTTGTAAAAAAAGGAGACATAATTGAGTGTCTATTTGATGAATCCTTTAAGCAAATATTTAATGCGGCAGTGCCCTGTGGTATTGAATGTCCTTGATATGCTCACAAGATGGCGTTCACGGTATAATTTGAGTTCTTTCTCCGCCACCGCAAGCCGCCCATTGAGTGTGTGCAATCCCGCTTTTGAAAATTCTTTTTCTGTTGAAAACCTGAGAATTCTCGTAAAATAAATGGACCTGCGTCTGTGAAAAATTGGGAACTTATAGTGCATACTGCACTATAAGTTCATAAGTTAGATTTTTGGAATTTCAACCATTCCACCGGTGGATTATTTAAGATTTTCTCGCCGGCCGGCAGCAATACCAGCAGCCTCACGGAGTCACTCTTCACATCCCCTGGGTCTGAGTTATCGTCTCAGGAATACACAAGGTACGTGGGCTTTTTGCTGCAAATCGTTGTATTAGTATTGGTGTTTCAGGGATTTCATCAATAGATATTTAATTTTTTTTTAGTACCGCCTTATTTTGTTGTGCTTAAAACAACCCAAATGAGGTGTAAGCTATTTACACGCCACTACAAATAGTATCTATGGTAAAAAAAATAATCGAAATAAAACTCCAGAGTAATTCAGTTAAGATTGATTTTTAGACAAAAGCAGTATAACCACGTGTTTCTGTTGGAAGGGTGTTGATTGGGAAGTCATTTTTCAGAAGACTCAGCAGCAGATCGTAATTGTCTTTGTCTTTTAAAATATCGGTACCATTTAACTGGGATAAAATCTCTTCTATTTCCTTTGCTAAAGGCTCGTAGGTTGAAGAGGTGGTTGGTGTCGATCGAGTCAGTCTTGGTAAGGGTGGTAGCACCACCGGCGGCGGCTTGTACTCCAGCAGATCTTTATGATGAGCCATGCGCGGCGCCTGATAGATTTAACATATTTTATTACAACGTGGTCTTAAATATTGCGAACATTATATTTACTCTTAAACTCTAAAATATATGCGGCCAACTCGTAGTTCCGCTGTTTGAATAACTCAATTACATTTTTCGAATAACAATATGAACTATTTTAGGTAAATGTAGCTCCAAAGTGACCTAAAAAGTCTTTAAACCAAAAGCGACTGTAAACAGTCGAAATATAAACGCAACGCAAGTTAAGCTGACACGGGATAGAAATAAAACTCAAATATGTGAGAAATTTTTATGAATGTTTACATCTAAAACAAGATCTTTTCACGGCTGCTGAGGTGGCATGAAATGTTTCATTTAGTCTCTGCACTAGGCTGTTGTAATGCTCTTTGTTTGGTAGATGGCTGCTGTTCAACTGATTTAAGATCAATGAAATTTTCTGGTTTGCAAGTTTTGTTTTGGCTGACAACTTCACAGACCGAGGGCGAGGATTGGATGGTTTGTATGTAGTTTGATAAAGCATCCTGCGCGCCTGCCAGATGTAAAACATGAATTACTACGGATTTCAGGCTTTGTTTTCTTTTACGTTAGAGGGATTTCTTGTGTGGATAGCGTTTACTTGACATGGTTCGTTAATATGGTGAATTGGGATTTTGCATTCGATACAAATATCTCCTTTTAGGCAACATAACCTTCATGATTTTACTTTTCGGGTCGTCCACGTTTTCGCGTTGGGCACCGCATATGGTACACTGGAAAAAATGATCTGTTGGGATTTCAAATTGTTATTATGAGGTGATAAATAGTATACGTAATAAATAAGGTGCCGGAAGCAAATGCTCTAAGGTTCAAGATTTCTCATCCGTGATCCACCAGCTATATCAAACAGGCAACTAACAGCGAGCGGTGTATATAAAATGTAAAAACAAACTCTATAATTGATCATTTTTGGATTTTTTTTAAACCTGTTACCTACTTAATTATTAATCCACGTCAGCCTCCACTGTTAGCGCGAGCATTCGAACCACTTCTCTATATGTCCTTTGATTCTTTGAGCTAGTGGAGAATCTGCGGCTTCGTGCATTACTTTTTTGAGTTTTTTCTTGAAACTGACAAAATCGTCCGATTTAAATAATGCACAACATTTCTGCTTAAAATTTTGGTCAGTTTTTGGTTTTGGGCTAATGTGACCAGGCTGGTATACACTCTGCTAAGTAATAAATTGTACATAGGTATAAAATAATATTAATATCCTTGGAGTATGTAAACTGGATAACATACCGTGAAGGAAAGTTTTGAATGTACAATATAGGGTGTAAAAAGACAGTTTCCGAAGCCGAAAGCCACATATTCTAACCATTATTTCGATCATTTTTTTCCACTAGACTATACCTGGGAACCCACTGGTTCTGGAGATATTGAAGGTCAAAGTCGCAATTTTTTTTTACTTTTTTACGAAAATGAATTCCCAGTGTTTACTAAACTTTTTTCCAAACAAACATAACCTGAATTTTCGATTTTTTTTTTCGAAATTTCTATATTACGCATTTACAGTTACAAAAACGCAATGAATATCAAACGTATCCGACAAGTACCCACGTGGCTTAGAGCGAAGGGGCGGGGTTTAACTCCACTTGCCTGGGTTCGCGTTACATTGCGCGCAATAAAAATTCGTTTTTTTTACTTACTTCTTTACTTAAAAATAAAAGTCGTTTGTTAGACGTACAGTATGCGTGGTTAACGGCTTTGTGATGTGTCTTTTTACACCCTGTATACAGGGTGTAACGGAAAGGTGTGGTCATATTTTAAGAACTGCATCTGCCCATCGATATGAACAACTTTCTTCAAGAAAACCTTATTAATCTATTATTCCACTACGATTACCTTACACCCACAGTTAAAATTTACAAGGAAACGAAACTCATGACCATTAAACAACTTCATGCATACTGTACCAGCATACTCATTAGAAAAATTTTGAACAAATCCATTCACACACAAATACACTTCACTAAAATACATCAAACACATAATCGTAGCAGTCGTAGAAAGGATCACATTTTGCTACCGCGAGTGAGAACCGTCAATGGCAAGAGAACAATTATTTTTGCGGGAGTACAACAATATAATAAACTACCTAAAGAGGTAAAGAATGCGAACTCGTTTAATAGTTTCAAAACTAAATTAAAAAATCACATACTAAATGACCTTACACTAGTGCCATAAATAGACTTGCCCTACTGTTGTGTTGCTTTATTGTGGCACCGGGTTCGCGTTCCTTATCTATTATGAACATTTGCGACCATGCTAATTGTTTCTTTTGCGGGTGAATTGAAAAGTTTTAAGTTCGTACAAAGTGAAATGTTATTGCGTAAGTGAAATGATTTTGATATATAAAAGTGATAGCTGCTTAGTTTGTATGTCAAAGTTCTTATAGTATAAGTTTTAAAAAATGTTCTCAAGTAAGTGAAATCTTTGTAATTTCTTATTGAGAAATAAATTTCTTTAACCATAAAACCTGACGAAATTCACAAAAAAAAATTTTACCTCCCATACAAATATTGATCAGCTGATGATAACTTTCTATGGACAGTCCAAATTTTTTTTTTTGGGAATTTTCATTTTTTTCTTAGAGAAAGTTGTTCATATCCATGGGCAGAACTGGTTCCTAAAATATGACCACACCTTTCCGTTACACCCTGTATATAAAGGTAATTTTAACATGGTATAATATTTCTTTGAAACAAGAATTTCTTCACTCTCGTCACCAGTTATATCTTCCAAGCCCATTTAAAACAAACTAGGATAGACTGCTTTTCGACAAGGTGCCTGAATGATCACTGGGAACTTCATGAATAAATGAATGGAAAATCTTTAGAAATGCCATGTGGTGCCCTTCTCAATGGAGCTCTCTGGACCGAATATTTTACCACACATATTCGCTAAACAGATGAACTGCAAGTGAACTACAGCACAGTTGCAAAATTGCAGTTTGGATGCAGTTGTCATGATAGGGATGATTCTTAGGCGCAAAATAATTATTATAGAAAAAGTGCCCCAGTTACATTATCAAAAATAATATGGGACAAGTAGTTTTTGCTTAATCAAATCAACAAGAATTGACAAAGATTGACGCATTAATGGTCAGGAGTTGGGGCTTGTTACGTCACACGTCACTTCAAGGTAAAAATGGTACATTTTTTACAGAGGTATGACGTCATGCGAAATGCCAACGCACTGTATCGTCTTCTTTTTTTTAAGTGATACTATTAAGTATTAAAAATATAATTGTCTACCGTGTCCAATACAATTTAATAATGTTCTACCATTAGACTATGAAAGGTTATAGACGCAACGTCATTGGACATTAAATGAAGCAGTATCGTTAAAATGTCTGAGTGACCTCGATGAACATAACGATGACGTTTCGGCTTATCATTTTATCTGTGTGAGCTTATTTCGCGTGTACAATACAGGCCGGCTTCTCATTCTGGTGCTTTAGATTGCTGGCTTTTGACACTCTGTCTATAACCTTTCATAGTCTAAGGTTCTACCCTATTGCATCGATACATTCGACGTGCAGACAGTATGCAAGTCAGGCAGGCAGCCCGTCTGTTTATACGATTATAATCAGTTCAATTAAAATTAATTTCCAAAGAACTGAAACGTAGTTTTTATCGGTTTCTTTCCTCTAATAATAATAGCTTTTTTGACGGTTTAGCTTTAAGTATGTTACATAAACTTAGCATCAAGTTTTGTGCCCGAGCCATCGATCTGAATTCGAACTTCTCCAATAACCTTACGATTTTATCGTGCCGAACCATTGTTCCGGGGTGTGGCGTTTCTTTCAGAGACAGAAATGGATATCGCAGAAAAAGCGTACGTAAATTACGCTTAAATAACAGTTTTCTTGAAAATCTAAGCAAGAAGGACGCCAAGTTAATCGTTCTATTTACACAATATCAGCTGCTTGAAAAGACTTAAAATATGAATATAAAAATGTTTTAGGTACTTACCGCATTAGCGAAATAGAGGTAGAAAAAAATCAAAACGAATAAATACAACGGTGGCTTGAACACTTCCATTTTCTACCGTGGCTTGCTTCGATATAAGTAGTTACGTATGTAATAACAATAACTAGCTGTGGCATATTTTATGGACAATGAAAAAAAATATGTATTGTGAAATAGATTCCGGTCGAAATAACTATAAAAACAACAGGTACGTACTCAGGCACGTCAAGAAAATGGCACTGTTGTTGGTCATGGGCCTACAACCATCTGGCCCATCGTGCTATTCTACGAGGTGGAAAGAGCCATTGCAGACCACCTCGTTGGGCGGCTGATGTGGGTGGGGCCGGATCTGGCAGAGAGCCGGTTTGGTTTCCACAAGGATGTGCTCGATGGTACACACCATCATGCGCGTGCGAACTCACACGACAGAAGATGCAGTGTCCCGGGGTGAGGTCCTCTTGGCAGTGTCTCTTGTCATCGTCAATGCGTTCAATACGCCAATAGGGTATTGAACGCATTGTGAGTAGGATTAGTATCAGGAGTATTAGGATTAGGATTAGGAGTAGTATCAGGGAGGCACCACTCCACTCCATTGTCATCGCATGCTTGCCTACCTCTGTTCCGTGATCGTGGCTCGTTTGACGGAGAGGTCGGGCCGTCATCTACCCTGGTCACCTGGGAGAATGGAACCGGAGAGTGGTGTCATGCGTGCCCCTCAGGTATTAGTTCTGGGGCTGCTTCTGTAGGACATCGGGTACTAGACTGGGTGCTGTGCACCGACCTTCCTAACGGCACCAGCGTGGTCTGCTACGCTGATGACACTCTGGTACTGGCGTTGGGTGGCACACCAGGCGGCGGTATTTCTGTCGTTGGTTTTTCATTATTGGACATAATGAAAAAGATTATAAAACGTAACTTCAACCGGGACACTATACTCATTATTGTAGTTGGTGACAGGGGTACCGCAAGGGCTTCCCCTTGTTTCTCGATGGCCTCACTCCAGATATGAATGGCATACGCTAGAAGATCCCCAGTAGACCGATTTCGGCGCAAGCCGTATTGTCGGTCACTGAGGATATCGTTAGCTTCTAGGTATGCCAGGACCTTACCATTCAGCACGCGTTACAGAGACTCTACAGGCTCTTACAGAGTATGTAAGTTGATGCGAGATGGGCCTGTAATTTGCTGGGTCAGCTCGACTACCCTTCTTCGGCATGGGTTGCACGTTCACTTGCTTCCAAGCCATCGGCAATTTTCCAGTCTCAAACGAAATAGGCGTGTCAAGATTGAAGACAACTCAGGCGCACAAGTCCTCAGTACAATTGCCAGTATCCTGTCGGGGCCACTAGCCTTAGTCACGTCTAGGTTACGCAGTACCCCACGGACATCCTTCTGATGAATGTGAATGTCCGACATAATCGACTCGCATCCACCAGGAGAACCAGGAGGCCTCACGCTACCAGGATCCAGACATGAAGATTCCGCATACAGAGAGGCAAACAAGTTTGCTTTCTCCTCAGCGGAGTGGGCCAGCGACCCGTCGGGTTTCAGCAGTGGAGGCAGCGAGGGGCGGTAGAAGTTTGATTCAACCGACTTAGCCAGGGACCAAAACGCCTTACTACCAGCTGGGTAAGAAGCAAGTTTGTTCCCAATTCGGCTAATGTGGTCAAACCGAGCCCTCCGCAACAACTTCTTGCAGGACTTGGCATCTCTGTTGATGGCTCTCTTCTTCTGACTCACGTTATTTGCTTTGCGCATCCGAGCGTCGACCCATGCCAGGTAGGCTACGTGTGTAAGCGCATCAGCGCGATTGCACCAAACCATGGACAAGCTCCGCCAGACATTGTTACTTCAGAAAACGGAATGTAATACTCCATTCCCCGCCGCAACACATCCGTCACGGCGTCGCGTCCGCGCACGACGAAACAGTCAGTCCGTCAGTCAGTCAGTCGAAGAGAAGCAAGTGGGCTGCCAAGGATAGCATGCGAAGAAAGATCGCATGCCATCCCAATCTGCTGACCTGTATCGCCAAACCCGCCTGGTGCCTCTAGGGCTAGGATCGGGCGGGGAGTAGACAGATACAGACTTCACCAGACAGTAGTCGGAAGGACCTAATGGTGAAGAAATCGATAACGGGTAGCGGTCTAGATCTGTTGTCAGCAGAAGGTCTACGCAATTGGCTGTGTGCAAATCAACATCCGGCACCCTCGTTGCCCCCTGGACCAGCTGTGTGAGACATAACGCTAGCGCTAGCTCATGCGTCGCCCTCGTCCAGCATGGTCTGTGTACTGGTATGGGAAAAGCCACTCCTGATGGTGGGCGTTGAAGTCCCCCAGTAACACCAGTTGGGCAGAAGGGTACCGCTGCTGAGCCGCATCCGCCGCCTCACTGAGGTGTTGTGTGAGCTCAGTTGTTTCCAGATCGCCGCTGTGCGACCGGTAGACACAGGCGTAGATAATTTTATCCAGACCTGTGTCCACTAGAACCCAAAGTGTTGAGAACCTAGAGTCCTCAAGGTTGCGGAGACGCAGATAGCAGATGTCGTCCCGGGTTTAAAATTGCTCCAGGGTAAACCCTGAGTAAGTGAGGTACGACACGTCTGACGGACATCCGATCTGCGTCTCCAAAAGGAACACGAGCGCTGGTTTCTAAGTCTCCAGGTGGTGGTAGACTGCGGCGACATTTGAGTGCAGACCTCGTATGTTCGAAAGGTGCACTTAATGCGAGAGGGAGTGCTGCCGCTGTGCAGCTTTTCTTATTTTGTTCCTTTTTTTCATAGTTTGGAGTGAAGGAAGGAGAGGAGAAGGAAGTGAAATGAGGTTCTATGCAGGCTACCTTCAGGCACGCACTAACAGGACGCAACAACTTCTTGCAGGACTTGGCATCTCTGTTGATGGCTCTCTTCTTCTGACTCACGTTATTTGCTTTGCGCATCCGAGCGTCGACCCATGCCAGGTAGGCTACGTGAGTAAGCGCATCAGCGCGATTGCACCAAACCATGGACAAGCTCCGCCAGACATTGTTACTTCAGAAAACGGAATGTAATACTCCATTCCCCGCCGCAACACATCCGTCACGGCGTCGCGTCCGCGCACGACGAAACAGTCAGTCCGTCAGTCAGTCAGTCGAAGAGAAGCAAGTGGGCTGCCAAGGATAGCATGCGAAGAAAGATCGCATGCCATCCCAATCTGCTGACCTGTATCGCCAAACCCGCCTGGTGCCTCTAGGGCTAGGATCGGGCGGGGAGTAGACAGATACAGACTTCACCAGACAGTAGTCGGAAGGACCTAATGGTGAAGAAATCGATAACGGGTAGCGGTCTAGATCTGTTGTCAGCAGAAGGTCCACGCAATTGGCTGTGTGCGAATCAACATCCGGCACCCTCGTTGCCCCCTGGACCAGCTGTGTGAGACATAACGCTAGCGCTAGCTCATGCGTCGCCCTCGTCCAGCATGGTCTGTGTACTGGTATGGGAAAAGCCACTCCTGATGGTGGGCGTTGAAGTCCCCCAGTAACACCAGTTGGGCAGAAGGGTACCGCTGCTGAGCCGCATCCGCCGCCTCACTGAGGTGTTGTGTGAGCTCAGTTGTTTCCAGATCGCCGCTGTGCGACCGGTAGACACAGGCGTAGATAATTTTATCCAGACCTGTGTCCACTAGAACCCAAAGTGTTGAGAACCTAGAGTCCTCAAGGTTGCGGAGACGCAGATAGCAGATGTCGTCCCGGGTTTAAAATTGCTCCAGGGTAAACCCTGAGTAAGTGAGGTACGACACGTCTGACGGACATCCGATCTGCGTCTCCAAAAGGAACACGAGCGCTGGTTTCTAAGTCTCCAGGTGGTGGTAGACTGCGGCGACATTTGAGTGCAGACCTCGTATGTTCGAAAGGTGCACTTAATGCGAGAGGGAGTGCTGCCGCTGTGCAGCTTTTCTTATTTTGTTCCTTTTTTTCATAGTTTGAGCTTTAGCCCCCGGGAATGTCCATCGGGCCCTCTCGTCAAAGTGTAACATTGAAATCAAAAACACGCTACCCCCAAAATAACCCGAATCGGGCATTGATCAAGGAGTTCAAGGTCATCTAGGTTTGTTTTGGTTAGCCGATACTGTTAAACTAAACACTTCTAACAGCTGAGAGTCTGTGATTAGTATGTGGACCAAACATTATTATAAATTACTATCCCAAGCCACCAGGCATAGGTACAGCGTTCTCAGAATAGAAGTGTAAACATACCTACCTAATATTTTGTTCGGAACGCGTCACGTGTAAATGACGTCATGTTTTTGTTATGCTTCTAGGATGAAAAGGATGAAATAATAGAATTACGTGGTGTGTTCTATTGATTGTTTTATGTAAAATACGATGTATTTAAGTAAATAAAAAAACTTTTTGAAATAATGGTTTATTTTTTTTTATTAGAATGATCTTTACCTACACAAGATGGGGAAACAAGCCCTCACACTGAACACACAGTACAATTACTAATACAAGAAAAGGTAAAACTATACATATCTATACATAATATTAAAATTAAAGACGTTGTGACCAATATACGAGTACGTATTTATTATTTTAGATTAAACTTCCTTTGTATCCTTATAAATGATTTTGACCGCCTAAGCTAAATTACATTGTAATACAAGGCACCTATTCTAGGGCCAAAATGTAGTGTACAAAGGTTCTGATTCTTTGTAGCGACAGCAATAATCGGTTTGCTAATTTAATAACGATTCCAAAGACCTAATTTGTAGAGAGAGCTACCTATCGTAACTTTAGATATATCGTCGTTTTAATCAGACGCGCCGTAATTGCGGGAATCTCCCGCTATGCACGTGACAGTTGCGAGCTTTCACGCAAAATGGCCGGTTAGATGAGAATGAAGCCAAAATCTAAAGGTCATTTGGAAACATTTAAAACTAAAAATAAAAGCCCACTTTTTGCAAGTAATGATGACCCGGGGTATTTCAACATTATAATGCTTTTTTTCCAAAATTTATTGCACGCAATTTGAAACTACTTTATAATTTATTCCTAAGACGATTTCGGTAAATAGCAATACCTATTAGCTTCAGTGACTGGGCCACCATTTGATATTTATAAAAGTTGAGAACGGCTGTATGAGCTGTTTGAAGAACGGACTTATATTAACACTGTAGAATATAATTTATATTTTAAAAATTAATCCAAAATTTTGAAAAATTTTGTTATTTGGTGAAATCTCGCTACTTAAAATCAAAAATTAAAAATAATACCTAATTGTAGTGTATGTGAAATGACACGTATACATACACTGTCTCGTGTGTTCATGTACAAGTACCCTACGGGTAGTATCACCAGAGCCGTGGGCGAGTGTGGACGTAGTGTAGCTGTGTACGCGTGCATTGTCGAGCCAGTGATCCTAAGAGGCAGGAGAGGATACAACAATACATAACAAGTGGCGACGAGCAAAAAGGTAAATTTCAAATAATAACATAAAAAAAAGAAACAGAATTCCCACAGTATTTTATATTTAATTTCTAGGTCAAAAAATGGATAATTTGATTACTAGAATGATTTGTTTCATGATGTAAGTCTATTATGTACTTACACAGATAACGGAAAAAAGAAAGACTTCAATAGAACGCACATACTCATGTTCTTACAAAGCAAACCGTTGTTTAACAGAGTCAGCCGTCGTACTTTGATGTAAACAACTATGCATATGTTTATAATAGGGACATACTCGTAGTAAGCTGATGCCAAACTTAACTACATCGTTATTCGATGATAAAATACGACGCTAAGTTTATTTAAACTCAGGCAAGTGTACATATACAATGGTTACCTTGGAAAAAAGACCTAGTTAAATATTTTTAGAAATAGCAAAACACCTTTATTTACGGGACTATATTTTTAATTTCCATTTTTAATTAATCAATATTTCTTGATGGGAAGTTACCTCGATTAAATTGGGAAAACTTCGTGGTTGGAAGTTACCTCCATTAAATTGGGTAAACTTCATGGTTGTATAAAACTCGTTGCCTTAGCGGTCGCAATTCTTCAAAGGGAAAACTATTATAACTGGGAAGACTGTATAAAGACAAACTCAAACAGTTCACTTAGTTTTATTAAGTAGATTAAGAACAAACAACTATGTTATAATCGTTACACTGCTCGAAACTAATATTCTAATCGAATGTCCCAATCGACGATCCGGGAGCGAATGCCCTGCGCACCCGCTCCTAGCCAAAAAAGCCCCCGACCTCCCTGCGTCAAATCCCGCTCTCCAATTGGCCCACGATATCGGGTGATGCCAGGGTCGTGGTCCAATCGTTGAGTCACCTATTAACCCGCCACTCGTGTCACCGATTGATGTTAAATCAGGGGTTGACATTACCAAACAATAGAAGTGGATCGGTTATACAACATTCCTTTGATATTACTTAAAACATAAATGTTTATATAAAACAAAAATCTTAACAATATTAAATCATTTTAACAATTATCTTCAAAACTTATTAAGCTACTACATATTATAAGGAACAAAACCTAACAATCGTCCGTCCTGACATCGTGTGCGGCCCTGCACACGGCTCCAGGTGGAAACCTAACAATCGGACTTTTGACTATTTACCTGCATTTATTACAATAATAATTAACTATTACCAGTTGTTTGAACTTATTACAATAATAATTAATAATTACTACTATTACTACATAAATTAGTTTTATAAACTAACAGCAATCAAACAAAATAGTGAGGACAAAATAGCATTAGGGACCTATTGAACATTTTTTTTTTTTTTTTTTTTACAAATATGTTTCGGCTGTGTTACACAAATTTTGTAAGTACTATGCTATGAAATAAACAATAATAAACATTTTAATACTTAACTTACGATATCTACCAGCAATCGATTTGCCGGATCGAAACAAGGTGAGCCCAAACGATCGATTAATTGGGTCACAAAACATCTAAGAGTAAGTTCACGACCGATCGATTTATGTCGTGAACAAACTAAATCCCTGAACGATCGATTAATCAGGGTTCCCTAATATCCTGAACGATCGATTAATCAGGATGCCTAGCGATGCCCGCACGAGCCGATCGATTTATGCTCGTGATGGCAGCCGAAAGGACTTGCTTTGTCACTTTTTACATCAAGTCACGAACCGATCGATTCTCGCGTACTTGATCTGTAACAACGAACAATATTTTGTAAATAATAAATAGTTTTTTTTTATTTTTTTTTATTCACATAACAAGTAAGGTGTAAGAATACGAATTCTAACTCGAATTATTGCCAGTATTATCGTCGTCACTATCGCAACTATCATCAACCTCATTTCCGTCGATCTCTAGAGCGGTCACATGGATCCACGGCTTCATGCGGTCCGCAGCGACCGTTGTCGGACGTCTGCTTTCTGTATCGACTAGTCCTGGTATCGGTGCCACAACATAACGGTCCATACCTAGAACTTTGCTAACACGGTATGGTCCTACGAAAGAAGGCATAAGTTTTTTGCTCTGTCCGTTGTTACTAAAACAAGTCTTTGTTATTTTTACGAGCTCACCTTCACTGTATGTGCGTGCGAGTTTTCTATTCCTGTCGTACCTATCTTTTTGTCTAGCCTGCTCTCTATCTATTCTAGCTTTAACTTTGTCACGAATGTCCGGTAAATCATCCTCGTTGCGAGCGGATACTGTGACAGTATTCAGCATGGGATTAATTTCACTGTTCATACAGGTTCCGAACATTACCTCCGAAGGCGTTCTTCCTATGGTTTTTTGAATGGTGTTGTTTAGTCCCCATTGGATGTTGCCCAAATGGCTGTCCCAGCTCTTTTCACCATGTCTAATGCTTAATGCCTTTAGGGAATCGAGAATGGTCCGGTTGTACCGCTCGACCTGCCCGTTTGACCTGGGGCTAGCTACCGCGTTTAAAACGTGTTTTATACCTTTATCTAAGCAAAACCGTTTGAATGTATGCGAGGTAAAACAACTACCACGATCGCTTATGAGACGATCAGGGTTTCTAAATGTACTAAAGATGTCTTCTAGAGCTCTAATTACATTTTGGGTGTTGGTGTTTCTAACGGGTCTTAGGAAGCAAAATTTGGTAAAACCGTCCACAACTACGAACAGGTGAGTAAAACCCTTATTTGACTTTACAAAGGGTCCAAGGTGGTCCACATGAAGCGTGTGGAATGGAATCTCTACCTTTGTGATGGGGTGCAGTAATCCTTCGCGAGTGCTTGAATTATTTTTTGCATATGCACACTCAATGCAAGCGCCCACATACTTCTTGACGAACCTGGACATTTTGGGGAACCAGTAATTGTTTTTGATCCTCTCCAAAGTCTTCTCAATGCCGAAATGTCCAATGTCGTCGTGATTGAGCTTACATACTTGCCACCTTGCCCCTTTCGGTACTACCCATCTGACCTTCTCCTCATCGCCATCTAAATAGCGAAATAACCTATTGTCTCTAATGACATAATTCTGTTTAATGTATTGTAGGCCTTTTTCATCTAGATTACTATTCAGAACGTTTATTATCCTACACAGCTCAGAGTCACCTAATTGAAGCGTATGAAGCCAATCTTCACTGCTAATTGTCATTATGGCCGGAAACTGATCATCGAGAGATTCTGACGGTTCGACAGGATTTCGAGACAATGCATCAACGTGACTCATTTTAGTTCCAGCCCTATATTCAACAGTACAGTTGAATTCTTGTAATGTCAGCCACCATCGTGCTATCCTTGGGATTAAGTCCCGCTTAGAAAATGTAGAACGCAATGCGCTGCAATCGGTGATAACCTTGAACTCTTTCCCTAATAGATACACTCTAAACTTACGAAGGGAGCAAACCACTGCTAAGGTTTCTAACTCATAAGAGTGGAAGTTCTTCTCTTCAGGAGAAGTCTGCCGACTGTAGTATGCTACAGGATGAAAATTCTCGAAGTCTCGCTTTCGTTGAAGAAGAATTCCACCGATTCCTATCCTACTTGCATCTGTGTGTAATTCTAATTCAGCAGCGGGGTCGTATATATCTAAAACCGGCCTATTACCCAAACTCGCTTTCAGCTTCTCGAATGCCTGGTCCTGATCGTCATTCCACTCCCAGGCTGCGTCCCTTTTGAGTAGCTTGCTAAGAGGGAACGAGATCTGTGCAAAGTTTTCTATAAACTTACGAAAGTAGCTGGCTAGGCCTAGAAATTGCCGGATGTTGTGCACGTTTTCGGGTCGAGGGAAGTTGATTACGCTACATATCTTCTTTTCACCAGGTCTGATACCGCTGGCGCTAATCTCGTAGCCTAAATAGTCGACCTTATCACGTAAGAACTCACATTTTGACAAGTTCAAAGTAAGATTCGCCTTTTCTAACATCTGGAGTACTTCCTCAAGGCGTTCTAAGCACTGTGCAGCGTCCTTCCCAAAAATAAGAACGTCATCAATATATACTGTTGCCTTACTAAATCGAGCTGAACCTAGTATTGTGTTGATCATGCGTTGAAAGACGGCGGGTGCATTGGCTAGGCCAAACGGCATACGATTGTACTCGTACTGGCCGTCCGGTGTAACAAAAGAGGTTAAATGCTTGCTCCGCTCCGAGATCGGCACCTGATAGTAGCCAGACGCGAGATCGAGGATTATAAAGCACGATTGCCCGGAGAGACGTGCTATTTCGTCCTCGATGATAGGCATTGGATACCTTTCTTTGACAGTCACTGAATTCAGCATACGATAGTCTACACACAATCTTGAAGAACCATCTTTTTTACGTACGAGTAGGATAGGGCTAGCATACTCGGAAACAGATTCTCGTATCACGCCGGCTTCTAACATCTCTCCAACCATAGAACGCACCTTTTCCCGCTCATGGTGCGACAACCTGTATGGACGATAAACGACTGGACGCTGACTGTTAAGTTCTATGCTCATCTCGGTAACGCTGGTACAACCTAAGTCCTTCAAGGAGGAAGCGAAACAATGCTGATATTTCTCAAGCATCTTTATAAGAGTTCGTCTTACATCTCCAGATACTCCTTCACCTACATACACCTGACTTTCATCGAATTTCTGCCCAACTTTTGGCTCAATTGACGGTTCATTAACAACTCGATTTACAACGTCGACTCTCTCAGCACGACAAAAGATTGGCTTAGATGAAATTCGGCAAAAACCTAAACATGGTACAACCAATACATTAATTTGTCCATTGATTAAACGATGAAGTCCTCCAACGATAAAATACTGATTATTAGGCTTTCCCGCTACACTATTTTTCAAAAGTACATCTCCATGGAACGCGGGTTGAGTCTCCACTCTAACTGTTGCTGGACCATAAATATTAACTGTATTAACAACAGAAAACTTCAACAAGTTATCACTGTCAAGAGCAAGTTCAGAACAAGGTAATTCATTCCCAATATTGTAAAATTGCAATTTGCTCCTATCTTTATAGACTGCTATGTGAGATTGCTCCGTGAACGTTTGCCCCATGAGCACAGGGACCTCTAATAGATGGTTGGGCACGACTTTGCAAGCAACTCTAGCCTCTACCTCATCGACACTAATATCAAGAGTCAAATTCCCTAGCGACTGGACTACGGTATTGCCAAATCCTTTCAACAGTGTAGGGACATTGTCGTGAGATACACCTAGGTTTCTGGCAGCAGATTCCCTAATCAGGGTAACGTCGCTCCCAAAATCTATAAAAGCTCTAAGTATACAACTATTGACTTTTACCTCTTTTGTAAATTTAGAGCCAGAGTGATTATCCATACGTGCGTCTTCATTGTTTATGAAATCAATTCGCATAGTTTTCTGCACTATACCACTATTGTTTGTTACTTTGTCATCTGACTTAATATAACACTTTTCCGCGGTGTGACCAATCCTATTACAACGCGTACACTTCAGCAACGGCTTAGTGCAGTGCAAGAAACTATGTCCCTTTTCCTTACAATTGTAACATCCACTGTGGTGGCTCGGCCGGGCACTAGAACTAGTGCTCGTTATTTTGGAAACTTGAGAATTATCAAAATTTCTATTCTTAGCGTGAGATCGGTCTGGTCCAGATTGATTGTAGTCCCTATTACTGAGTAAATACTGTAACAGCTCATCGGGATGGGTACAACGCAGTGCTAAAGCTCCTGATTTGAGTGTCTTATCTGTTATGCCATGTATTATGCATTCTGCCGCGCGGGTACCTACAATATCGCATTGATTCACTAGACTTAGTTTTTCATAGTAATACACTTCTATGGATTCGTTATATCTGCTCTTTCTTTTAATCATATCTTCCAAGGTCTGACCGTAGTTCTGTTCGTACGGAAACGCGCTTAATAACTTTTCTTGCCATTCTTGCCATGTAAATAGGATGGTATGTAAACTTTCGTACCACGTCTTGGCCAGACCTTGCAGCTTTTGCATTGCGAAATGAATGGTGGTTCTTTCATCCCAACCGTATACCGAAGCACACTCATTTACCTTTCGCAACCACACGTCCATTCGCTGATTTTTGGACGAGGGATCAAAGTTTGGCAATATATTTTCGTGAATAAATTTCTGTAGTGGTTGTGGTGCGCCTTGGTTTACAGGTGGTAATGCAAGACCATCCCTCAAGTTCTTAATAATATCAAAAAAATCTCTTTTCGAAAAAGAATGACTACGTGACCTTTCAATCCGTTCTGCGCGGTCGTGCAGCCGTGGTCTGCGCTCCGCACGTTGCTCTGCACGTGGCTCGGCGTCCCGGCGCCGTGTCGATGCCGTGGAGGTGCTGCGAAGACGGTTGCTCACTCGCAGCTCGTCGCTGCGACGCGATGCGTGGTGCAGGTCTTCGGCAGCGCGAACACGGTCGCGCTCCGCTCGCAGCCCATCACTGCGACGCGATGCGTGGTGCAGGTCTTCGGCAGCGCGTACACGGTCGCGCTCCGCTCGCAGCTCGTCGCTGCGACGCGATGCGTGGTGCAGGTCTTCGGTAGCGCGTACACGGTCGCGCTCCCGCTGTAGTTCCTTCTCCAGCATCCGAAGCCGCTCACGGCTCAGCTCGATGTCTGGCTCGGGGCTTCGACTTCGCAGCCGACTTCGGCTCCTCGTGGCAGAGTGGGGCTCCCTGCGACCCGGAGTCACGAGCCTTCGTTGACCCGGTGACTTTGACATTGCCTGAAATCTCACAACAAAGAAACTTGAGAGCCGTATATTGAAGTTGTTACTGAGAAGTTAGTAATTGCTGACATACAAAAACTCTAAGCGTCCGTTTATCCTTTCTTTGAATAACATTGGAAAATAGAATAAGGTACATATCGTTTTCGTTGAGTATATTTATTTTTGCTAAGCAAGTCGCCAACTTTTTTTTTTTTTTAGGAATCAGCATCGGTCAATCAATCTGCCCGCGCCTTTTCCCAACTATCGTGGTGTGGACTTCCAGTCTAAACGGATGCAGCTGAATACCAGTATTTTATATGGACTCAACATCGGTATTTCTAAAATAAAGAATGAAGTCTAATTCGTCCTGTTCTAAAAATAAAACATAGGCACCTTTGTTTCAAGTATCAACACTTATGTCCCACGAGCGATAAATGCGGTATGCGGCGTCAAGTGCTTCGCTCGCCTCAGCCCAGCTTATCGTGGGAAGTGTCGGGTGACGCACTTGGTAGTAGGCACCGTTCCAACCCAATAATAACTTTATTGTGGTCCTTAAAAAGATCTATAATGAAAAGTACAGCACAACTCTATCTTTGAATATTTTTCAACTTTGTTTTGAAGGGCTTCTTGACACCCACCTCAATCATTTGATTTGACTTGCGATTTGGCTACTAACCCGAATTCGTACCTGGACTATATAGCAATTTAATTGTTTGTTAGCTATTACGTCTTCCATAGTAAGAACACGGAATAACGGCTATTCAAATGCTAAAATACTGTCGACCCACAAAAATTACATAATAATAAAAATGGTAAAAAAAAATGTGATAACAAGATTTTAATACGATAACTGTCAACATAAGTACTAATGACGACAAAATCTATAAACAAAAGCGGTGCCTAATTAACACAATAGTCTAAGACTAGTCTCGATAGGTCTCGATAATTCTGGGGCAAAATTTGTAATTCTGATCACGTCAAACATAATAAAGATACAATTTGGGCGCGTACTTACTTTTTGGGTGCACTTGTCACTTCTGAAGTATAAAACTCGTTGCCTTAGCGGTCGCAATTCTTCAAAGGGAAAACTATTATAACTGGGAAGACTGTATAAAGACAAACTCAAACAGTTCACTTAGTTTTATTAAGTAGATTAAGAACAAACAACTATGTTATAATCGTTACACTGCTCGAAACTAATATTCTAATCGAATGTCCCAATCGACGATCCGGGAGCGAATGCCCTGCGCACCCGCTCCTAGCCAAAAAAGCCCCCGACCTCCCTGCGTCAAATCCCGCTCTCCAATTGGCCCACGATATCGGGTGATGCCAGGGTCGTGGTCCAATCGTTGAGTCACCTATTAACCCGCCACTCGTGTCACCGATTGATGTTAAATCAGGGGTTGACATTACCAAACAATAGAAGTGGATCGGTTATACAACATTCCTTTGATATTACTTAAAACATAAATGTTTATATAAAACAAAAATCTTAACAATATTAAATCATTTTAACAATTATCTTCAAAACTTATTAAGCTACTACATATTATAAGGAACAAAACCTAACAGTTGAGAGTAACCTCCATTAAATTGGGAAAACTTCATGGTTGGAAGTTACCTCCATTAAATTGGGTAAACTTCATGGTTGGAAGTAACCTCCATTAAATTGGGAAACTTCATGGTTGGAAGTAACCTCCAAGAAATTTGGTAAACTTCATGGTTAGAAGTCGGAAGTAACGACCATTAAATCAGGTAAACTTCTTGATTGGAAGTGACCTTCATTAAATTGGGAAGCTTCATGGTTGGAAGTGACCTCAATTAAATTGAAAAAAAAAATCTTAAATTAAATTGGAAAACTTCGTTAGACGTAACCTCCATTCAATTGGGAAACTTTTGGTTGGAAGTATCGACCTAAATTAAATTAGAAAACTTGATTGGGAGTAACTTTCATTAAATTGGAAAATTTCTTGGTTGGAAGTATAGGTCTCCACTAAATGGGAAAAAAAAGAAATGGTGTCAGTGACAAAACGCCTCCTTTAATTGGAATTCAAGATATCAATGCTAATTATATAAGAAAAAAATAAAGAAATATACGAGGAAGGAACATCATATTTAATGCCGATGATGATGCAATGGTCGAGTGTACCTTAGGCGGGATAAAGACTGAGATGCTTGATAATTGAGGCTGTAAAGTCAACATAAACCCAAGAAACGTGGGAGAGCTTAAATAATCAACAGGCTAGAGTTGGTAACCAAGTGCTGAAGCCAAACAAAATGCTACTACCATATGGGAGTAACACCCCCATTTGAAGTTAAAAGATCATACGACACCACTATCGGGATAAAAAAAAAGCGGAAGGAACATGCCATAATTTATGTCGTGGCAGGAGGTTCACAAAATTTGTTAGGGAACAGCCATGCGATTAAGAATTTAAAAGATTGGCTTCGAAATTAATAAAATTGATGATATGATACTAGTGGAAATTCCTAGTGACAAAACTGTAAAACCAGTTTCACAGTCATATCGACGTATAACATTATCTGGGGGATAAGGTAGGAAAGAAGATACAGGAGCTGTTGGAAGGCGACAGAATAGAAGAAGTGCATGGTCCTTCAAGAGTAGTGTCCCCTATGGTACCAATATTAAAGGAAAATGGTGACTCGCGATTTTGCATAGACATGCGACGCGCAAACGCCGCTATCATGAGCAAAAACCCCCTTTGCCTTGCATGAATCACGTCCTACCAAAAATTGGCAAAGCTAAATATTTGAGCAAATTGGAGGTCAAAAATGAATCAATCAATTAGAACTCCACCCGGATTGTAGACATATTACAACATTCATCACTTCCAAAGGACTGTACCAGTAGGTACAAGAGATTGATGTTCAGTGTCAGTTGCGCCCCTGCTATCTTCCAAAAAGTATTCGAAAGTATTTTAGTAAAATGTGACGGACTTGTCAATTTTATTGACTTGGTCTTCGGAGATAATGCGGAGCAACATTATTCACGACTACAGAATGTTCTAGATGTACTGAAGGACAATAATGATGACAAAAAGTGCATAATTAAAGCAGATAAGGTTTACTTTCTAGGACATGCATTGAGACCAGATGGCATAAAGCCACTGACAAAATGTATTGACAGCATCACAAATTCCCGAGTTCCAACGATCAAAGAGGAACTAAAAAGTTTTTTGGATTGTTAAATGACGTCAATTAATGGATCCCAAATCTGGCCACAAAATACAGAACGCTTAAAAGAGTTATTGAGGCATAAACTCGGAAAAAATGCGGATATAAAACCCTTTTGGACGTCTAAACAGGATCAAACCTTTGAAGAATTAAAGGAAAAAAATACCGATATACAGTCGCTCGGCTGGGGTATTATGATGTCATAGATAAAACTCAGATTACTGCGTATGCTAGCCCGATGGGGCTTGGAGCTCAGAGGCAGAGAGAAGTCAATTCAAAAGGTCCACGAATAATCGCATGCGGAAATTGAACACTAACGAGCTGTGACAGAAAATAAAGCCAAACTAAAAAGAGGCTTTAGCCCTCGTTTGGTCGGTAGAATTTTTCAATATATTCATTCTGGTAAAGACTTTAATCTCGTAACAGATCACAAACCCTTGGAAATAATTTTTTGACCAAAATCGAAACCTTGCCTTCTTATCGACGGATGAGTGTTAAGGCGATAATCCTAAAATTATTATGTTATATATATAAAACAATGAAAACTAATGTCGCTGATCCTTTGTGCCGGCTGTGCAAATAATTGAACTTGCCATCTAAAGAAGAAGATAATTATGTTCACCAAATTAAAGAGTCAAAGCCACAAGTAATATCAATTACTGATATTATTGAAGCTTCCGGAAGAAACAAAGATATAAAAGATGTTAAAATAGGATTATATGAACTGACCTGGATTATCTGCTTCAACATACTAATCATCGACTGTTACATTCGCCATATGTAAGTAAAGTTTACTAAGTTGTTTACAAGTACCCAGATTATAATAAATAGAAGATTTTCAGTAGATTGGGCTATCCGGTTTCGGCAGACAATTTGTGAGTAAAGAGTTTTGATCGTTCTGCAAGGTATGTAAAATTACTTTTTACAGTACAGTCCCGTACTGGTCCTAACAGACGGCAAAGTCAAGATACAAGCCATGTGGAAAAAAAAGACACGAAGGAAAGTCCCATTAACTATTTGATTAAGTATATAGTATAATAGCACACCGCACTCCACAACCAACCGGTCACCATCCGATTTATTTTTCAGACTCCAAAATAGGGACGAAACTCCATCTCTCGACAAAATGGACAGTTGGGGGGTTGATGCAGACGTAAGAGACATACGAGGGTCATTCAATAAATACTTAGCCTACAAAAAGTAAACGAAAATTTTGGAAAAGTGGCAATTTATTTTTCAACATAGTCTCCTTTTAGTTCGATACACTTAGCCCAGCGATGCTCCAACTTTTTTAACCCGTCCGAAAAATAGTTTTTGTCAAACTCTGCAAAATGGGCCTCCGTGGCGGCGATAACCTCCTCATTCGATCCATATCTATTCCCGGCGAGTGATTTTTTCAGATTAGGAAACAGAAAGAAGTCACAAGGGGCCAAATCTGGAGAATACGGTGGATGGGGCAGCAATTCGTAGCGTAATTCGACCAATTTGGCCATGGCAACGGCAGACGTGTGAACCGGTGCGTTGTCGTGGTGAAACAGCACTTTTTTCTTCGCCAGATGGGGTCGTTTTTTCTTTAATTCGGCGTCGAATCGGCCCAATAAATCGGCATAGTAAAGCCCTGTAATTGTTTTACCCTTCTCGAGGTAATCGATGTAGATCACACCTTGTGAATCCCAGAAAACGGTGGCCATAACTTTTCCGGTCGATTTTACAGTTTTCGCCTTCTTTGGAGCACGTTCCCCGGTCTGGATCCATTGTTTTGATTGCTCCTTGGTCTCTGGTGTGTACCAGTGGATCCAGGTTTCATCGACGGTCACAAAACGACGCAAAAACTCCGCTGGATTCCGCTTAAACAGCGCCAAACACGTCTCCGATGTGGTCTCACGGTTGCGCTTGTTTTCTGGTGTGAGTAAACGCGGCACCCATCGCACCGACAGCTTTCTCATGCCGAGTTCCTCGTGAAGAATATGATGCACTGTTCCTTCTGAAATGCCTACAGTCTCAGCTAGCTCCCGAACCTTCAATCGGCGATCTGCCAATACGAGATCATGGATTTTTTTAATGTTTTCCTCCGTAGCAGCTGTTTTCGGTGCACCTGGACGTGGTTCATCAAAAACCGACGTACGGCCACGTGCAAACTCGTTGAACCAATTCTTGACGGTGGCCATCGATGGAGAAGAGTCACCGTACACAGCATCCAAGCGCTCTTTGATTTCGATGCGCGTTTTCCCTTCCAAAAATAGGAATCGAATCACCGAACGATATTGCTCTTTTTCCATTTTTGTAAAACCGATCGACACGTTCGCTTCCATAAGTTGTCAAATTAAAACAAATGAAGGGATTGGAATGAAAATTTGAAAAAAGAATGTGCTACACTGTGGTAAAACTCTTTTGAAACTACAGCGCCCTCTGGCGATGAGGCTAGGTACTTATTGAATGCACCTCGTAGACAAGGTTCAGAATGAAAAGGGGAAAGCTGTGGACCCTAACTTGAGTCATGGGCATAAAGTGTACGTCAAGAACATGGAAAAGACAAATAAGCTTAGCTCCAATTTCAATCACATTTCCCCACAGTCCATGGTTTAAATAGTGGAGACATCACGGTAATAAATGACCAAACAGGACACTTGCTGAGAAGGAACGTCGTCTACTTAAAGAAAGTACAAGGTGAATGGACATCGGTTCTAGAAAAGGACCATAACGAAAGAATGGGAAATCAAGATAAAGCTAAGGAAGACTAATTTGAATAAAGTTGTTGATTAAAATAAAAAGTAATTAGACCAATCTAAGTAAATAATGTTAATGTTCATGATTGTTCAATTTATTAACAAGGGAGGGATGTAGTGTATGTGAAATGACACGTATACATACACTGTCTCGTGTGCTCATGTACAAGTACCCTACAGGTAGTATCACCAGAGCCGTGGGTGAGTGCGGACGTAGTGTAGCTGTGTACGCGTACATTGTCGAGCCAGTGATCCTAAGAGGCAGGAGAGGATACAACAATAAACAATATATAACACTAATGTAAATAAAATGACTTGGGATATTATTAATAGCGAAACGGGAAGGTATTTAGAGTATTCCCTAAGATATAGGTTTCTGGTTTCTTCTGCGTAACTATTGAAGGCATCTAAATCGACTGTTAAACCAGACTCGAAAGTTTCTAAAATGATATTCAGAAACCTCGTTTCTTAATTCTAAATGTAGAAGAGAGTAGGAAAGAATAAAAGTTTATTGTACACCAAAGCAGTCACACAATTGTTTTACACGAGCTTAAATCTATGGGTACAACGGCGGTCGTATCGCTGAACAGCGATATCTACCAGACAACCTTGGGATGGACTGAAAGAACTTATAATCTAAAAGGGGGTAGTCTGCGGTGTAAAAAAAAATGTCAAAATTTTACATTTAAAAATACATACATATCAAATGTTACATAATTTCGTAGGAGGTGAGAAAAAAGAAGGAAAAAGAATAAACGGAGGGCTAATTTATTGAAGAGATGAGAATATACAGGGTGTAAGGTACATGAACGCACATACGTGTTCCAGTGATTCAGTACATGATTCTGGACCCCCTAGCGTTGGAATTTATCGTCGGCTTTTTACTAATTTTTGAAAAAAAAATCTGCGTTTTTTTTACATTAAACTGTATAAAATCGTTATACCTACTTCAATGAAATTTTTAATTAAAAAATAATTAGTTCGCTTTTTTTGCAAAAAAACGCAATGTAAATAAAATTAAAAGAAGCTTCCTGCTCAGCTGATTTCTAAGTTCACCGGAGGTCATCGCGGGCCCAGTAGGTACCTACGCACGCAATACCGGCCAAAGACCGCCGCCGGCATTTCTTTGTTGGCACAATGCTCACACAGAGAGATTGCTTGTTGAGTGTGTGCTTGTTGTGTGCGAGAGTGTTTTTAAACAACACCTCAGTGCCCAGGCAAATGCTCATGCATGAAGCATGTAGGAGCCTCGGGATCGTAAGAAATGAACGAACTTTAAGGTGAGTTTGTTCATTAGTTAAGTACACGGTTAATAACCGCGTCTCTGACAGAGGTGTTCGTGGTTGGCGAGAGGCAGAGCTGTAGGTACTCGTACCTACGAAATTTCAAAATTCAAAATCACCAAGGTCACTTCTGTAGGGACGCGATTGGCGACCGCAGGCGCTTTATACTACATTCCTGGAGCGCAATGTAGGTACTTACAAGCTTCTTTATTATTATCTATCCTAATCTTTATCTAACCTTATCTTCAGTATTCTTGAGGGATTCAAAATGTATGTGATATAAATGTTTTCGTCATTAGAATAAACAGTTAAAGGTGCCACGGAACATTATACGCATTTTTGTCGTTTTAAACGTTTAACGCACGTATGCTCTTACTCGTATGTCTATTAAGTATCTGATCTAGTTGTTTATCATATCGATCGGAAACATCGACGTAAATGTATTTTTATCACAAAGTAGATAGGTAGTCTATCTAGGTACAAGCTACACACAGGAACAGGTGTATCTGTGTGTGTAAGACGTGGTAGGTAACTACGAATAGACGCGCTCGCGCGCGCCTACTTCATTGCGAAGCGTTGAGATCGCATTGTTGCGTGCTTGAAAATGTCAATATCTGTAATCGATCATTACCGAGATTAATGACTATCATAATTTAGTTACTGACATTAGGTGTAACCTTTTCGCGAAGTTTGCGGTATCTTGTTCCTTACAGCCTGTATATAAACAGTAAGGCATTAGAGAGAAAGGAAATGGTCTTTTACTAGAAAAAGACCCGTCCGTCCGGTAATATCAGCAGTTCTTGTAGCACTTCCAAAAATAAGCATGCTGTGTTCCCATCATTGGTATTACCAGCTTGCTGGGTCGGCAAATCCACTAATAAACCCAATTCATTTCTGAACCGTTTGTATGTGTATCTTCCTTGCCTGAAGCTTATCTTTATTTTCTTGACCTCTAGCTTGCCACATTTGTATATCAAGTCTGTAGGCGATATCAAGTACACACTTACACACTCCAGAAACCTAATCCAGGAATGCAAAGGAGAAAGCCTGAAAGACAATGCAGCTTGATCGAGAGGTTTCATCAAAATAAGAGATGGATTATTCATTTCTAAAGGCTTTTCTCCACATATATAGCAAGTTTGAGATGAGGACGAAACATCAGATAGAGCACTACATATTTTATCATCTTTTATATTCAACATAAAAACTGGTTTCACTAAAGTCTTAAAGTTATCTAGACTTACTTCGACGGCCGACAACATATCGATTTGGTGTTGTATCGTGTCAACCTCTTCTTTAATTAATGAAGTAGTCTCTTTAGCAAAGTTAAGTCTAATTGTCGACAGTACCTTGTTGAAGAAGGGGCTGGATTTTGCCATACTATGTATAATATTATTCTCTTCAACACTCAACCTTAACTGTATAGGTACGGCCTGCGGACGGCGAGTAGTGGGTAACTCGCCGTCCGATCAGCACCAGGCCCGAGAGTCGACGGCGCGTAGTGTTCCACGCGCGCCTCAAAGAGTTTTCAGCAAACACGACGGGGCCCGTCGTGGCCGATGCCTGCCCGGGGGTTGAGGATAAATTCGAAAGAGTTACCTCGCCCCTGGGCATTCCGGGCAGGGAGGAACAGGGGTGGGTTTTAGTCAGTAAGAGTCTGACACGCCCTTCCGCTCCACCCTAGAGCGGAAGAAGTCATTGGATGATTTCCCACCCCCAAAAAAAAAACTGTATCATGGATATGCTAAAAAGATTCTCATCAAATTTATTTTCTAACCAAAATTTTTGTTCATATTTTTTTTGTGCTCCATCACAACCCCACTTAATTTACAATGACAGTTCCTTTAATCCACTGTGCAAGTCCTCAATTGACCCAAGAAGCTTTTTCTGAGATACACAAAGTCGTTCGATACTGTGGTCAACTAATGATTGCAGGTCACAAGTTGATTCTGTTACGGTTATAATGGAAGGATAACATTTCTTCTTAGCCTCTTTTATTCGGTCATAAGATGGCAGTAAGTTTTTAGCCAATTTACTTATCCTTTGCTGTATTATCTCATATGTATCATATACGTATTCATAAATCAGCATCTACCATCATGAATGCTTCATCGGCCGACACAGTCACTTGAACGTTTTCGCTAATCATTCTTTTACGTACTCTTTTCATGACGGGAGGTTCCCTTAGGTAAACTCATAGAAAGTGCTTTTACGATAGCTGCAGAGTCCCTCTTACCTGCTTTTCGAAGGTTACATTCATAAGCAATCGTTATTTCTTCAGGGCTAGTAGACGATATTAGATTCTGAACATCGCGTTTTTTGGTTTTATCGCAACATTCTACAAAACTTTTGTGTGGTTTAAGATGTAATAAATACCGTCTGGTATTTCATTTAAAACATTATCTGGTAATTTAATGCATCCATTCAACCAAGTTATATTCTCTCTTGTTTAAGATGCGTTCATGAAGTCTACCGCTTGCTGTCCATTTTTCGTTTACATAACCACCTTAAAAAGTACTTAATTTCATTTATAGCACCTTCCGAAATTGTACTTGAGTGTAATTACCAATAAAAGCAAAATAGCATCAATTTGCGCCTTTTACGCATTTGAGGTCCAAATATCAAAAAATGTTTTTTTTTTTGTAATTTCGGCGGTCATGAAAACCGAAAAAAAATATTTGACGGTCGCACAAAATCGTAAGTTTTATCAATTGTTCTCAAAAGTTAAGACTATACAATATAAATTAAAACAATAAAAACACCGGGATATTCAGGTTATTTTTTATACACTTTTTATTTTGCAAATCATCTTAAAAAATGCTTAATTTAACTGTGCTTTCAAATGATATCTTCTTTCAATGTTTAACTATTACTTAAATAAAATACACTCTAACTTACCTCGAAAGATATGCACAATACAAAAATAAACCAATAAACAAGACTATACATTAATTTAATCAGTAATCTCAAGTGAAGATGACAATTTAATGTTGTTGTTCGTATTGTAAGGGACCAACGATAACGACATATCTACTCACTTCAACATTTTTCATTTATTTTTTTACCTACCTACAAGAATTTCTAATATGTAGCTGTGACAAACGGGTCTAAGGTAAAAATAGGTTATAACTATACTATCAATTATTAAAATTTATATTTTGATTTGATTCCCCCTAGATTGCGAGATTCCCACACTGTGCGCCGGCGAGGACTCGCTCCACAAGTTTATCGCTGAGCGACAAGAGATATCAAAGCCTACGTCCGCCGAGCAACACTGGGTCAGCGATTCTCGCTCGGCGGTCAGATCTCACGCTGAGAAACCTACCCAAGCGAGTGGTGTCAGTAATCGCCCGTCGCACTCGAACACTCGCTTATAGCTCAGCGACAGAACTATCGGATTAACCACTCGCTACTCGCTGCTCGCCAACTCGTTTTTAGTTTGAAGCTCTACTCGCTACTCGCTCATCGCCAGCGGTGGGACAAGTGCCTTAAAAAAATAAAGATAAGTAGAAACCCTTTTAAACTCTGCGGACGATCTCATGACAAATCCATACATCTTGAATGAGTTATAAATAATTTTTATACTACACCTGCTTGGAAAGTACCTTGATACTTTATCAAATTTACGGTAGAAAGTACGTCATTGCATATCGAACAAATATGCGGGGAGAAAACGCACCTGAGCGGGAGAGAAAAGTGTATGAAAATCCATTTTTTACGTGGTTTTTCTTTTTAATTTTGGGTAAGACTATGCGCTGGTAACCTAAATATCAAAAGCCAAAAAGTTTTTACAGTGAGTTTTTATCTCCAAGTTCGCAAAATGACACTGGCCACTAGCTGTGTGTTGGATGGTGTCGGGCTGGCAGTGCGACCCTGCGGCGGCAGGATAAACAATTTGAAAAAAGAACATGTGAAAATTGCAGACGCCATTGGCGCCATTTTCAATTTGTGTGTTGTTTGAGGATTCAGTTTTCGTAGAAAGTAAAATAAAACTATCAAAATTATAAGTAGTGATAGTGATGATGAAGATTTTTTAACTCCGCCGCAGTTGAAGGAAACAGCAAAAATCATCTCAAACAAACATTAATGGAAAAAGTGTTACATTAAGCTTCACTAACTGCAACAATTTCAATTAGTAAAGATTTAGTTTTTATTTTCCTCGTAGGTGTAGTATAAAGCACTATGTATCACTCGAGAGAAAGTGCGATGCCCGATCTCGGGTGTTATAAAGCCCTCGCCTACGGCTCGGGCTTCAAACGACACCCTCGACGGTAATCGGTCACTTTCTCCTCTCGGTGAACAATGTACTATGTTCAACATGTTGGTTGAACGACAGCATAATAATATGTGAGAGAGATCTAGGTGTACTTATCGATAGCGATAAGTACACCAAGATCTCTCACAATATTGTGACGATTTTAGTCACAGCCTAATACTAGCGGGTGTGTACCGGCCTTAACTGGTTGATGAGAATGTTCGAGAGTTATTGGAGAGCCGTTTGAATTTAGAAGGTGTAGTCATGACATTTGTTTGAGAGATAAAAGTTTAGCCCTGGCAAGTGGGCACCGATGTAATATTCTGAAGAAACCCAATACAGCATAATTTAAATCGCCCTCAGCTCGTTTCCTTATCCTCCCGTAGCGAGTTCCTCTTCGTATAGTAATCTCGCGCTAAGCCAGCGAGTCGCCAAGCTACGTGACATCCCCCGGGGCTTCGAAGAACGTCCTAGGATCCCTGCAGGCCGTACTGGTGCCTGTGTCGGATCAAGGCGGAGGTGACCCCCGGGTGTTTCCATTGCGAGGATCGCCCAGAGGACACGGTGGAGCATACGGTGGAGGTTTGCCCCGCTTGGGCAGAGCACCGCCGTGTCCTCGTGGATGCGATAGGCGGCAGCGACCTCTCGCGCCGTGCCCTGGTTCAGGCCATGGTACGGAGCGAGAGGGAATGGGAAGCCGTCTCCACCTTCTGCGAAGCAGTAATGCTCGCGAAGAGGGAGGCGGCATACGCTGGGGAGACTCGAACACAGCCGAGTCGCCCTAGCGCTCCCAGCCGCAACCGCCGCCTGAGACGCCAGGGGGTTCGGACGCCGCGAGACGATCTCCGGCCACCGTAGACCCGGGCCTGCGGACGGCGAGTAGTGGGTAACTCGCCGTCCGATCAGCACCAGGCCCGAGAGTCGACGGCGCGTAGTGTTCCACGCGCGCCTCAAAGAGTTGTCAGCCAAGGGAAGGGGCCTGCCACGGCCGATGCCTGCCCGGGGGTGGAGGATAAATTCGAAAGAGTTACCTCGCCCCCGGGCACTCGAGGCAGGGAGGAACAGGGGTGGGTTTTAGTCAGTAAGAGTCTGACACACCCTTCCGCTCCACCCTAGAGCGGAAGAAGTCATAGGATGATTTCCCACCACCCAAAAAAAAAAAAAAAAAAAGTGGTTTTATTTTTATAAGTGTCAATCACATAAGAGAGTGGAAGATGCGGTACTTCTCAGGCCACACATATCAAGTGTGCCTTGAGGAATTCATCGACGAGTTCGTGTCGATGGCCATTGCCAATGAGTGGCGAAAGAGTGATTATGCTCTCATTTTAGGAGTGTGGCTTCAGGGCGCAGCCCAACATTTTTTTAGATATACGTTGTAGTATGATATGGAATTTGAAACGCTTTGTGCAGAGCTTAGAAAGGAGTTCCCATGCAAGTGTGTTTCTTGCAAGGAGCGTAATAACCAACGTTTTTATAATTGTGAGAGGCCGGACGTTGTGTCCGAGGCGTGTGAACAGTCACAAAATAATGGGAGCAAAGATATTGATGCACAATTATTTTCTAGCTCAATAATCAAAACAAATGAGGATAATTATGATGATGGTGACCAGGACTGCGTTGAGGCCAGCCCAGTCAATGATGTCCAAGACTGTAAAGAGTGCGGCGTAGGCGATGATGACCAAAGCTGTGACAATAGCAGCCAGGTTAATGATGAGGCGAAGAAGGATTACGTGGATACAGAATCGTGTCAGTTCTGTCCAGTTAGTCCAGTAATAATGTTTCAGAGAACCAAGAAATAACTTTATTAAAATAAACAAATGGCGAGCACAAGTCGAACGAGAAGTTTATTTTTTTAGATGTGGTTTCGGCTGATGTCGTCATGATGGAGAGCTGCGAGATGGACGTTCCGTCGGAGACATATGTTTTTTTGTGACGATAAGTTTGTTCAAGTAGGATGTGTTTCTGCTGATGTTTGCGAGCAAGAGGACTTCGAGATGAAGGTTGAGTCGGAACAGCGCTGCGTACCAGGAGAAGCGATGCAGGATCCTTCTATTATTGTTCCAATAGGTGATTTATTTATTTATTTATCTAACCAGAACGACAAAATGCCAATTACACTGATCATACACATTAAAAATTAAAACCAAAATACAAATTGTATAAAACACATTCAGAATAAAATAAAAAATATTACAATTGCACAAAATTATGCATACTTAATTCAGTGCCTTTCACTCAGTCTTCTCGCAAATCGTCAGACATTCAGACAATATCTTTTTCCATTCATCAGCGAACAGATCTAATCCAGGACTGGACTCTAGGAGAGCATTGAGTGCATTTAGCATTCGCGGAATGGGTGACATACTTCGTGCATCCGTGCGGCAACGTGGCACCATAAATAATTTATGCCGTCTCGCTCGGCAATAGTTGTCAGGAACAAAAATGTTACATAGCGCCGCATGTAGACAAGAAGAGTCGATGCTTCCGTTTATTATTTTGCAAGCAGTTACAAGCTGGTCAAAAGCTCGTCTCACCTGGAGTAAGGTAAAGCCCAAGCATCCCAGCAGAAATTTGGTTGGATACATATATGGGTAGTACCCAAACCTACGTTTGTAGAAATACCTTAAAAATGCTTTATGAACTTTTTCCACCATAAGGGTATAAGATTTCTCGTAAGGGTTCCAAACACAAGAGCTAGAATCAAGTTTACTTCTAACAAGTGTGTTATAAAGAAGTCGTATCACTTGATGGTTTGTAAACTCACGACAATTTCTCAGGACAAAGCCTAACCTCCGAAACGACTCTTTGGCTAGAGCAATAATGTGGTCATGGAAGGTAAACTTAGTATCGAAAATAACACCAAGATCTTTGACCGTCATGACTCTTGCTATTTCTTCGTTATTTAAACTGTAATGGTATTGAATTGGATTTCGTGAACGACTAAAACTCATAACGCAACATTTAGATGGATTGAAATGCATTTTGTTAATCATTGACCACTCACTTATAGCGTCAATATCTTTTTGAAGGGCTACGAAATCAGCTGGAGTTTAAGCCTCAGAATATAGCTTTAAATCGTCAGCGTATAATAAACATTTGGAGTGATTCAAAACTTGTGGAATGTCGTTTATCATTATTAGAAACAGTAAAGGTCCTAATATTGAACCCTGGCTGACTCCTGAACGTGTGTCATACGGCTGAGAATTGTACAGGCCCAGTCGCACATACTGTTTACGATCTCGAAGATAGTCAGCAATCAATAAAAGAAGTTTGGGAGCAAAATCTATGGCACTTAATTTATCTAATAGAATGTCATTATTAATTCTGTCAAAGGCTTTTTGAAAGTCAAAATACAAGACCTCCACCTGCTGACCTTGGTCCATACTGGTTGTGATGTAGTCGGCTAGAGTTACGAGATTAGTGTTAACTGATCTTTTGAAGCGAATACCGTGTTGTTCATTACACAGGTATCTATTGACTTGTCTGTGAATTTCTTTGTGTAAAATATGTTCAAACACTTTTGCAGGTGAACAGAGGATCGCAATATGTCTAAATTCTTCGACGGACGCCTTAGCCCCTTTTTAACCGACGAAAAAAAAGGAGGAGGTTCTCAATTCGACCGTATATGTTTTTTTTTTTTTTGTGTATGTTCAGCCCTCACCCCGTCATTTATGAACCGATTTTGATTATTCTTTTTTTGTTAGATAGGGTACACCTCAAGGGTGGTCCCATGTCAAGGAAATCAGGATCTGACAATGGAATCCTGACAAAATTGAGAGAAAACCTCGAAAATTGTGGGCACGTTTAGCGTTTCTGTATGTGTGTTCAGCCCTCACCCCGTCATTTATGAACCGATTTTGATTATTCTTTTTTTGTTAGATAGGGTACACCTCAAGGGTGGTCCCATGTCAAGGAAATCAGGATCTGACAATGGAATCCTGACAAAATTGAGAGAAAACCTCGAAAATTGTGGGCACGTTTAGCGTTTCTGTATGTGTGTTCAGCCCTCACTCCGTCATTTATGAACCGATTTTGATTATTCTTTTTTTGTTAGATAGGGTATACCTCAAGGGTGGTCCCATGTCAAGGAAATCAGGATCTGACAATGGAATCCTGACAAAATTGAGAGAAAACCTCGAAAATTGTGGGCCACTTTTAGCGTTTCTGTATGTATGTTCGGCTCTCACTCCGTTATTTATGAACCGATTTTGATGATTCTTTTTTTCTTAGATAGGGTATACCTCAAGGATTGTCCCATGTCAAGGATATCAGGATTTGCTCATGGGATCCTGAAAAAATTGATAGAGAACCTCGAAAATTGGGCACGAATATTGTTTCTGTTTACTTTTCATAACTGAATCAGGTATTTGCATTTAGGAACCATCACATCATGAAACTGAGCTGATGATGGAAACCATACCTTTCCTAAACAATAGAAGTCAGATATAAAAAAAATAGAACCGACTTCCAAAAAAAGTGCAAAATAACTTTAATTTCGGAAGTCGGTGTTCCTGTTTTGTGTCTTCGTTTTTTGACACCGACTTCCGAAATTAAAGTTATTTTGCACTTTTTTTGGAAGTCGGTTCTATTTTTTTGTAAAAAAGTTTTTTATTAGGTATTGGTGTTACTCTCGAAACTTTCCACTGGGTAGGATATTTACCTGTATTCAGAGCTAAATTATAAATGCAGCATAAAGGTCCTATAAAGTATTTCTTTAAAAGTTTTAGCATAGAAGACGGAATATTATCTGGTCCTGCTGAACTACTGAGCCTTAGCTTATTGATGCTACGTTCCACATCTTCAGGGGAAATTTTAACTATGTTGATGTAATTGCTGCTGGAAGTTGTATCACAAGCACTTATTTTATTTGCGTTTAACTCAGGAAAATCGGGAAGAAAGACGCTGGAAAAGTATTCTGCAAACGCATTGGCAGCATCAACACCAGATAATGTTTGACCTAGGTGGATGATAGAAGACTGGAAGCCACCCTTACATCGCAAACTGGTAATGTGCTGCCAAAATTGTTTTGGGTTTATTTTAATGTTGTTTTCGATGCGATGTAAATGGGACTTGTGGGCAATTGAAATGTGCTGTTTAAGGGTTCGTCTAAATGCAGAGTAAACATTGTAATCGGTAGGACAATTAGATTGTTTCCAAGCCTCATGTAGTTTAGATTTATAGAGTAAGCCTTTTACTATGTCACGAGTGAACCAGACCGGATAAGACTTCTTGCTGATTTTACTTCTCTGCTTTTTACATACATACATTTTACATACATTGGTCAAATATTTTACAGACTACTTTATAAAAACAATTCATACCGGTGACTATATCAGACGCCTGAGCTACAGATGTCCATTGTTCCTCAGATAATAAGATATCAAGAAGCTCATAATCACACTTCTTAAAGTTCCAATCTGTAGACCCTTCATTGTTACTGGGTTGCATTGAGTTTTTATGAGAAGCTGTGTCAATATATATATTTGTCGCATCATGGGTGGCCGAGATGTGACACATCGGGTCTTGATCGCGATCCGACATAGTTCTTGATATGTGGGTGTTGGGTACTTGAACGAATGATAGATTTGATGTTTATAATCTTATTTTTACTGTCAAAGTCTACGAAACAAACACGTGCGTTGGTACTGAGCGTATGCCTAGGCTGTCCGAGGTAGAGTGCTGCACCGCTCGGTCTTCCCTCCAGCACTCGCTGCGTCCCTCCTACCGACGATCGTGTCCAAGCGGTATAGCGCCGCTTGCGTTTCCGGTGACGTTATTGTTTAATCACGTCATCAATCCACGACACGGCCATCCCTGACTAGCACCCGTCCTCGGGTGTAGTGCCTGTGGACAAAACATGCTCAGAGGAAACTAGCTCGGCTATCCTGCCAATAGAAACAAAGGTAGCTGATTCTCATTTGTACTTTATTTCTTCTAAATCGGTGCGGTCTGACTACAGACTGAAATTGCTGACCCATCGCCACATGTTGCTCATGAGGTGCGGTCTAGAGTTCCGAGTATGAGTATACAAGCCGTTCTTAATCAGATTTGGTTTCGCTACCACTGTCATCTACTATGACATCCAATTCTCGCGGAACTTGGTGATCGGGGATCTTCCTCACATGATCATGGGGGTATTTGTATGTTCGCTTAGAGTCAAGTGCCCTTAATAGGTATCTATCTCCGTCTAACACATCAATAATTTTGAACGGACCTTTGAACTTAGGATCTAATTTTGTTTGATTTCTTTCTTCATTTTCAATCAAAACATAATCATTAACAGCAAACTTAGATACCTGAGCCTTATTTCGATCAAATCGATTTTTATCACAGTTTGCATTTTTCTCAATATTCTGTGTCGCTTGAACTCTTCCAGAGTGTGGCTTCGCTATTTTGCAAGTGATACAATTGTCTACAAATTTTCTAACATATTTTGACATACCTTCAAACCAATAGTGTTTTACTTTTTTCGAGAGTTTTCTCCCAACCCAAATGCATGACAGACTCATGGATGTTATTTATTACTGAACACCTAAGAGATCTCGGTACAATAGACAAACAACGAGTACGACCGTTACGCTGAATTTTGCGATATAGAATGCTTTTACGAATTTCGTAAGTTTTGCGGGTTTCTTCAGGAAAAACTTCATTAAGAAGATCAGACACAATCTTAGTAATTTCTTCGTCTTTTTCCTGCTCAGCCTGTAACCAGTTACTAGAAAGCTCAGCTAAATCGACACGCTTTTGTTCTACACGTGTGAAAGTTTCTTTAGACGTTGGAAGAGGATTTCTAGAAAGTCCACATGGCTCATCCTACTGCCTTCACAATAAAAAATATCAAACTCAAATGATTGCATGTAGGCCCACCAACGATGAACTCGTGGAGACAAGTCAGTTTTACTTTTAGAGGCTTTTACAGAACTACAGTCTGTCACAACGGTAAACCTACGACCTAATAAATAGTGTCGAAAATGCTTTATGGCGTTAAAGACCGCTAACGTTTCTAATTCGAATGAATGAAACTTCGATTCAGCCGGTGACGTACGACGACTATAAT
Organism: Polia nebulosa; assembly: GCA_951329385.1. NCBI lineage: Eukaryota > Metazoa > Arthropoda > Insecta > Lepidoptera > Noctuidae > Polia > Polia nebulosa. The sequence continues at coordinate 28,279,985 of OX589587.1, read as the reverse complement.
AAGCAACTACATGCTGTTTCCCATTAATCTTTTGAATAAAAATGGCGCCATATCCTTCAGCACTGGCATCGGTATGCAACTCGATTGGGTGCGCAGGATTAAATATCGTTAGAACTGGCTCATTGGTTAAGTAAGAAATTATTTCCTGACGAATGGCCTCATGACAGGGTTCCCAACTAATGGACCTATTCTTGCCACTTGTTAAACGAAACAGAGGAGCCATCGTTTTTGAGAACTGTGGCACAAATTGTCTAAAATAAGTGGCCAACCCTATGAACTGTCTCAGCTGAGTGATGGTTTTAGGTGGGGGAAGCCTAGACAAAGCTGCTATTTTATTTGGGTTAGGTCTGATTTGGCCATCCTCAACAACAAAGCCTAAATATTCAACCCGTCGTTTAAGAAATGAACACTTGGCAAAGTTTAAAGAAAAACCAGCTTTTGTCAATTTATCGAGTACAGTGCGAAGACGAGCCAAACTCTCTTCCACACATGTTCCTATTATTAAAATGTCGTCGACGGATGTAACAGCATAGCTATAAGCAAGGTCACCTAAGGCATTCATCACTGCACGCTGATAAACGGAGCTCGCGTTCTTTAAACCAAACGGCATGGTCAAATATTCCCACTGTCCATCGGGTGTAACAAATGCAGTGCGCTCTATTGATTCAGGATGCACGGGGATTTGATGGTACCCTGATAGCATATCAAGGCACGTGAACCACTTAACACCACTTAACCTAGACACAAGATCCTCAATCAAAGGTAGTGGAAACCTATCCGACACGGTGTTGTCGTTCAGCTCCCTGTAGTCAACACACATGCGATCTGAACCATCTTTCTTCTTAACAAGCAACACTGGGCTAGAGAAAGGTGAACAATTTGGCCTAATAATACCCGCTTCCTCTAGTTCACGAACTTTAGCAGTAACAACTTCGCGTTCACTAGCACTAAGCCTATAAGGACGACCATTAACTGTACGGCTAGGATCTATAAGCCTAATTTGCAACTGTCCTGTTGTTACCCGGGATCTAGAAACACCACTAGAAAACGAAGAAGAATATCCTGACAAAAGATCAATTAACTGAGAACGAAATTCTAGCGGAATGTCTGTATCAACTTTGTCAAAATCAATTTGACTATTAGAATTGTTACCGAACTTATTTGAAACGTCACATAACTTGACAACCTTATCACGACACAAAACAATGCTATCAGACGTCATACTAACGTTAAATCCTTGATCTAAAATCTCGCGACCAACTAAAATATCATTTTTAAGACAACTATTTGGAACAACATGAAATAATATCTCTAATCGTAAATCGTTAATCATAACCTCAGATAAAATTTGTAGGGTGCTTTGCACACTACCGTGACCGATATCTATCAAATTAATTGTGTTATTTATGCACTTGCCACTAAGCTTTGACGCAACACAATCTTTGATAAGAGAGCATTCGGCACCAGAATCGTAATAAAACGGATATGACTCACCAATGTTTATTAACGTACCGCTGGGATTGCTAACATAGCAAACTTCAACACGCCTCTCGTTGTTCGCCGCTGACGTTGGCGCTGCACCGGAGCTACTTGAGTCTCCCGCCGCGCCGGCGCCCACACTGTTGCTATGTGGACATTTCGTAGCAAAATGTCCGGCGTTACCGCATCGGAAACAGATGATGTCCAGACGCTGTTTTTGTCCTGAAGAACTTGACACTGAAGTAGCAGCAATGGTTCCCTTGCCTTTCACTTCGCCTCTGGAACGGCTATCAGGCGTTCGGTGACCTATTTTACCGCAGTTGTGACATTTCAACGCCGTCGACTGTAACTTCGATCGCTTGAAGTCTGAAGCAGCATCGGTTGAGTTACCCATCGAAGCTTTCCTTTTCAAAAACGAAAACGCTTGAAGTTCACACTGCAGCTTGTTTCTGTTGCTTACTTCGGTAGTAAAGGCCAGTCTTTGTATACGCCCATCAAATTGCGCCATATGAGCAAGCACAGTGGATATGGCTATCCTGCTCAGTGCTCATGTTTTGCCAGCGTGATGTGAGAGTAGACAACAACCGGGCGGCGTACGCAGCATAGCATTCATCTTCCTTGGGCTTGCTACTCATTATTTTGACGAGAGTAGCGGCTGGTGTGTCCACGCAGTCATAACGGGACAAAAAACAAGCTTCTGAAGTCGCACCATGTCATACCCGCGAATGATACTTGCGCCAGCCAACGTGAAGCACTGCCTTTCAGAGCCTTGCTCAAAGTCATGATCAGGGTACTTCCTTGAAGCGGTACTTCCGATAGGCACAGATCCGCTGTAGTACACCAGGCACGTGCGTCTACATCCGGCTTATCCGGGTCAAATTCAGGCAAATAAATATGCTTGGTACCTGCCGGGCCCTTGATGGCTTCTATCAGGGACATCATATTCTGATTTTGAGCAGCCAGCAGCGTGCGAAGTAGATTCTCGTCGCACCGTGACGTCATGGCTCCATTCTCCAACATTTCTTCAGTTTCTTCAGCTCGAGTGTATCCCAGTTCTGATGTCGCATCATGGGTGGCCGAGATGTGACACATCGGGTCTTGATCGCGATCCGACATAGTTCTTGATATGTGGGTGTTGGGTACTTGAACGAATGATAGATTTGATGTTTATAATCTTATTTTTACTGTCAAAGTCTACGAAACAAACACGTGCGTTGGTACTGAGCGTATGCCCAGGCTGTCCGAGGTAGAGTGCCGCACCGCTCGGTCTTCCCTCCAGCCCTCGCTGCGTCCCTCCTACCGACGATCGTGTCCAAGCGGTATGGCGCCGCTTGCGTTTCCGGTGACGTTATTGTTTAATCACGTCATCAATCCACGACATATTAATTTCCAGTGGGGGATGATAAAGATCAGGTGATACCGTACCTGCAGACGCAGTAACATAAACACTAGTACTCTCCTGGACTAAGACGACATCTAACATACCACCATGCGAATTCTTTACTACATTCTTCTCAGTCAAACCACAAAATGAAAGAAAATAACTGTAGTAATTGTTCACATTTACAGAAGCACTATTTAAATTTAAGTCATCTAATATAATTACATTACCCTTAATACTATTAATAAAATAGTGATAGTCCAGCGGATATCTACCGGGGTGAAAACTGCATCATAAATGCCACTTCACAACGTCACAACATTCCACAGCAAGCGCAACGGCATTTTTCCCGGAATATTCTGGAAGAGGAGATCTGTACCCTCCCGTGTTTTGCTAAGAGGAATGGTTTCCATTTCTTTGATAAAAATAAAGTTATTTTTGGGTCTATTTTATTTATTCTGCTGACGTGTATTGTCGGAGCATCTTGACAAACAAGTTGACGACCATAAATATAAGGTGTGGACTTAGTAAAGAATTCATGAACTGCATATGAATAATTTAATAAAGCAGTATTCTGTAAATAAATGTAAATTTTGGAAATATAAGAAGAAATTTATAAATTGTTTTTAGAAAATTCTTTTGTTCTTCAGAAAAGAAATTGTAAATAACAGACAATGGTGTCAGATGTCATTTGACATGACAAATAATTGTCAGACATCTGGTACGTCAGCGTTATTACGTTTGACAATGTAAAAAAATGTTTAAATTTTAACCGACTTAAAAAATGGAGGAGGTTCTCAATTAGACTGTATTTTGTGTAATATTAATCATTGTTTTTTGTGGGATTCATATAATCGAATTGGATGAGGTGCACGAACGTGACCGAAGACCGATGGGAGAAGTGACCACATACCATGAGCAAGGAATTGATCTTATTAGAAGTTTGTTAGGAAGAAATAGGTGTGGAAATTTCTCCAGAGTGCTATTTTAATAAAGATATTACTGCAGATAGGAGGGAGAGGGATTGCGATTCTCTGTCCTAGGGAAATGTGTCTAGGTTTGTAGTTGGTTTGTACCAGCTTTGTATATGGGGTATAGTGCCTTCGCAAAGTAGGGTCGAGTTGATCCTACTCGTATATAGTGTAACCGAGCCCATGGCATTTTTATAAAAAAACAAGTAGAGAATAGCCCTCAGGTTATATTTATGGGGTACTCTGGGGGAAGTTCAGGAAATAGTGAGTAGGTGTTCATAACGGTGGCCGTTTTTCTCCTGGTCTTCATAAGCGTTCAGTGGAGTTAAAACTATTATAGTTCTGAATTTTATTTTTGTGAACCCTTTCTGGGTTTTTTTTTTTTTTTTTTTGGGGGGTGGGAAATCATCCAATGACTCTTTCCGCTCTGGGGTGGAGCGGAAGGGCGTGTCAGACTCTTACTGACTAAAACCCACCCCTGTTCCTCCCTGCCCTACGCGCCCGGGGGCGAGGTAACTCTTTCGAATTTATCCTCCACCCCCGGGCAGGCACTGGCCGTGGCAGGCCCCGTCCTTTGCTGACAACTCTTTGAGGCGCGCGTGGAACACTACGCGCCGTCGACTCTCGGGCCTGGTGCTGATCGGACGGCGAGTTACCCGCTACTCGCCGTCCGCAGGCCCGGGTCTACGGTGGCCGGAGATCGTCTCGCAGCCCCCGGCGTCTCCTGCGACGGCTGCTGCTGGGGGCGCTAGGGCGATTCGGTCTCTGTTGAATCTCCCTAACGTGTGCCGCCTCCCTCTTCGCGAGCATTACTGCTTCGCAGAAGTTGGAAACGGCCCCCCATTCCCTCTCACTCCGTACCATGGCCTGAACCAGGGCACGGCGCGAGAGGTCGCTGCCGCCTATCGCATCCACGAGGACACGGCGGTGTTCTGCCCAGGCGGGGCAAACCTCCACCGTATGCTCCACCGTGTCCACGGGGCGATCCTCGCAGTGGAAACACGCAGGGGTCACCTCCGCCTTGATCCGACACAGGTACCTCCCGAAACAGCCATGTCCGGTGAGCACCTGCGTCAGGCGGAAGGTGAGGGCGCCATGGCGCCTCTCCAGCCACTCCTCAAAGAGGGGCACTACCGCCTCGATGGTGGCGTGCCCAGCGCTGGGTTGCGACAGTCGCTCTCTCCATGTCACCATGAGATCCTGCCGGAGCTCTGTCCGCCGAGCCGCGAGTTGTCGCGGCAGCGGAGTTTCGCCCCGGCGTTTAGCCTCCTCGCGCCACTCGTACAGGTGCGCGAGGATTTTTGCCTCCAGATCCCACGGTGACAGTCCGGCAAGGAGGCTCGCCGCCTCACGGGAGATCGTGCAGTATCCGCGGATGATGCGGATGGCCATGACCCTCTGGGCCGCGTTCATCTGGCGCGTTGAACGCTGCGTCAATGAACGCGCCCACACCGGTGCCCCGTAGAGGGCCATGGACCGCACGATCCCCGCGTAGAGCCTCCGGCAGGAGGCGTTTGGCCCCTTCAGATTGGGTAGGAGCCGCTTCAAGGCGGCCCCGGCCCTGTCCAATCTGGGAGCCAAACGTCGAAAATGCTCGACGAAGTTCCACCGGCTGTCGAGGACGAGTCCCAGGTACTTCATCGTACCCTCGACGCCGATGCGAACCCCTCCTACCGTGATCTGGGAACCCTCCGGTGGCTCGTTCCGATAGCCATGAAAGCACATGGCCTCGGACTTGTGCAAAGCCACCTCGAGTCCCAGTTGCCGGATCCTCCCTATGACTGTCGCAGCCCCGCGTGTCATACGGTCGGCCGCCGCCTCGTGCGACCACCCCTGCGCTAAGACTAGCGTGTCGTCAGCGTAGCACACTACGCTGACGCCAATGGGGAGGTCGCAGCGCAGCACCCAGTCGTATCCGATGTTCCACAAAGGCGGCCCCAGGACCGATCCCTGTGGAACACCGCACGACATCTCTCGCCGGTTCCATTCTCCCTGATGACCGGGGTAGATAACGGCTCTGTCCGTCAAATACGCCTCGACTACGCGACGGAGGTAGGGCGGCACCCGGTGATACCGGAGTGCCTCCACTATGCAACTCCAGGGCAGGGTGTTGAAGGCGTTGGAGATGTCCAAAGACACCGCCAAGACGACCCTGCCCCGGGCAACTGCCTCTCCCGTCGTGAGGGCTCGTACGCGCATGATGGCGTCCACCGTGGAGCGCCCCCTGCGGAAGCCGTACTGGCTCTCCGCCAGATCCGGCCCCACCCGCACCATCTGCCCGACGAGGCGGTCTGCAATTACTCTTTCAAAGAGCTTGCCCACCTCGTCGAGCAGCACAATGGGCCGGTAAGCGGACGGAGAGTCCGCAGGGCGCCCCACCTTCTTGATCAGGACCAGCTTCCCCGTCTTCCACCGACGTGGAAACTGGCCCCTCTCCAAGCATGCGCTTAAAAGCCCTCTGAGTCGAGGCCCGAGAGCCTCTTGCAAGGCCAGGACCCAGGCTTTCCCATGAAAGCCATCGGGTCCTGGGGCGGTGCTTTTGGCGTTCAGCCTACGCACCGCCGCTCTCAGCTCTACCTCGGTCACTTCGGGAACATCGTCGTCGTCGGATTGGTCCGCGTCAGGTACCGCAGGAGGGGGAGCCATAGGCGGAGGGGTATGTTCCCCTCGCGAGGGGAACAGAGCGCTCACCACGCCCTCCACGAGCTGCGGCCGGAGACTCTGCGTCAGCGGGGGGGCCCATGGGCGGAGTTTCTGCCGCACCGCTTTGTACGGGCGCCCCCACGGGTCTCTGTTGAGAGCCTCCAGCGACTCCTCGCGGGCCGATTTCTTGGCCCGCAAGATCTCCGCTCGGAGAGCGGTCCTCGCCGCTCTGTACCCCTCGTATAGCTCCGCCTCGACGGCTTCCGTTTCCGGCGTGCGGTTACGGAGCCGCCTGCGATACCTGGTGTACCGGCGTCGCGCGGCAATACACGCTTGGCGTAAAGCCGTAAGCGCCGCCGACCACCAGTACACTTGGCGCCGAGCACAAGGCCGGACCCGGGGCATTGCCACGTCACAGATCTCGGACATGGCCTCCTGGAACCACTCTGCCTCGTCGTTTATGTCGGCAGGCCTGTCCGGTGATGTCACCCAGGCCTGCACGATCGAGGCTTCCAGGAGTAGCTCCCGGTCCAGCTGCTTCAGCGACCAACGCGGACCACTCGGGGTCTGTCGGACCGGCGCGCTGGAGGTCTGGGCGGAGACGTCAAACCGGATATACCGATGATCGGAATACGTCTCCACCTCCTCCATGACGTGCCAGTCAACTACGCACGGTGACAGGGCGGGGCTGGCGAATGAGATATCCACCACCGATTCGCCCTGCCACCGCACGCACGTGGGGACAGAACCCCGGTTCAGGTTGACCAGGCCCGTCTCTAGGGCCCAGTCCTCCGCCATCCTCCCCCGTGCGTCCGTGTACCGGGAACCCCAAGCCAAGTTCTTGGCATTGAAGTCCCCGAGGACGAGCACAGGGAGGGAACGGTACCCGACGACAACGACGTCTCTCAACTCCGCGAGAGAGATTTGGAACTCGGCGAGAGATCGGTTCGGGGAGAAGTACACCCCTACCACTACTATATCCCCGAACCGTGCTGCTACGCAACCCCGACCTCTCTTGACATCCTCAAGGGTCGGGGTACCGGCGGCGGCCGACGAAATGATGGCCACCGAGCCGTCCAGGTCCTCCACCCAGTCATCCCTGGGCGGGACATAGTACGGCTCGGCGACCACAGCGACGTTAATCGACCACTGCGCCATGCTCTGGAACAACAGGTCCTGAGCAGTGGCACAGTGGTTGAGATTCGTCTGGAGGAGGCGTAATGGGGCCGTTATTGGCATTCCATTACAGCCTCCTCCTGAGCCCCCTGTGAGGGTCCCGCCGCCGCGGCGGTTGCGGCGGCGACGACGACGGCTATGGGGGCGGCAGCGGCGGAAGCGGCGGTGACGGCTGCTGCGGCGGTGACGGTGACGGCGGTGGCGGAGGGCTTGGCCTTGCCTCTGGTCTTGGCCTTGGCCTTGGCGGGTGGAGCGCAGTGGTTGCTCCCAGCCCGGTGATCGGCCGGCTTGCCTGCCGCCGCACATACCATGCAGTGCGGCGCGGCGTTACACGAGCCGGCCTTGTGACCGGGCTGACCACATCGGAAGCAGTGGTCACTGCGGTCCACCTCCGAGGTGCACTTAGCCGCCACATGGTCGCCCACATGGCAGCGGAAACACCTCAGAGGCCTGGGTTCCAGCAGCTTAACCTGCGCTGAAACCCAGCCCACCAAAAGCCTCCGGCCCCCCGCGGTGATGGCTCTGGCCGCTGACACGGGGCAGCTCACCGTGATGGTTTGCAGCCCCGCAGTGTCAGGATGGATGGTGCCCGCCCTCACCTGCTCAGCAGGGCACCCTCCAGTCCTGGCAACAGCGGCCACCACCTCACCCTCCGTCACGGAGTCGTCCAGGCCCATAATGCGGATGTCAGCGCATTTCGTGGGCCTGGACACCCGGGCCTCGTCCACCAGCAACGCCCTGATCCTTTCGGCCAGGGCGTCAGCGGCTGGGCCGCTGGAGGCACCGGGGACCTCCAGCATCCGGGCTCCGGTCTTGGTGACCTTCACCCGGACGCCGTCGGCGCACCCCACCTCTTCGAGGCTCACCGCCGCCTTCGTCTTAGCGAGCACGGCGCGGTAGGTCACGCCCCTCTTAACCGCCTCCGGCTGTAGTGTGATCACTACAGCTGCGGACTTCGGGGCGCGGAGCCTAGCCGCGGCGGCTCGCTCCTTCTGCCGCTTGCGCCTCTCCCTTCGCTTGGCCGCCCTTGCCGCCTTGCCCGCCTTCTTCTTCTCCCCGACCACTTGCCATTCGGCAGCCCCGGTCGCAGGAGGTTCAGAAGGCGGGGCAGTCTGGGGCGGCCGCCTTGTCGCCTTTGCTGGGACCCTCCCAGGTGGCTTTGGCGGCGCCTTTGGCACCTTCGTCGCCTTAGACGGGGCCGGCCCCGCGGGCTTCAGCACTGCCCCGCGGTCGGCCCGTCCCGTCGCACCCTTGGGCGCAGCAGACGCGGCGGCGGCAAACGAGCGCGTTTGCCGCTGGCCCGAGGCCGGCTGGCTCGCCGCTAGCGGAGGGCGCAACACAATGCCCTCTAGCACGGAGAACCGCCTGTTGAAGGCAGCCAGCTCCTGCCGCACCAGGTCGAGAACTTGGTTCTCCGCGGCGGGCAAGGGCTGACTCGGCCCGTACTGGAGCTCCTCCTGCGCGTCCCTCCGGTGACCTCCTCGGAGCTCGGCCAGGTCTGCCCGGAGCTTCTGGTTCTCCTTAACCAGAAGCTCCGTAGTGGCGGTCAGGCGGGCGACCTCCGCCCGCAGTTTGGACGTCTCGTCCAATGCAGACGGAGGCCCGCCGAAACTCGCCTCTGCCGCCGCCACTATGGAGGCCGTGGCTTCGGAGGTGGCCCTGTTTCTGGATGTGGGCAGCCTCTTCTGCACCACACCCTTGATGGCGGCCTCCACGACCTCCGCAAGCCTGGCCGCTCGCTCCGAGTTGGAGCTAGCGGCGTCCGGCTCTCCACCCGAGGACCCAGAGGCCGAGGCACAAGACCCCAACGCAGCGGGGTGGCGCGCCTCCTTGGCGAGCCTTGCGGCTCTCCTGCCCGCCTTGGTGGCCTTGCTGGGCCTCCGGATCGCTCCTCCTCCCCTCCGACCGGTGGGGATCTTGGGAGGCGGGGCCATCACCTCTACATCAGAGGACGACTCCCCGCCATCCCCCGACTTGGAGCGCTTTTGGTTCCGGAAGAACCGCGAGCATTCACCCACGACTCCCCCGGAAGCACCCACTTCCCCCTCATTCTCCGGACTCCCAGAGCCCGGAGCTGCTGCCAGTGCTGCGCCGGACTCCGACGCAGCACCACGCTCCACCTCCTTGCCGACTTGGATTTGGCTTTCTTCGCCCGACTGCGGCTTGTCGGGCGTCTTAAAGCAGAAATTGATCATCTCCTCGAATGGAGGCGATGATCTGGAGCCTCCTCGGCTCGTGTTGTCGGGATTGTCCCCGACAAGCGGATACAGGTCGTCGTTTGTGGAGCCTCCTCGGCTCTTGATGCCGTCGCCGGCATGCGGAAGACCAAAGTCGCCCCCCCCAGTATACGAATGGGGGCGAGACGCTCCGTGGAGCGCAGCGGTTCCCCCACCTTCTTGAAGGTGGTTGCCGCCCTGGGTACAATCATTCGCAATAGTCTTATTCATGTTTTGTTTTGTTCCTTTGGAGGGTGTGGTCCCTATCTCCCCTACTCAACCTCCCTATCTTCTTCTAGCATTTCGCATAAAACACATTCACTCTCTCTCATTCATTCACTCACTCACACACTCTGCCCTTATGGGCCCTCCCTAGTTTCGGCGCCGCTCTCAAGGTCACATCTGGTGAACAGATGCGTACCAGAGAGCAGCGACGAAGATTCCCCCAGGTTCCACGCCGCTAGGAGGCTCGAACAGCTTGCTCAAGTCTCCCAACGGCGCGGCCCTCTTGTGAGGCGCTAGCATCCGGACATCCCTCCGGTACGCATCCCATAGCCACGCCTCCAAGCTTAGGATTGGGTGGAGGTCGCATCCACTGGCAGTCGACGATGATCGACTGACAATGGACGCGACCCCCGGTGTGTTCCTCTTAGTCGGGCCTCTCCCCTGGAGCCTTCCGGCACAAGTTAGTCACTCATGCCGGAAGTCCCCAGGATCATGGAGACCCATAAGCCCCACCACGACGGCAACGTGGAAACACTCGGTGGGGGAACCCTTTCTGGGTAGATGCTAACTACTATCTTAGGGTAGAAAATTAGCAGTATGGCTTTTTAGGGAGGTTTTTGCCTCGTTGAAGCCAAGTGCGTTGCCGGGACATATGGTGCGCCGAATGGCACAAGCTAATAATATTTAAAGAAAAAAAAAAACACACTACTCGGGGTTCATTTTGGGCTATCCATAGATGGGCTTCTGTTTCTTCGTTTACCTCCCATAGGTAGGAACTTCTGGTGAGGGTTAGGTAGGCTTCAACCGGCTTTTCAAGGGTTCAATTGAATAGAAGAGTTACTAGCGTTTGCGCGTCTATTCGCAGGAGCGTAGCTCATGTGATGATTGTAGTCACAGCCTAATATTAGCGGGTGTGTACCGGCCTTAACTGGTCGATGAGAATGTTCGAGAGTTATTGGAGAGCCGTTTGAATTTAGAAGGTGTAGTCATGACATTTGTTTGAGAGACAGAAGTTTAGCCCTGGCAAGTGGGCACCGATGTAATATTCTGATGAATCCCAATACAGCATAATTTAAATCGCCCTCATCTCGTTTCCTTATCCTCCCGTAGCGAGTTCCTCTTCGTATAGTCCTCTCGCGCTAAGCCAGCGAGTCGCCAAGATACGTGACATCCCCCGGGGCTTCGAAGAACGTCCTAGGATCCCTGCAGGCCGTACTGGTGCCTTGGGGTCCTACAATATCTACATTAGTAAACGTGGTGTTATGCAGTCTACGAGTATATTTAAAATTAGTGATTGATCGGTTTTTTTTTGTGAAGTTGATAACTTTAAACTTAGGAAGGTTGAGAAGCAGTTTATTGTCAAAAGAGTTATCCGCAAGTCTAAATAGGCCTTCTTGGAACATAAGGCAGTCATTAACAGTTTGTACAATTTTATACAACTTTAGATCATCAGCTTAAAAGAGAAATTTATTATTTTTAAGACAGTTATTTATATCATTTATATATATGATAAACAATACTAGGATTGATTCTTGTGGAACACCGGAGGTTGTACAGGACCAGACTAACAGCCATTTACTACAACTTTTTGTATTCTGTTCTTAATATACGAAGAAAACCAGTGAAGCAAGTTTCCCCGTATGCCATTGAACGCTACTTTGTACAAAAGTATTTCATGATCAACCAAAATTATTGTGTACGAGTCTATCAAAAAGTTTTGACATAGTCGATATAATCGAAATAGGTTGATACTGCTCTCTATCGTGGTTTGACCCGTTTTTATGTACAGTTGTGATGTTAGCCCGTTTGTACACATCAGCAAAAATACCCTCACTTAAACACTTGTTATAAATAATAATATAATATAGAGTAGATACTGCTTGATAAAAAAATCCGGGTAACCATCGGGTCCCGCTGCTTTGGACGGGAAAAGTGATTTCAGCACTTTTAAAATTTTAGATTCCTCAATATGCTGGTTATCAACCAAAATAGCGTTAGGATTACAGTGTGTTGGCGGAGTCCACGCCGACAATGACGGCGATTTAAGTTCGAATACAGATAGGAAAAAATATGAAAACATGTTGCAGATCACGTCTGATACTAGATTTATCTTTGCGATTTGATATATATTTCCTGAAGTATTTAATCGTCACAAACAATGCTATGAAAGTGTCAAACAATACAAAATTTATTTGTTGAACTTATATAAGAAGTGAGATTATCTTCAACGGACTTGATACAACTTGCATAGCAAGTCTGACAGGCTTCTTTATATTTCCACTTACTTAAAAAAAACATGTTTGATTTTAATTAAATGGACGGAGAACCAGACTGGAAAATCAAGTGAACTGATGATGCCATCCAGTTTATCGTAGAAGATATCTACGTCTTCTTCTGATGTAAGGTGGCCTAGCAGGTTCGACAATTCAACCTCATCAATTTACCCGTTGATAATATGATAGTCTACTAGTCTAGCCTTACGAAAATCATATTTAAATAAAATTTTCATTATAAACTCTTTCTCCCCATATTATATTACTAAGAAGAAAAAAAAGAAAGATTGCATTTGTTTCTAAGCCACTTGTCCCACCGCCGGCGATGAGCGAGTAGCAAGTAGAGCTTCAAACTAAAAACGAGTTGGCGAGCAGCGAGTAGCAAGTGGAAGTTCCGATAGTTTTGTCGTGAGTGTTAGAGTGCGACGGGCGATTACTCGCACCACTCGCTCGGGTTGGTCTCTCGACGTGAATTCTGACCTCCAAGCGAGCATCGCTGAGCGAGTGTCGCTGAGCGAGTAAGCTTTGATAGCTCTTATCGCTCAGTGACAAACTTGTGGAGCGAGTCCTCGCCGCCGGTGAGAACAGCCAGCGATCAACTATTAATATATGCATCTTTGTTTACACGGAATATTGTACGTTTCTTGAGCGTCAAAATAGCCGAGAGTTAGTCACTTCCTCGGTGGGACAACTGCCTAATTATGTCAAGATTACGTTCAATAATTAGTGGCGAGTGATCTGACCAATTATGCATTTGAAACTTTGAATATTGATCCATAAACTTGTACATTCGCATACTAGTCCGGTCAATCTAGACCAAAAAATGAGAGTGAAGGTACATAAAGTCCCAACAAGCTGAAAATCAGTAAAATCGTTCAGAACATAATTATAAACATTTTCTAAAAGTTCCCTATCATTCCCGTGTATGGAAAATTTTTTATTCAAGGTCAAAGGTAAAAAAAATAGTTTTTCGCGATTTTCAGCAAAACTGTAAGTTTTATCATAAAAGTACCTCAGACAAAAATTGTAGATCATAAAATTATCTATAAAAAATGTCTCAATACTTTTTTCTTACGAGCCAACGTTTCTGAGATATATCGATTCAAAAAGTTATAAAAGTTGTTATCGTCATGCACACGTTTCCACGCCACCTATGAGGTAGTGTACTTAGTGCGTTTTTTTTAACGTGGTTTCCCCAGTAGGAATACTCCACAGGTCAGTTGTGATCCTGTTTAATGTAAAACTATTGCAAAATAACGGAAATTTTCAAAGATTGGAAAAGATAAAAGCGATGTAAATTAAAAAAAAAGTGGTGAAGTTCATTCGCCTGATTCGTAAGTTTTAAATTCTTCTTGTTCTTCTTCTTGATCTTCTTCTTGTTCTTCTTCTCCTACTTCTTCTTCATCTTCATTTTGGATGCAAGTAAATTGTGTCAATAGCGATATATCGCATGACACTTCGTCGGAATCAAACGAATCCTCCATTGTTTGTGATTCAATATTAGAGCACGACCAGCCTTGACAATTTGTGCATGCCAAAGAACAAAACAGTCCGACTTTTTTGCAACCACATTTAGCACTGCATCCCTTTTTGCAGTTGCAAAAAATTGTGTTCAGCAGTTTTTCCGGCGCAGGTGGAAGTAAAGTTTGAACTGGCTCTAATATATTGTTGACCAACTTCCAACCCCAGTCTGTAGGGTCTAGCTGATAACCAAGCCACACTTGAACTTGGTAATATACCCGACAAAGATGTTGATGAGCAGCAACTGAGGTTGGAGGAAGACAAGCTAATAATAATAAATAATAATAATAATCTTTATTTAATCAGACTACTATAAAATAACAAATAAAAACAAAAACAAATAAACGAACAACAACAACAACAACATAACAACAACAACAACATATAATTGAACTTGTTTTTTATTTTTAGTATTTTTAACGAAACATGCCTAACGATGCTTATCTAAACACTAGGTAGTTTTTTTAGGAGCTCCATACATGTTTTGTTCTCACGTTAAAAGAAACGCGCTAAGTACACTACCTCATAGGTGGCGTGGAAACGTGTGCATATTATGACGATAACAACTTTTATAACTTTTTGAATCGTTATATCTCAGAAACGGTGGCTCGTAAGAAAAAAGTATTGATACATTTTTATAGATAATTTTATGATCTACAATTTTGTCTCAGGTACTTTTATGATAAAACCATAGATATTGTGGATAAAACCACAGATATAGATATAAAACTTACCGTTTTGCTGAAAATCGCGAAAAACTCATTTTTTTTACCTTTGACCTTGAATAAATTTTTTTCCATACACGGGAACGATGGGGAACTTTTAGACATTGTTTAAAATTATGTTTTAAACAATTTTACTGATTTTCAGCTTGTTGGGACTTTATGTACCTTCGAATGTCTAAAATGACCGGACTATACGTTGTCAAAGTAAATCTGTATAATAGGCTACATATCTTTTTTTTACTTCTTTTTTTTTGTGGGGTGGGAAACCATCCAATGACTTCTCCCGCTCTGGAGAGAGCGGGAGGACGTGTCAGACTCTAACTGACTAAATCCCACCCCTGTTCCTTCCTTGCCTGAGTGCCCAGGGGTGCGGTAACTCATTTTTAGAATTTATCCGCTACCCCTAGGCATATGTTACATATCCACCAAAAGAACAGTGGTTGATAGCAGACGAGTCTTTTGGTACAGAGTTCGAATTGGTATTTTTACTTTAACATAAAATTAAGAATGTATAGAGCGAAGTTTAAGAAATAAACTAAAATAAATAAGTAATGTTTTTGAAAATTGATTTATATTTTATGATTTCAGTAACGGCTGGCGATAAAATAATACTTGTTGAGTCCCTTCAGTAGTTGATATTATTCTCATAAAACGGCTTGGTCGTATGTTGTGTGATGAATTCACAGCACGATAGATTAGTCTTACGTGTGTTACTACCTTCGGTTTTGCTAGTATGCCTCAGTTTAACTTACTATAATTCTGTCAAAGCACAGATTGTCAGCACGACAAATATTTGCGTTGCAACGGATGAAACTGTGAGAGGTATCTACATAGATTCGTAAAATCTGAGTGAATAATGCAATACGAGTAGCTTGGTGTCGATTAAACGTTCTGCTTGAGACTACAGGTGCAATAGGCACATAACTGTAAACAAATTTAATGTTTAAATTTGTGTGCCAGCTACTGTGGCAGGACAGGAGACAGATACCATCAACATTTTTTTACACCTTCTTGTACCCACAAATACAAGATTAAACAGTAATTATTATAGTTCTTAATTTAAACTAATTGTTCATTCAATATTGAGAGTTCTTGTTCAGAGTCCCTTTGTTGAGAGAATTATGTAAATATTATATTAGTATTCAGCTGCATCCCTGGCAGTCGACCCCAACTCGGTTGGGAAAAGGCTAGGTATATGCAGAAGATGATGAAGTTGATAGTCCTAAATATCACGCCAATACACGACAAACTCCAATTTGTCTATTTTCCTGGAATAAGCCAGACAAATTGCAGAAAATATGCGTGTCACTTCTAGAGCTCAAGGAAATTCGGTGTGAAAAGACATTGCGAATTCTCATAGATCAAAAAAGGTCGCGAAAAATGGTTTTTGCTATAAATACTAAACTCAGGACTGATCAAAATTTCTCAAGATATTCTCCTTCGTTCCTCTCTTGGCAGAGCGGTCGTGGTCACGATGAAGTCTTTATTACTGGTGTTGTCGTAGCTTGCCACGGATTTGATCTACCAACCTCTTCAGTGACTAAAAAGTTTAACATACTGAAACCACCTTTGAAGATTTTCGCTACGTGATGTGGACTCGTATTTAGCTTCTTTAGTCGACGACGACGATTATCTGCGCGATAATTCATTTATTTATTTATTTATTCATTTAGTACGCATTCAACAATTAATAATAATATAATTGGATTAACAGTTTTTTTTTTTTTTTTTAATTCGAGGTTTTGGCAATGATCCTGAGCTGCCGAACATCTTATTATCCAATAATCTGGTCTTTGGAGCTAATAATAGAGCCAGACACTACTTCTCAATTAGCTACGACATTTAAAAAATATTTAATTTGTTTCAGCAAAGCGTAAGAAATGCTTACTGCGGCCAGACACCGGTCCTTGCAGAGCAGACATACTTTCATATTATTATGATGGAAAACTACAGAAATGCTATCAATTCTTCTATGGGGGTTGCCAGGGGAATGGAAATAACTTCAGGACTCGAAGAGAGTGCCTCGAGCAGTGCTATCTAACTAAGGGCACGCGTTCGTGTAAGTGTTTACGAACCATTTTAAGTCATTTTAAGTATACTATTAGACTGTCGTCGTAATTAAAAAGGTCACAAGTAACATTTTTTTCGGGATTGAGTCAAATACATATTCGGAATCAGAAACAAAAGGCCAAATGCAAAAATTTTTGTACAATTTTAGAAACAAGACAAAAAGACATACGAGTATCTTAAGCTTAAAGAGCACAACTGAGCCAGTTTTATGTTTTTGTACGTAAAAAGAGCACATCTAACCTGTTACTACTTCGAAAGGTCACAAATATACAGACATGGTTTTTTTTTTTTTTTTTAATTTATTAATTGTAAATAGAGATAAAATAAAAATACCAAAGATAAAATAAAAAAGGCTACCAAATATTTTTGAATAAAGTTCAAGAGAGGGGTCGACTTTCGAGGCGAGTCGCGTCAGTTATGCCTGACGCTCTCACGCCGCTGGGAAGAAGATGACTGTTCAAGATTTTTATAATTTTGAAGACTGCTTCTCAACTCTCAAATTGAATTGGAATGGAATTTTCCAGCCCGCGAGCTTGAATGAATGATTGAATGTATTTGCCAAAGTTTATTTTCTAAGGGGGTTAAATTCATTACAAAACTAGTCAAAATAATGATGAGTATATCGAATAAGACTTTGTTAAGTTAAAGAAATTTAAATAAGTTATTCCATCACCACGTCAAAACAAGTTCATTTATATTTTTAATCAAAATTTTGAAAATTAAAAGTTCCTTGATGGTTGTCATGATTAGTAACTGTATTTTAACACAAGGAATACATAAAATAAATGTTTTAATATATTTTTAAACTTAATAAGATATCTTTTGTTACTTTTTTAATGAAAAGTTTTACGTTTCTTTTTTTTTTGTTTAATGTAAGTATTTTATGTATTATTACGATCAATTTTACTTCTAAATATAGTAATGAAAAGGCACAATTAACCAAATGTGCCTTTTCATTGTTCTACGAGTATTTCACATCTTTTTTTCAACATTTTAAAATGAAAAGTTACATTCGGTTACGCCTTTTATACGTAATGTAAATATTTTTACTATATTTTCTTTTCTACATTGAAAGAGAAATCATTGATTATATGATAAATGCCAATAAAATAAAATCTTATTATTCAATAGTCTAAATGCAATGATTATCATTCATAAATTTTTGCAAAATAAAATGTTGCACTTTCCCTCTGAAAACCAAACTTGATTTTCTCCCCATTTACAAAATGTTAGATGTGCCCTTTTTAATTATGACGGCAGTATAGCTGGTGATACACTAGGTCGCAAAGCGGTGGTAACAAAACCAGAGCGGGAGATATCATTGGATGATTTGCCAACCCAAAAAAAAAAAGGTTGCTTACTCTCCCAAAGATGTGCGGGGTAGCAAGGCGGTGCCGAGGCAAAATCCCACTAATGGGATCACTTCTTTTTCCAAGCCAGTCTTTCCAGCTCTCGTGGAAAAAGGCTAGCATAGATAGGTATTTTTTCATACAATCCATCCTCGAACCACTCAGCTACAAAGCGTCCATGTGTAATCTAAGTCTGATAAGCTTGCTCCGCGCAAGCTCATGAGACTCAGATTACACTGTCGCAGGGGAGGAGCCGCGTCGTGCCCTGGTTTCGGTAGTCGGAGGCGACCTGTCGCTGCCGACCAAGGTTCGTTCCATGGTCGGTTGTTCAAAGTCCTGGGATGCGGTGATCTCCTTCTGTGAGAATGTCATCTCGCAGAAAGAGGCTGCGGAAAGGGAGAGGGAGATGATTAGTGCACTCCTTTCCCGAACTAGGCGCACCGGGCGTCAGAGAAGGGCGGATAATGCCCTCTTCCAGCCCGATAGCGGGTAAAAAAGGATCAAGGGTCGACGGATTCGGGGATATCCGTTGGCCCATAAATCAAGACCCGAGATGACGTTATGCAGTGTTCCACGCGCGCCTCTCTTAGATGTGTAGGGTAGTTTAAACTTCATTCTCCACTACGGGACGACCTCCGTAGATGGCGGGCCGTACTATTTCGAGGCAGCGAAAGTCTCATCCGAAAAAGGGGTGGCTTTTAGTCTGTAAGAGTCTGACAGACCCCTCCGCCCGCCTCAAGGTGGAGGACATTCATGAGGAGTTTCCACTCCGGAACCAAAGAAAAACTAAGCCACCTAATGGACAAAGTACTAAAGACCTACTCACCTGGAGCCTATCTTACCTAAACGTTTTCAAGCACGTTTTCAGTTTTATTCTTTTGTTCCACGTTAATTACTTTCTAAAGACTTTTTAATATATTTTTATGGTTGAATCCAGTTCATAGACCGTATTTCTGCAATCTTGCATTTGACTACGGCACCTGTTTTGGACAATATAACCGGTGGGGCTGGGATCCGATATTTCAGTAAGTAGTACTTTCTTTGATTTCAAATCAAATAGATATTTACTGGTAACACCAGACAAAAAAAAACCAAGGCGTGTTATATTAATTACAGCTATTAAGAATGTGCCATAATTATGCTAATCTTTTTTTTTCATAGAATTTGCAAAGCACGGTTATACTCCGGTTGTGGCGGCAACCAGAATAACTTCGAGACTAAAACGGAGTGCATGGCGACGTGCCTCAACAAGCCCAACAACACCATGAATGCTGCTCACCTGCAGCTCACTACCTGTATACCGCTTACACTATCTGATTTTAATTAAACTTTCTATACAGGGTGTAACGGAAAGGTGTGGTCATATTTTAAAAAAATGCATCTGGCTATCTATATGAACTACTTTCTTCAAGAAAAACTAAGGAAATTCTCAAAAAAATTTTTACCTCCCATACAAATGTTGATCAGCTGATGATAACTTTGTATGAAAAGTCCAATTTTTTTTTTTGGGGATTTTCTGTTCTTTCTTAGACAATGTTATTCATACCCATGGGCTGAGCCGGTTCACAAAATATGACCACACCATTCCGTTACACCCTGTAGATCGTATCACGAATCGTTTCTTGCTCGTCGTTCGTTACTTCCTGCACAATATAGAAAACAAATAATACAGATAACTGAAGGCTATTTACATATTTGTACATTATTATGGACAACTTTTATTATGGAACCAACCCTGTCATCATCATCTTTCAACCCTCGTTACATGTTACTTGGCGTTGTTGCAACATGTTTTCATCAAACCTACGCGCTGTCGCTGCCTTTGCTGCATTCCTCACGCAAATTATCACACTAGTTTGAAAATTAAGCCTTGTAACCTATTTCAATTAAGCTATAAAGAAATCATATGTAATATGAACTATTAGACATATTACATATGATTTCTTTAAATATTTCTTTACTACAATTGTTTAAATACATGGATCGTCAGAAAGTAACAGCCTGTTTCAGCTCTGCGAGTTGTTTTGTTTATGTCTAGACCAAAATATCTAAGTAATAAAGCCTTTTTCTGTCTTTTATGGTCGTTTTTCAACTAAATAACACCGGTACAGCCCCAACGAAGAACAGTTTAACACAGGGGTTGTTAATGTAATTGTGTGCTTCTTAGGGGAAGAAGCACAAAATTTTATTGGAATCCTTTAAAAGTTTTTTGATTGTGTTAAGCACGATAAATATCTGCGGAAACTGTATTTTTAACCGACTTCGAAAAGGAGGAGATTATCAATTCGGATGTTTGAATTTTTTTTTTTTTTTTTTTTATGTATGTTCGGGCATAACTCCGTCATATATTGACGGATTTGCAAAATTCTTTTTTTGTTCGAAAGGGGTTAATTCCGAAATGGTTCCATTTAAATTTCAAAAAGATCTGATGATGGGTTTCGTAGACAGACAACGGAACTCTTCAAAAATTGACAGCAAATCAACCGCGATTGCTGCTATCGTATGTCTATGAATTGTTAACACAGTTTAATGGGGAGCCACAACTAAAAAGTGAAAAATAAAAAACTTTTTTACAAAAAAATAGAACCGACTTCCAAAAAAAGTGCAAAATAACTTTAATTTCGGAAGTCGGTGTCAAAAAACTAAGACAAAACAGGAACACCGACTTCCGAAATTAAAGTTATTTTGCACTTTTTTTGGAAGTCGGTTCTATTTTTTTGTAAAAAAGTTTTTTATTTCCATTATAGGGTTAAGAATACACCTCGTAAAACACTAAAAGTTTTTTTTTAAATAAGAAAGGCTAACTTCAGGGATACCGTGTAATGTCACTGGGATCTGAGATGAAAATGGGTATTCTCCAAGGTTCAATGTTGGGGCCGCTTCACTTTTCTGAAATGGCCAATTACTGCAAAATCAACTTATGAAAGTAGATACATTTGATTTCAATAATAGAAATGGCAAAACCGATTGAACGAACGGATTTTTTGTAGTTTCTACAAGGTCCGTGTAGACAACTCAAGACGAAAACTGAACACTATCTAACATGATAACGTACCGTTCAGTTTATCAAAGAGTACCTACACTCCCATAGTGAATGCAGTGCGATCCACCGTTGAAATCGGACGCGCCTGTACTGTACGTGTAAGAACCGAACGCGGCAAGTGCCGCTGCCATGCGTTCGGTGACCGTCCACCTTTAATCCTATTCAATTAAATTCATAAAAATTATATTTATTTCAAAACCAACGCCTTGCGCACATGGTTGAGGTTTTTTATAAAAATACACTACCATCTGAATTTTAAGATTGACAGGGGAACGCAATTATAAATGAAATATCTATTTGTTTAAAATAGCGTTACAAGATAAAAAAATATTAAATTGTTTTACGAGAAAAGGTCTGATACTATTGCCTGCACTCTTCGAAAGCAATTATTCTTGGCAGTTAATATGTCACGTCCTTTACAAATTCTATGAAAACAAGAGCGACTCATTCGAGCAAAGTACATGTGAAGTGCACGTGAGTGCAGTAAAAAATAGTCTCGGCGGCGCACAACCGATTTCCCGCTGATTGGGAAGAGGTCGAAAGGACAAAGTGTTTTAAGAGCGTCACTATAAAAAACGAGAGTGTTTGCGCGGGCGACGTAGGCGGCAGCTGGAGGGGACAGTCGGTTTGGAGACGGAGAGAAGCGAAGGTCGTGGTGGAGTAGTTAGGAAACGGAATAAGGCCTATGTCCAGTTGAAGCTTTGAGATGAACAAGTGTTGTTATTAAAATAAAGATAGGTGGACTAGTAAGTTTAGGTTAATTTAGTATTTAAAGTGTGTGTGTGGCTACGTCTCTGAAGAGATCAGGCAAGAATATTAGTTCATACTTGGATACTAAGAGTGTAATCTAGGTTTTAAAATATCAGTAAGTAGAGTGTACAATCACTGGTGGAACGAGAGAGAGAGCGGTTAGAAGAGAAGGTCGGTAACTGAGTGGTATAACTCTGCGTCGGAAATCCGGTAAGTGCCATCTTTAATTAATTTAGTCTCACAGGGATGGTATGTGTACAGTTATTGTCAAAATACTAATATTGTCCCACATATTAAGTTTCATAATTCATAAAAGACATGTACCATTGTAACTCTAGGGAAAGCAAATGTTGTAATTAGGTTGGTTAAATATATACTAGATTAATTAGACTTAATTAGTGTTTAAAGTATGTGTGTGTGCTTTCTGTTAAACCGTATTGGTTTGGTACCAGTAGAACGATCGTCCACCAGGGCAATAGATCTAGGACACAGTAGTTGGCAAGTTTATGAGATTATATCTCTGTGAATCGATTGTTAGAGCAAGAGTTCCAATTCATGCTTAAGTAATATAAGTGTAGTTCAGACTATATTTTATATATTAGTAGGAGTAAAGTGAAGGGCAAGTGCACGAATTTAGGTAATTGTGTTGATGACCGAATGAATGAATGTTGAATGGTTTATTCGACTATGACTTGAACGATGTGACCTATACCTGCGTTTGGTTCTAGGGACTCAGGGAAAGTCTCATATGGTATGCGGTTTACATACACCAACAGACTGTACGACAACAATGACTATAAACTGACTTTCGATGCAACGTTGTAATGTTCACTGTTTCAGTGAGATTGAACCGAATTGATACACGTAACATGTTAGGGCCCATTTGAACTATAATGTTATTTTGTAATTGTTAGACATGAGCAACCAAACGTTAGTAATAGTTCCTTCTCCCTATGGACCGACTGACTGCAGGATACTTTAGATTTGCCTATATTAAAGCACTCTCCTACCCGAAGGCCTACCCCAGCTCCCAGCTGGGGTAGGCCTCACAAAGTTCCCTATATTGGATTGGTAAGCGTTCTGACGGACGTTAGGAAATCGTTTCTCGTTAGATCACAACCGGCCCCCGTTGGCCGCTCACAGATAAAAATATAATATTTAGCGAGACACCTAATTTAAGGTGAGCAGCCGAAACGCTCCACTAGTAGTCGCAAATCGGAGTCAAAGTACGCTGCAAACACCCTCGAAACTGGGGCAGAGCACTCTTAAAAGAGTGAGAAGTGGCGACCAGAAACCACTTCGGCATATAGTACGGCAATCGTAAAGAGTTCTGCAACCGATTGACGACGCGGTACGCTTGTACTACTTTTGTTTTGTCTAGATAATGGGCAAGTAGGCCGATGTAATGGGAATAATTTATATAGCGCGCTTCCTGTATAGTTGGAAACTTGTCTCGCCCAATGACATGAGCACTTCGCAGTCCTCTGTCTTAGGATTTAGTAAGACATGTCAGAGCTTAGGGAACGTATTTAGCTAGAACCGCGGCAAGTTATCTCTAGGCCTACGTTTTTAGGACCGGCTCTACACGTACGACGTGACAGCCACTGTAAAGTGACCCCACGTCACTAGGGTGGGCCCCTACACTTTGTAAGAATTTGACGGCACGGTTGGCGCAGTGGTTGAGCGTTCGGCTGCTGCGCTGCGTGTCGCGGGTTCGATCCCCGCACGGAACAAATATTTGTATGACCTGCAGATAGTTGTTCCGGGTCTGGGTGTCTTGTGTATGTGAATTTACATGTTTGTGAACGCACCCACGATACAGGAATATTCCTAGTGTGGGGCAACGTTTTTTAAAAAAAAAAAAAAAAAAAAAAAAAAAGAAGATCCATTAACGTAATGCGAAATAACGCAGCACTCAATACAAGCGTTACGTGTCATATATCCTTTAGTTTTCCTCTCAGTCTTGTAATGTTCATAATACAAAGGAGAAGTAAGTTTCCTTTACTTATTTCCTTATACATATGGCTTACCAATCCTAATTGATACATATTAACTTTGTTTATTTCAATCCAACAACTTAGGGTATGTGTGAGTGTCCGTGAGTGTGACAGGAAGAGTGTTCTGTTATTCTGATTTATTCTGGGCTGATATTATGTATAAATAATAATTTACACAGACACGCGAGTGAAGCCGCGGGGAAAGATAGTTGGTTAAAGTTCTTAGAACTTAACAGATACAAGCGTGTTGTTAGCGCTATTGGACTCTGTGTGTAGGATTTCAAGGGAGTTGGAATGTTCAACTGTATCTAAATCTTGAGTGAAGACTTACAACTCTATTACTAGTTAGTATTTCTATTAATTCCTGAATTTATATTCTCTATCTGCGACCATTGATTCCTTCAGATACGAGCACCGTACTTTAAGGATGTACTTGTTGTACGAATGATACACTTTCCCTGGGGATGGGTTGACTATATTTATTATATTATACAGTCTACGACTGGGACCATGGACCATGTCTCCCAAGAGCATGATGACGACGTTCTGCCGCTGAAAAGCCGCCCCGTCACGTTTTACAGTTTGAGAAAGCTGCTAGGGGACATGCTTCTTATAAGCATGATTACGACGTATTGCCGCTGAAAAGCCGCTTGCGTCACTAAAGGAGTGTTAATCTGAAGTATTATGAGTGCTGATGTCAGGTACCGTGTGAGTAGATGTTGACCAACTAACTATTACACTAGCGTAAGGGTTGTTCACACGAACTATCGTTAATTAAAGATTTACTAGCATCCCTTAGTTATATAATATGTTTCTAAACCACTCCTAATGTGTTTCACAACTTGAATTCCTAAGTCTCACAGATCATTTGTTTCGGGCCCTTCCTTGTTTCAACAACAAGGCTTTGGACTGCTGTATACTAATGGAATTCGAATTATCATCGGTTGGAGCCATGACTAGTCAGGGGGAATGGCACAAGGTGTGTGCGGTAATAAACTAAGTAATAAACTTAGTACTGAAGGGACACTACCTTTTCCCACAAAGGAAAACTGAACTTCAACACGAAATCTATGATGTTACAGAAAACGAAAATTTTAATTAGCCTGGGGTCTTTCAGGAACAGTCACATTCGGACCTCTTAACTTGCAAGAAACTGCTCAGTCTAACTTAATTGATAATTTTAATATTTGTAACTTAGTGCAGTACAAATTTTCATTCAAATGTTAATGACAGGATCCTTGATCTAGTATTGTCTAACAACGAAGTCACTGTGACTTGCTGCGGCGATCCGCGGGTACGTGAAGACCCACATCACAAAGCTCTGTGCGTTACTGCTGACTTTGTCCAATTACATAGTCTGCCTATGCGCCCTACATTAAGGCCGTACTAACGGCCAAGTGGCGCCCTCATTGAATAAAAGATCGTAGCATAGCATAGAAAATAAATAATAAAGAATCCAACGTCACGTTTGTTACAAAGAGGATAAAGTATTTTTACGTTGTTAAAACAGGTCTCAGAATGTTTTGTATCCAAAGTAATAGGCAAAAGTACCAAAAACGGCCGTTTCTGACACTTTTGCCTACTACTAACAACGTAAAAATACTTTATCCTATTTGTAACAAACGTGACGTTGGATTCTTTAATATTTATTTTCTAGGCTATGCTACGATTTTTTATTCAATGAGGGCGCCACTTAGCCAGTAATAGACCCTTAAGTTCCTTTATCATTTGGCTGACTTCAACTCGATAAGAAAGGATTTAGGCCGAGTAGACTGGAAGAAGCACGACTGGTAAAGGTGTTAAAAGAAAACGCCAAATTTCACGCTAAATTTAAAAAACATGGTCTCTCAGACTATCAACATTATGATGAAACAGAGGACCGTTCGTTCCAAATTAATTTAAAAAGTTTGAGAGGAGTGAAAGATACATTTTTATTAAGCCAAATATACAAATGAGACGACGTATAAAAAATACTTTGACCTTAGTGAGAGAGCCCCGAATCCTTCGAGGTAGGGCTCGTGATGTAGTCGGTTTGCAGCTCCAGGGAGGGGGTTCACATGCGGCTCGAGGTTAGAGCTTCAGTTCAAGCATGAAATTGCAGTTCTAATCCAGGCACGAGGTTGCAGCTTCTGTCCAGCCACGAGGTTGCAGCTTCCGTTCGGGCACGAGGTTGCAGCTTCAGAGCTTAAGATGAGGAGAGTTTTAGCATAAGGTACAGGAGCAGAGTCCAGATTCACGAGGTTGCAAATTAGAAGTTCAAAATCAGACTTATAGCATGAGGTGTCCAGGTTCACACGGTTTCAAATTCGAAGTTCAAAATTAGACCAGAGTCCAGGTTCAAGAGGTTGCAAATTAGGAGATCAAAATCAGATCAGAGTCCAGGTTCACGAGGTTGCAAATTAGGAGTTCAAAATCAAACCAGAGTCCAGGTTCACGAGGTTGCAAGTTCAGGAATAAGATAAGCGCTTCCACAGCTTGAAGGTCAGGAGCATAGACTTCTATATACAGGGTGGAAAATATCAATGGGCCCTGAAGGGAAACTACTTAAAACTGCATTACAGATTTGTCGAAAAGTTTATCTAAACCAGGAATCGAACAAGCTAAAAATTCAAAAAATAAGCACTAAAATTTTTACTATACTAATCGATAGGATCATTGTTCAGGATAAAATCAATCTAAAAAAAAAAAAAAATACATACAGTCGAACTTAGAACCTCCTCTTTTTTCGAAGTCGGTTAAAAACATTTTGTCCTCGATCATGATATCTAACATAAATTTTATTTTGTTGAGGTTCTATGTTCGACTGTAAGTACTCGTATATTTTTTTTATGTATGTCTACCGATTTCTCTGTCAGTTGTGGACCGATTTTCAAAATCCTTTTTTTATTTAAATACGTATACTTAGATAGATGACGTTTTGGTTTTCTCCAATTACGTATATGTTTAAATTCCACGTTTCATTTTATTGGGGTTTTTAGTTCTGGGGTATAACAACTAAAAAGTGAAACATGAAAAACGTTTTTACAAAAAAAAAACAACCGACTTCCAAAAAAGAAAATACACTAAAAATTAAAAAATAATTTTAATTTCGGCAGTCGGTGTCAAAAAACGAAGAAATTTAAAACAAACACCGACTTCCGAAATTAAAGTTATTTTTTAGTCTATTTTCTTTTTTGTAAGTCGGTTGTTTTTTAACCAACGAAAAAAAGGAGGAGGTTCACAATTCGACCATATATATATTTTTTTAGTTTTTTTTTTTGTGTATGTTCAGCCCTCACTCCGTCATTTATGAACCGATCTTGATGATTCTTTTTTTGTTAGATAGGGTGAACTAATTTTGAGTCGGTGCCAATTAATAAAATTATTAATTACGAGTACCTTACCTACATATACCCTTCTTCATTTGTAAGTACATATAAAATTTAGATATTTAATAATCAGATTGTTGTTTTGCGCCGACTCAAAATTAGTTTATATAAAATTTGATATTTTATGTAGGTAAATAAGCTCAATACTCAAGACTTAAATGGTTTATTTATTTTTTTCTTTTTATTTCTTTTTCGTCGGTTAATTAAAGTTTTTTTATATCATCCATCTACTAAGAAGGACGATTTATTTTTTTTCAGAACGTCTCGTCTTAGAAGGAAATGTGTATAGAATTATTATTACCATGTTTTCTGGATATGAAAATAATAATTATATTTAGTCCGAAAGTTAGATTATCAAAAATATTGGACAAGTATTTTTTGCTTTAAAAAATCAATAAAAAATGATAAAGAAAAAACGCATCAAAGTTCAGGAGTGGGGGCTCGATACGTCACTTAGTGGTAAAAAGTGTCGCCCACCGTGACGTCACGCGAAATTTCAACACACTGTATAGTCCTCATGATTTGTTTACGTGACAAATTAAAAAATACGTGACTAATATTGTTTGGTAATCTACTTACGAACTAATTAGATTTTTTTTAGAAAACTACCCTATTAAACGATTTCCTTATCTAAGTCTTCAACAAGGTACTTAGAGATAAATTAGCAAGCTTGTACTTCATGTCAGAATGTCTCTTTTTAACTTTAGACTTTTATGAAAATGATAATGTGGCTTTTACTTGTTGAAAGTGAACAGTTTTAGTCTAGGTAATGTTGATTCAAGCCCTTGTGTACCAAACATTACATTTCGTGTTAATCTTGGAGTGTAAAACCTAATATTTCTTGGAGAAATTTTATCTTAAGGCCGGGTGTCCCAAGCGAAATAGGTATTTACGTGCGAACACACGCGCGCGGCGCGGCATTAGTTCGGATCGGTTCGGCCCGCGCGCGTGAGACTACAGTTACGTATGCCCCGAGTGTTCGTGCGCCACAGTCTAAACTGAACAGTATTCCAACGGTATTGGCAAATTAATAAAGTTGATAAAAAATATGATAATTAATTTTACACTGTAAGTTAAAGGATTATGAAATAATAAAGTTACAGTTTCACTTTCAGTTTTGTGTAAAGTTTGTAATGTAGCTCTGCTTAGCTATGCCAAAGTTGTCCGAAAAAATAGGGATAGTTAAAAATAAAACAAATTTAGAAAAAAAAAATTATATACCCCATGGAATGTGAACAGTTTGCAAGAATGAAATAGGTTTCAGTTTCGCTGCATTTACAGTCTTGCAGACAGTGGGTGATTGACAAATGTTTATGCCTAAACTGACTATTGATAATAATAAAACGTTTGCTTCAACCAACAACACTGATCTTAAATAAAAAATATACAATAAAAAACCACATAAATAAATTATTGTCCGAGAGTGATTTTTCTGGACGCTAGTAGTAGGTACTACTATTTAATCTCAGTGAGGATTACGATTACCAAGAAAACAAAGACGTACTGTCTTTGTTGTCTTGATATTACCGTTTTTCTGTCCTGTTTAGAGTTTCTTAGTCAACAAGGATCCCTTATAGTTTTGCCATGTCCGTCCGTCCGCAGCTTAGCTCAGAGAATCTTAGTACTAGAAAGCTATAATTGGGCATGGATGAATATGTATAATATTAATCACATCAACAAAGTGGTAAAATAAAATCACGAAAAATAACTAAGATACCTCACGTTAAGTGATTATTTAGTTTTTAGTGGATATCGGTGAATAGGCCATTTAAAAATATTACGGGTCTGTGAAAACCGTTTATCAATTCATGGATCCGTTTACGTTAAATTAATAAGCTTTAAATTGCTAATTTTTGTTAGAGTCTAGTGTGTCTCCTGCCCCTGCTAGGGCTGCTAGCTAAAACGGAATTAAAAGTAAAACTATCACGGCTAAGTTAGCTCTGTTAGTTTCAGAGTAATAGTCACCAAACTTATAAAATATTTCTACTTGTTAAATTACTTACAAAATTCTTAGAAAATAATTACTAAGGTCAAGTTGTTATTTATTTATTATTTAAAACATGTAGTAAACAATATGTACAATTTTGGAAAAATATTTCTTTTTTTGTTTTTAATTAAAACGTAAAACCGCGGACTCAATTAATATGTTCATAGTAATAAACATAAAGCCCCCTTCTAAATCCGCATGTTCTAACGGATGGCTACGGAACCCTACCATGCGCGTGACCCGACACGCACTTAGCTGGTTTTTTTTTAACAAATAAGCCTTTTTTATTTCGATTAGTTTTTGAACTGAGACAATAAGTTATTGTACTAAAAAAAAATGGAGCAGGACATATTAAACTAAAACAATAAAGAAAAGAAAAACAGTAACCTATTTGACTCTTTTTGAACTTGAATCTACTGATATTATATTTGGACTGTGGCACCGTTTTACAATTCTACAATCGTGAAACGAGCGTAAGTACCACGAAATAGAAAAAACAAACAGAAGTGCCCACGAAGCTATCAGGCGCGGGTCACAATAACATAAAACAATAATTATTAACAAGTTATTTTATTTCTTTATTCAAATATACAATATTATTTGCGTAGCAGCGCGCGCAAAATTTTGGCACAGGTCTTACTTCGGTGACGTCCCGCGGGACACTGGCAAGCGACGCGCAGATCGAAAATCACTTAAATAATCGATATTTTTTTAGATAAATTTAATGAAAAAATACGATCGGATGGAATCGATTCCAAAATGAATTACCGATAAATTGATATCATTTATAGAAAAAAAGAAGTATTAGTACTTGTTTAAAATGAAATTTGACTCGTGAAAAAACTGCAAATCGAACATAGTTTGGTATTTTTTCTATCGAGAAAATTGTACTGTATTGTGTTTTGATAGGGTGCATCGTAAGGAGAAAGAATAATACGAGTATATCTAATATATATATATTTTCAGATTCTAAATGTAATAATTTGCCTATCAAAAACAAATTCTGAAACGGACCAAAACAGTAACACCCGCCCTTAAACATTAACTGTATCGAGTAGTAAATTAAAATAGCGAGTTTTAAACCTTTGACTCAAAGCTTGTCTTTGTCACGCACGTTGACAAAAAATATAGGTTGCCTACCTTTCTTTTGAATCTCTTTATGAGACGCGAGACTAAGCGGACGTGTGTATTTACTAAATGTAATGAAATAAACAATTACGGAAAATATATAATTTTTGCGCCGTCAGTATAAAAGTAAAGTGTGTCATGTATGACTTGTAGGTTTTACTGACATTCAAGATTGCAAGATGAATTAAGTAATTTTATAAATAATATACAAAATGTGTGCCAACGCCTGCTGAACCATTACCTCCGACCGACTCAAATCCACTAGCACCCGAAGAGAATGAATTGCCAAGTGAAGTCACCAGCACGACGGAGGTACAGAAATGGTAAGGATCTATAGATGCCATTCTGAATGAAGTTTGCACTATTGTCGGTGACGGTAGAATGAACTCAGACCAGAAGCTTCGTGTGTCCACTCTTTGCCGGAAGGTCTCGAGTGGGACTTCTCAGATGGCTGTATTATATCAATCATTGAAGCAGAAAATGATCCAGGCCCATACCACAATCCAGCACCTACAGATTCACCAAAACGTTGTGAACTCTCTCCAGCAGTACAAAGAGGTCATAAAAACAAAGCTGAATCCAGAAATTACTTCTTATGCTAGCATGGTGAAGAAAGGTTCCGATAACTTCATCCGTCCTGCAAATTTGAGATCAGTCGCCATCTATCCCAGCGATAAGACCCAAACAAGCGACGACACCTAGTCACTCGTTCAAAAGATTATCTCCCCGGAAGAACTTAAGCTGCATGAAGCTTAAGTTCTTCCGGGGAGATAATCTGGACCTGGAATGAGAAAAGTAAAAAATGAGGGCGTACTGATTATCACCGAAAACAAAGGTGATATTGATAAACTTAGAAATTCGGAAAAACTAATATCATGAGGCCTTATAATAGAAAAACCTTCTAAACGCCACCCTAGGGTCGTTGTAATTGTTGTTCCCGTTGCCCTTACAGAGAAGGAGGTATTTGACTGCATTTACGAGCACAACCTTTCAGACAAGTTGCCGAATATAACACGTGAGTCTTTCCTTGAGAGCATCAAATCGAGCCATAAATCGGGTAAGAAAAGCCTTCTTACATGTAACTACATCTTGGAACTACCCCTTAGCATAAGAAAAATTATCATTAATCAAAGCAGAGTTTTATAAATTGGACATCATGCCCTGTGAGAGATTTCACAATAGTCACCAGGTGCTTCAATTTCCAGCAGTTGGGACATGCAGCCAAGTTTTGCCGGGAAACTAGTCCTGCTTGCAACCACTGTGGAGAGACTGAACATTCATTCAATGAATGCAGCAGCAAATCTTCTGCCGCTCAATGTGCGACGTGAAAACGCTTCAAAAGGAAATATGACCATCCAAATGGTGATGTAAGTTGCCCGGCGCGCAAATTTGCAGAGCTTAACTACATCAACTATATAGACTATGAAGGCGCCTCAGAGCGTCACCGAATACTTTATTTGGTTAGCATATAAACAGGTAGTTTATCCTCTATTTAATTTCCACTTAGTTTGTAACTATTCATGACAAATCAGCTAATTTGTGATCTAGATAGTTTTTCTGTATCTGAATCTAAAGTCTGTAATGTTGAGGACTGTAAACACCTTCTTCCTTAAATTTCTGGTGACAAAACGTTGACCCTGCTCACACAGAATATTCGCAGCATTAATCAAAACATGAACGGATTTGAAGTGTTATTACAGAATCTTGACATAAGCTGTGATATTATCGTGCTAACAGAATGTTGGTTGTCAAAAGAGACAGTTTACCATCTCCTAACGGTTATCATTCTTATCAAACTGACAGAAACATAAACCAAAACGATGGAGTAGTAGTTTACATCAAAAATAATTTACGAACAATCAACGAAAGTAATTGCTTAATATTCAAAATTATTCCCGATACGGTAGTTATGGCTATTTACAGGCCTCCGTCTCAAAATATGGACAGATTTTTACACTCACTTGACACAAACTTAAAAAACATAACATCTTTTAAAAACATAATACTTTTGGGAGATATTAACATTAACATTTCTCCCGAGAAATCCGATACCCATGTACATAATTATCTGAATATTTGCTAATTTCATGGACTTCTACCAGCTCACTATCACCAAACGCATCAGAACGGCTCATGCTTGGACCATACTATTCTTATTTCAAAAAAATCATCCTTAACATTGAATACTAATTCTTCGCTTACCGATCATCATGCTGTTTTACTAACATTACAAATAAGTTCACCTAGAAAAAACTGCACGCGTAGCTACACTCAAGTCAATATGACAAACTTTGAAACTGACATACGCGGTATTAATTTTGACCCTGTTTATAATTCAAACGATGCAAATATTTCTTTAAAGCATTTCATAAATTCGCTACAATATGAAATACGGAAAAACACACTCACACCATTGAGTTCTTTCTGGACCTTGCCAAGGCCTTCGACACAATTTCTTGTTCATTACTTTTGCAGAAGCTTGAAACACTAGTGATAAGAGCAGCACAACTACTACTATTTTCTGATTATCTCAGCGAACGTCATCAATGTGTAAAAATTGATCAGTATACAAGTTCTGAACTGAAAAATGGTGGTTTTGGAATCCCATAAGGAAGCATTTTGGGCCCTACATTATTTTTAATTTACATAAATGAACTGTGCAGCCTGTTACTCCAAAATGGTGTCATAATGTCGTATGCGGATGATACCGCTCTATTGTTCTCAGCTAAATCAAAAGTTGAGGTCTTTGAACATGCTCAAAATGGTTTTAACATTGTGTCTAATTGGTTTCATAACAATCTCCAAACATTAAATGCAGATAAAACAAAATACATTTTATTTACAATGAGAAATATTAACATACCGCTTACTAATCTAAACATTTACGCTCATAATTGTAGTCCGTACCAAGCCGTCCAGTCTTACCAAGGGATATCGTATTACCCAGTAACTGGGTTGTGGAGGTCAGATAGGCAGTCGCTCCATGTGAAATACTGGTATTCAGCTGCATCCGGTTAGACTGGAAGCCGACCCCAAGATAGTTGGGAAAAGGCTAGGCAGATGATGAATTGTAGTCCGTACGCTGACATTGCATGTTCTTGCCCCACTTTAGCTAAAGTTGACCATTTAAAATATCTAGGTGTCACTATTGACTCCAATCTAATTTTCCGTAAACATATCGAGTTACTATGTAGTCGAGTGCGCAAATCAAGATATGTATTTAAAAATTTACGGAACATAGCCGACTATAAATTAATTAAACAAGTTTATTTAGCTTAGTGTCAATCCATTCTTACCTATTGCATAACTTCATGGGGTAGTGCTGCAATAACAATTTTACTCCCTCTAGAGCGCGCTCAAAGAGCAACACTAAAAGTTGCTACCTTTCGCCCTTTTAGGTTTCCTACGCATCAGTTCTACATTGCAAGTAATGTACTAACAGTACGGCAATTATTTATTATAGATAAGATAAGACCCATTAGTCTAATGTTCAATATTTATCAAATCTTTGCTAAAATAATTTTAATTAATATCTGGTATTGTCTAAAGGACCAAGGAGTCGAACAAAAGTACATCAAAATAATAAAAAACGTATATACTAACAGTACAGCTAAAATCAAGTTTCCAAAAGAAGGGAAGGAAATAAAAATAAACAGAGGTGTAAGACAAGGGGACCCGTTATCGCCTAAATTATTCACAGCTGTCTTAGAAGAAATCTTCCGGAAATTAAATTGGGATCATTATGGGCTAAACGTAAACGGGGAAAGACTATCCCACTTACGGTTCGCTGACGACATTATATTATTCGCCGAAACAAAGGAGCACCTACAAAACATGCTAATAGACCTGGAAAGAGGAAGCCGCAAGGTAGGCTTAACGATAAACGCCTCCAAAACTAAAGCACTAACAAATGCGTCCGAAGACCCCATCATCATAAACGGCGTACCAATTGAGTATGTTAAAGAGTACACTTACTTAGGCCAAAAAATTTTAACGACTGATATAATGTCAAAGACTTATAAACTAAGATCAAAGAAAATAGACACTAGAATTGGGAATGCATGGAAGTGCTACTGGCAGCTTAAAGAAATTATGAAGAACAAAGAAATCAAGATGCCTGTCAAATCAAAACTGTACAAAAAAAAACCTGCATGCTACCAGTTCTAACCTATGGCTGCCAATAGTCTAGTGCCCACCCCAAGATGTTGGCTTGCCGGTTCGAAATTCAAGGCTAGACATTTAAGAGAAATGTGGAAATTCATGTGGCAGTTCACAGTTCATTGTCCAAACATCTAAAACACCCTGAGAGTGGCGGTACGTAGGCTGAATGCCAAAAATACCGCCCCAAATCCGACGGCTTGCCTGAAAAAACCTGGGTTTTGACCTTGGAAGCTCGACTAAAGGGGTACCTAAGCGCATGTTTTGAGAGAGGCCAGTTCCCACTTCGTTGGAAAACGGGGAAACTGGTCCTCATTAGGAAGCGGGGCGGCCTGCGGACTCTCCTTCCGCTTACCAGCCTATCGTGTCGCTCGACAAGGTGAGCAAGCTCTTTGAAAGTCATTGCAGACCGCGTCGTCGAGGGCCTGGTGCGGCTGGGGCCGGATCTAGCGGAGAGGCAGTTTGGTTTCCGCATGGGGCGCTTGACGGTGGACGCCATCATGCGCGTGCGAGCCCTCACGACGGGGGACACAGTGGCACGAGGTGGGGTCGTCTTGGCGGAGTCTAAAGACATCGCAAATGCCTTCAATACCTTGTCCTGGAGTTGCATCAGGGAGGCACTCCGGTATCACCAGTTGCCGACCTACCTCTGTCGCGTGGTCGAGGCTTATCTGACGGATAGGGCAATCATCTACCCAGCACCGGGTAGAGTGGAGCCGGTGAGAGACGTCGTGTGATATCCCACAGGGATCGGTTCTGGGACTGCTTCTGTGGGATATTGGGTACGACTGGTTGCTGCGCGTCAACCTCCCATAGCGGCATCAGCGTGTTATGCTACGCTGACGACACGATGATCCGGCAATTAAGGTTAGGTAACTCGAGGTGGCCTTACATAAGTCCGACGCCATGTGTTTTCATGGTTCTCGAAACGCGCCACTGTCGGGTTCCCAAATAACAGTAGGAAGGGTTCACATCGGCGTCGGGTCGACGATGATGTACCTGGGACTCGTCCTCGATTGGAACAGGCTGGGGCTGCTTTCAAGCGGTTCCTGCCCAATCTCCCCTAGATTCATCCAAACGCCCCCTGCCGAAGGCTCTACGCGAGGATCGTGCGGTCCACGGCCCATTACGGGGTACTGGTGCTCATTCCCTGAGGCGGTGACCAGCCCGCCGCTGAACGCGTTCCAGAGGGTCATAGCCATCTGGCTGAGCCGGGGATACTGCACGGTCTTCGGTAAGGCGACAAACCTTGCCGGATTACCGCCATGGGATCTAGAAGCAAAATTCCTAGCGCATATTTGGGAGTGACGCGAGGAGGTGAACTCCACTGAAATCGCGGCACGCCGAACAGAGCTCCGGCGGGATCTCATGACGACATGGAGTTAGGGACTGCCGTTAGCGTTAGGCACGTCACGGTTGGGGCGATAAGTCCCTACTTTGAGAAGTGGCTGGAGAGGTGCCATGGCATCTTCACCTTACTCCTGACGCAGGTCCTCACCGGACACGGTTGTTCCGGATTAGGCGGGAGAATACGCCCGGGTGTCACCATTGTGTGGATCGCCTGGAGGACATAACCGAGCATTCGGTGGAAGTGTGCTCCGCTTGGGCGCAGCACCGCCTTGTCCTCGTGCAAGCGAACGGCGCGGCGGTGGTGACCTCTCACGTACGGCTCTGGTCCAGGCCATGGTACG
This sequence comes from Polia nebulosa, assembly GCA_951329385.1. NCBI lineage: Eukaryota > Metazoa > Arthropoda > Insecta > Lepidoptera > Noctuidae > Polia > Polia nebulosa. Next base: position 28,243,834 of record OX589587.1, on the reverse strand, counting down.
GAGCGAGAGGGCATGGGAAGCTATAACCTCCTAGTAGTAAAAGTGTCAAGCTATTTATGAATTATGATGCTATCGTTGTGCTATCGTGTTCACTGACTACATTAGGACGTCGACTCAGCTTCATCAGTCATCGCATCTTAGGTGCCGGGAAAATTTAGGCCTCTGGAAAATAACCCTAGATACGCCAGGTACACACCTGGCAACATTCATATTTGCGCTGAAAGAAAGTATGGCAACCTATATTTTTCAATTCTTGCCGTACCTAATATTCTCTCGAATCATACTTGATTTTCATGAATGATCGGGGAAATTAATTTAAAAAAAAAAGTTTATATTATTTAACAATATAGGCCCCGGATTTAGCTTGGCAACCCATTTGAAATTTATTACTGCAGATATTCTCTAACATCTAGGCTTTGTCATTTTCAAATAACAGATGAGGGAATTTATTTCTATTACCGTATCTTGTACTATACCCGCCAGCTCCCGCGTGTCCCACATCGGGGACGCAACAATAGGTTATTAACTGACATTGACATTCATTGGCAACGCTTAAGGGCCTAGGTACTTCCCCGTAAGTGGCGCCCTCTTTGAATAAAAATTCGTATCTTACCATAGAAAATAAAGATTAAAAAATTCTGTGTTGCGTTTGTTACAAAGAGCTTAAGGTATTTTTACGTTGTTGAAACAGGACTCAAAGTGTTTCGTATCCAAAGTAGTAAGCAAAAGTGTCAAAAACAGCCGTTTTTGGTACTATTGCTTTTTGTTACTTTGCCGTTTTTGGTACTTTTTGACACCCGTCAGCTCCCGCGCGTCCTACATCGGGGACGCAACAATAGGTTTTTAAAATTGTGTCTGTTATTCCGGTACCTGACGGATTATGAGAGTTGACTGACATTGACATTAATTGGCAACGCTTGAGTGACGCCATCTAGCTTTCACGGGTATAACTAGTTAGACAGCACAGAGATGGCTTTATCTAAGTAGGGAACGCGACACAGCATCTCTGTCTGTGTGAACTAAAACAGTGAGTGTATATCTACTAGATGGCGCTGATAAAAGTTATTAGAGCTTGCTTGTAGAAAATATAGTACGAGATACGGTGTAACTATTCAGTAATCTGTGGTAATAGATAATATATATATTTCCTCACCTGTTATTTGAAGATGACAAAGCATATAAGTTATAGAATATGTACAGTAGTAAATTTCAAATGGATTGCCTATCTACATCCGGGGCCGATATTGTTAAATAAAATTTAACTTTGTTAATTATTTATTTTTTTATTAATTTTCCCGATTTGTTATTCATGAAAATCAAGCATGAGTCGAGAGAATATTACGCAAAGAATTGAAAAATATAGGTTGCCTAACTTTCTTTACAATGCACAATGAGGTAAACAGGCGTAATTATTAGAGGAAAAGGTGGTAATGTGGTCCCTGCAGGTATATTGACCCCCATCGATATTTATTGTCTAGAAACACGCCATCTAGAATTTTTTTGGTGCAACGCAGAGCTCGTGTGACACGATTGATTTTAATCTAATAAATCCGTGAGCGGGCGTTACGTTTTCTTTTTCTGCGAACCAGTTCGTAAAACACAAGTGTCAAACTTTTATTACCGCTCTGCATTTTATTCAATTTTACTGGCAATAAGTTAGTTTTAGCTTTGGTGAATTGAACATTGTGTTCGATAAATGTTATTCTACAGGATTTTGAAGGTAATTATGAAAAACATTTGATAAAATATTTGTGTTATGGTTTTTTATAAATTCTTGCTTCCTTACAATTTGGCCCCATCACATTGTTTGTATTATGGTCCCGGGGGCCATATAAGATGTATGCCCATTATATAACTTCCTTATTTTTTATTTGCCGCTTTCACATGCCTCGACAAAATATGTTATCTCCATTTTCAAAGAAAAGGAAGACATGGGATCCTGACCAATTGAAAAATGCAATTGTAGCAGTGAGGACAAAGGAAAAATGCTGTAAAAATATTTTCTGTGCCAAGTTCTGTGTGCCTACACTGAAACGATTACCTAGTGAAGGACTCACACACTCAAGATAACCAACATCCAAGTGTTGTTGCTGACCAAGGTGTGTCATGAGTTAGTACAGCTGATACAAGAGTATTTGCTGACCAAGATGCCCCAAGAGTTAGTACTGCTGATACAAGTGTTGTTGCTGACCAAGGTGCCCCAAGAGTGAGTACAGTAGTACAAGAGCTGCAGGCTGGTTTGGTTCTGCCAGAAGACATACAGCCAATCCCCATGGCCAAGACTAGGACTTCTAATCGTGGAAGGAAAGCTACAACAGCAAAAGTGATCACATCACCATTGAAAAACCTACTAATCAAATCTTTGAGTTTAGCAGAGACTCGGGGTCGTAGACACGGACGTGGATGTGGACATGGCCGTGGAGGCGG